>CAHIKZ030001935.1:1992500-2170000 GCA_903632075.3 Acanthosepion pharaonis
CATGCCACTTATATAGTAGCAAGCAACCCACAATCCCTCTGTATTTCATTGGTGAGAATTAAGTTCCACTTGTGCAGGTTCTTCCTGCGAACCATTGACTTGTGGAACCAACTCCTAAAAGGATTTTCCCCCTATCTTAACCTGTTCAATACTAGCGTCAACCATTATCTTCCACTCCTATACACACATATGGCCTCCAGATGTAACCCTCTACCTTAAGTGGCTCTCGGGCCTTGTAAAGGGTGAACCTTACTGTAAAAAAAAAATTCCAGGATTTTCCTTGGTATTCTAGCTGATTTTTAGCAGCAGTGTTAGCTGGATGATTTCAATTCTCTTTTTGATCTCTAATTCCTTTCAGCCAAAGGATAAAATGGAAGCAAGTAGAGAACTCTGTTAATGCTAATTAGGAATGGTGTGTATCATCATCATCATCATCATCACCATCATCATCATCATCATCATCATCATTGAAGTGAAGAGAGGAAAAGACAGAGACTCTACTGCAGTGATGTGCAGAGGTTTGGCGATGTTTGTTGATGCCTAGGGCAAACTCCTTGATTGTATGCCCTTAAAATTCAAGTATAGGGGAGGGGCTTGTACTGAGAAATGTGAGAAAGGAAGGCATTCTAAATATGTAAAAACAAATAAAACAAGAAATAAACACTTTATTCAAATTAAATATAAACTAAATTTTTAATTTCACTCTTTGATTGGATGCCCTCCCGATATGGACGCATGCACATCATCCTTCCCATACATACATCCACACACCCACATGCATTCATACACATCCTCACACTCACATTTGCACACATATTTCCTCACACACATATGCATAAATATACATCCCTCACACACATATTCATATACACACTTATCCACACACATCCCCCTCAAACACACACATTCTTCATACATACACACACACAGACACACACACACGCACATGCACACACACATATGAACGCACACATACATGTACACATACACATATATTCAAAATAACACAGACCTCATATAAAGTTCTCCATTTATTTTGAAGAGAAAAGTTGGAGATTAAATTTGTTCACAAAGATTCTCAAAAGAATTTATTTTTTATGAATATTTGATGTCAGAATGTCTAAAAATAGCAAACTCTTCTATGTCCATTTGATTAATTCTGTCTATTTATAATGTTGCTTAACCTTTTTCACACTTGACCTGATGAGTCCACATGAAAACAATAGAACCTTAATGAAATGTTTTGTTTCTTTGTTTACAGACAAACGAAGAACTAAAGAAAATTGATTGACAGACTCACCAAGTAGCAAATTAATCTTTGGAAAATTCTGTTTATTCAAATGCTTTTTGTTTTTTAACTGTCTCTTTTTGCCAAAGTGCCTCATTCCTAAACGCCTTGCGCACTTTATTTGGTGCAAGTTGAGACACGTGTGTGCACAAACTTGGATCATTGCCAACAACCCAAATTAAAATGATCTTCAGTTCCGAGTGTGTACTGTTTACATTTTCTGAGTGATTGTCCTCATGTTTTAAACTTCTGAACAACATTTTCTTTCATACAGACTGCGTTTATCTACACTTGTAGGATTGTCGAATTTATAGGAAAGAAAAGAAAATTCCTTCCGCACTTAAGAGACTGGGGAGTGTCTTATTCTGTACATCTGGACATTTTAAAAATCCTGGATTCCCACATACAAAACTTATGAACATGGACGGTGGTTATTAATATTTATTCTTATGCGCTGTGGATTTTATTCTCTGTTAAATGTATTGATGCTGAGACTGCCAGTTTATGATTTTATAAGAACATACATGTACTGGCAAGAAGATTTTGGAATTGCTTATGAACTGTAACAAATTTTACAATTTTTATTGTAGATGGTGGACATGACTGCATCACATAAATATATTAACTGAAAAATCAATTGAATTTAACTTGTTGATTTTACAAGCATATAAAACTGACTGAAATTACGTCTAACTCCCTACACATTTTTACTTGGATACAATTATTTACTGTGCTGGCTTTTGGAATGTGTTTTTGAATTTTATGCATATATGGATTTTAGAAGTACATGGATTATATGAGCGAATACATATTTACATAAGAATTGTAGATTTATAAGGACACGGTTCAAGAGAAAAATTTATGGTTTATTTTGTGGATTTTACAAGCATCTTATTTGATCTGAACCTCATTCTTGGATTATTATTTCTGTACTTGTCAGTCTTTAATACAAGACTATAAAATTGTGCTTGTTTTTTTTTTACAATTTAATAAAATAAAAAATATTTATTAAATTGAAAATGGACTTTTCCCTAGGGATTTATTAAACTGAAAAGAAGAAGATTGCATTTGACAATTACAAAGAGGATTTTTCATTGCATTATTGGAGAATGAAAGACTATATTAATGAGCTAATATTTCCAGTGAAACAGCCAGTTGCTATAGTAGTCTAACTTATTGTCACTTACTCAACAAAATAGCAATAATTTTGGCTCCTTTTTGCATATCAACTTGTAAAATCTGTCATATCTGTTTGTGATAACTAACCAAAGAGAAGAAAAACTCTGCTTAAATGCTGAAAAACACATACATGCTCTCTCTCTCTCTCAATCTTACTTGTAAAATCTCTGCTACATTTATAGTATAAGTATCAGCTAATCTCAGATAACAGAAACACTGATTTTTAAAATTTTTGTAATCTTTTCTGTAAAAATCATTTACATGCTTGTAAAATCTCTTTAAAAACTCCATATCAAATATTAGTAGATCTTGATCTGAGACCATTTTACTGCCTTGTATGAAAATAATTCACATTTTTAATGTCTAAAATGGGTGACAAACAACACCTTCGGCGTCTGGTGGAAACTAGCGATCCAAGTTATTTAGGTCTGAAGAAGCTACACATCCGAGGCCGAAACTTAACAAACTTACCAATTGAACTCTTTTCTATTTTTGAATTGGAAGTCCTTCTTTTGTCCCCTGACCGTGAAGCCTGTCTTTATTACAACCTGTCTACACTGCCCAAGGCAATTGGTCAATTGGTTAACCTCCGTGTTCTTGCACTGGACACAAATGACCTTCATCAACTACCAGTTGAAATCTGTCAACTTCCTCACTTGCACACTCTGGTGTTGAGCAATAATCAGCTGAACACACTACCGCAGCCATTGCACATGCTAAAATCTCTCCGTAGTCTGCATCTGGCTAACAACTCATTCCATGAATTCCCAAGACAGATCTGTAATCTTCCATGCTTGGAATTTCTCGATTTCAGTGACAATAGAATTGCATGTCTTCCTGATGAGATAGGAAAACTAAAAATGTTGACGACATTGATTCTGTTTTTAAACTGTCTTCAAGAACTTCCGGAAACTTTTTGTGATTTGAAAGAACTCCGATGTCTCTGGTTAGGTGCCAATAAGCTCAGCCAACTTCCCAAAAACTTTGGACGTCTTACCAAACTTGACTGGCATCAGGGATTCTCTTCTATAGTTCTTGATGGTAATCCTTTAAGACATCCACCTTTGAACATTTGTCGACTGGGTATCACAGTTATTAGACATTATTTGGAATCAGCTGAATAGACAAGATTTGTATTATAATTTTGATGCTTGAAAAATATCATATAAAATATTAAATCATTTTGAAAAATATATTCAGTATTTAATTAACAGGGAAATATTGGATTCTTTTGTTAAATAATATCTTGAAGTTTATTTAAATATTGAGAAACCATTCTAATCAAGTTTGTTAAATATAGATTATCTATGACCAAAATTTTTTGAAGTTATTGTTATCCTCTCCAAATTATAGAAATACAGAAATTCTATTTTTGCCAAAAGATGGGGGATAATTCTAATAATGATTACAATTTAAAATTGTTCCCCCACTTTATAAGCACCATCCATTTTTCCTTGTTCAAATATTGAATACCTAAAATTATTATAATTATGTCTATTGGGAGTTATTTAAATTTTTTATACTTGAAAATTATCTGATGTTTTTCATTTTATTCAAGCTTGGCTTTGATGTTTGAAAAAACTAAGTAAATATTTCATTTGAATTTTGAGAGACAAAATGATTTGATCATTGTATATGGTTTTGATTGGACGAATTTCTTTATTGTTGTTTTTTTTTCACAATGCTTCAGGCATATATACTCTGGCCTTCCTCAGGTATCTATTGTGTTTTGGAATGTCACCAAATACCTATGTAAAGCCAGGAGATAGATGGCCAAAAGATTGTGAAAAAAACAAAATGAAACAAACAAGAAAGGAAAAAAAATGAGTTGAAATCAATTAAAAAATAACTGAATATGATTTGCAATTTTCATTAATCCAACAAGGATGAGGATATTAGTCTAACCAGATCCATTTTTATATTGAGTGAATTAGTTTTTATTTATATAACTTTAACAAACACAAGAAATTCTTGCAGATATCAATTTAGGAATTGATAGCTTGAAATTTGCAAAATAAGAATATATTACATTTTTTTTATCTGTTTACATTTAATATAAACATTTAAAAAAAATTTCTTTTTACCTTTGAATGTAAATTTGAGGATTGGATTTAATTCTTGATGGATTTTTAAGTAAAGAATTCATGAGATGTTTAATGAAGACATGACAAATTGACACTTTATTGTACTTATCTTTATTCTTTATTAAATTCAAACATTATTTTAGGTTTAATTAAACATCAATTGCATTACTTCATCTTTTGTAGAAAATAAACATTTTTCTTTTGGTAAATTTTTTATTTACAATTAGAAATTATAGCATTTTTTAAATAGTGGCCCAAATGCGGTGATGATCAGAATGGTGGTAGTTTTAGTCATAAGGTTCAGCAATAATCTGATCCCTCTAAAGATAAATTATTTCTAGTTATTAGTAGAATATGAAAAGGAATTGACATTTTTTTATTTTGCCAAAAATAGAATCAAATTATAATCCTGCTTGTTCCTTATCCCTTAGTTAGCACGACCGTTACGCCCTGCCAATACTTCATAAATAATGGCTATTTTATTTTGATCGTAAGGAAAGACTGAAAAGACATATCAGAGATGCTGCTTGGTTTCAATGAAAGAAAGAACTTCTGCTTCAATGAAATGGAAAAAAACTGTCAATTTCAAATCTTTTCACTTTTATCTTCTTACTTTTTTAAAACATGATCTACATTCATACTTATGATTGCCATTGTAATATTTTGTTGAAGTTGTTAAGCTTAAATATATAATGACACAATAGGGGAATTTTCACAGGTATTTTAAAGTCATAGAACTTGCAAGGTGTTTATCCAATCAGAAAATTAAAAGAGAAAAACCACAGAACTGTTACTGGTACTACTTGTCTTTAATATCATGTTTAATCTACTTTATCTGTTATTATCTTTGCTTAATAGTCTTTTGGATAACTTTTTTTAATGCCTTCAAAAAGAAACTGCTCTTATTTACCCACCTTAGAGAACCCACCCTGCCTCCCATCAGAATGGCTGATGCCCAATTTCCATGAGAGCATCTATCTGCGGCTGCTTGGTCTCACACTGTCCCCTGACCTGAGGTGGAACAACTACATTGAATCAATAGTTTCATCTACTGCAAGGAAAGTTGGTTCTCTGTGTCACGACACAAGGATTTTCTTGCTTGAGTCCATCCTTCAAATCTACAAATCAACAAATACTGCTGCCATATATGGTCTGGTGCCCCCACTGTTCATTTCAAGGTCCTCAACAAAATCCAGAGATGGATATGCAATGTGATAGGTTCTGATCTGGCATCTCGTCTACAGTCACTTTCTCACAGATGTGCTGTGGCTTCCCTCTGTCTTTTCTACAAATATTTTCATGACAACTGTTCTGATGAGCTACTTTCACTGGTACCCAAACAGTATGAATTTAAGCATGCTACTAGGTTGGCATTTAGGTCCCACCCTTTCACTGTCAAAATGGTTAAATGTAGCTGTCTCTTCTACTCCAACAGCTTTTTATCTCACACATCCTGACAGTGGAACACTCTTCCTCATACTTGCTTCCCTGAGAGCAGTAATCTTCATATATTCAAATATAATGTCAATCAACATCTTTTGATGCCTTGCTCTTGATACTTGTCCTTCTCTTTATCCTTTCCTCAAACAACCCTCTTTACTTTTGCTCTCACTCTCTGTAACCCCTTGCATGCTAGTGGCACTCTTGCCAGTTTGGGGTGATATGTTTAAAAAAAAAAGAAGAAAAAATGCTGTTTATTTTTATCGATTAAAATATTTTTATATTTAAAATAGGTGAGAATGATTTTTGTGTTTGAAAAAAGATATTTCAAGTTATTTTGTAATTCCAAGATGAAATGTACTTTCATTATTCACTGGATTTTATGGGTCAGATTTTTTGTTTGTCCTTTTGTTTCTTTCATGTTTTTTATCAGACCCATTCTTCAGCGATTAAATTATAAAACAATAACATGGAAAAAGAAATAACTCTAGGTGACACTCTAACTTGCATCCTATTTTTAGGAGCTTGCCTTTCATGAAGCCTGCCTTGAACAATCTGTCATGTTCAAGCAGGAATATTTTCTATAGTCTTTCTGACATTTCTCTCTTCCCTTCGAATCACCTACTTTCTATATTACTTATTATTATCTACTAGATCAACCCGATCCCATTTATGTGGGTTCTATGGGGATTTTTTGGCTGAGCCTATGGGTTCAGTAGACCCATGTTAAACTCGACCTTGTGCCACATCTATCCTCGTGGGAGTGGGGAGGTAGTAAATATTGTCTAGCTGGGATCTGTTACTTAGATCTTGGCTGTTGATGAACTCCCTGTCTTCGGACAGAGAGGAAGCCGGATGAAGCTATGCCGAAGGGCAGAGTCTTGTCCGGGGAGGTAAACGGACCTGAACCTGTTTATGCGGGGTTACGGGGAATTTTTGGCTGAGCCTATGGGCTCGGATTGCCCCACATTAAATTCGGCCTTGTGCCACATCCTACCTTGTGGGGAGGCTGGTAAATATTGTCTAGATGGGATCTGTTGAGTATGACTCAGACTTACACGAGAACTACCGACCTTCCAATAGTAGCACTATTACCTTATTTCTTATTGTACTGGTTTCTACAATAAACCTTTACTTATTTATTCACTATATTGTTCAAGTATATATTCCTGTTAGTACGGAATATAAGACTTTTGATAAAAATTTCTTTATCTGTAATTTTCTTTATTTAGATTTTCCTAGTTTTAATTTCATTACAGCTTAATGAAAGAACTAGAGAATAGATTGGCTAAGAATATTATGATAAAAGTAATTTAAAAGTTTGCTAAAATTTTATCAATTTGTACAATTTAGCACTCCTGTGATAAAGCATTTAGTAATTTGAAACTTTCAATATTTTTTTTGTAATTGTTGTCTGATATTCTGAATGAAAGATGCTCATTATTCCATATATTTTTGACTAGGTGGATTTTAAGAAAATATTTTGGCTGCTATGTTCTTCAGCCTTCCTCAGGTGTAAGCTGTACATTTAGTTGTTTTCAGAAGATTCTTTGTTTTTGCTTGAGACAAACAGATGAAAAAGAAAAGGAAACAGGAAAAATAATTGGTGACTTTTAATGTCCACTGGATATAAAAAAAAATAATTCATAGATGAAGAAGTTGCATTAAAAGCAAAAAAGCCTAAGATAGTAATTGGGAAATGTAATAGTAATTTCAAGGACGAAACACATAATATAGGAGGCTTTTCTACATTAAATTATTCACTTTTAGTTTGATATATAAATTTTTATAGTCTATTTTCCTATTCAGAAAATATACTAAAATATATTTTATTTATTTTCAAGCTGTTTCAATCTATAAACTTGACAATTAGATTATTTTAAAAATTGTGCAGATTATTTTGAAAATTTGTGTTATAAACAAAAAATTGTCATTGATTTTGATTATATCCTATATTTTTTTATCTTTTTAGCATTTTATTTATTTCCTATTTTCATTTGATTTTATTTTAAGATGATTTATTCATAACAAATGTAATTTACTTCCAGTCAAATTGCTCAGAAAATGATGCAAATAATCATTGAAATATTAATGAAGCAAATGACAACATTAATTATGTGTTAATATATTTATTGTAATTGATTTTCTTTTAACACATATAGGCTCTACTTTTGTAAATGAACTTACTACCTACAGATCCAATAATGATTCTACTGTAAAAGGAAAAATATGTGTCAAGTAACAATTAAAACCAAGTCGCAAACTTTTAAATTTGCTATAATCAATATTTACTCAATTCTGGCTATTTAATTTTTTCCATAGTATATGAAAGTAAATCAGTGTTGGGCTAAAAAGGCAATGGTTAGAAAGGTAAATCATTTTGCAGTCAATATTGTGTTTTCTGAAGTCATTGAATATTAAAGAAAATTATGTTGTTTCCTTTAAAATTTTATTATTATTTACATTATTCGGTCTATTGCCCTCATTGTCGCCATATTTATTACAACGTTTTGGCCGTTGTACGCTCTGGCCTTCTTCAGGTGGTTGGAATGTCGAACTGAACCCTTTATTTTGATCACTGGGGTAGACTGTCCTAGTTCCATGTGCCATGTTTAATGGATGTCAGTTATCAGTTATCTCCTGTAAATTGCCCTCTGAAAGTTCTCCACTGCCTTAACCGGGTATTGAACTCATACTCTTTGGGTCCTGTCACTGGATCTAACCAATGCCTTTATCCACTGTGCCTTAAAGACACATGGCACAGTGGATAAAGGCAGTTGGTTAGATCAACAGTCCAACCACATTATTTACACATGGACTATTGTCTCCAGCTTTGTTTTTATTATTACGTTGGAACCATTGTGCTCCCTGGCCTTTAACAGGTGAAAAGTAGTAGTAGTTATTGTTATTGTTGTTGTTGCTGTTCTTCTTTTTCTCCCTCCTCCTCCTCCGCGACGTCTACATATCTTGAAGTAAACTTATTTCAAATTCTTTAAATAAACAAGAATAGCTATCTTTTGTATGTCAATGAAAATATTAAGAAATATCACTATTTTACTATTTATTGCAAATAAAATTAGCACATATTTCAACACAACTGTAGTAAAAAAAACTGATTTTTTATAACCAGCATTATAACCAAGCTTGAAGGGGCCCTAAGCTGCAGTCTATACTAACCAAAAGGACAATCTAGCCCTGGTTATTGGAATGAAAAAATGAATCTGGCATGCTGAGTTCAATTCATGTTAGATTCTGTTTCACTCATTTCGCACTAATACCATTGGAATAGGCATGAATTCATAATCCTCCAGATATGGATTAAACAAAAGAGTACACTTGGATCTTGTCTTGAGGTGGAAACCAGTCTAAGAGAAGGAAAACTGAATTCAATACCAGCTTGAAGAGAGATAGTCTTCTTCAGTTTTTATCTTGCCATAGACACTCCCACTGTTTTTATGGCTGCAGTACACATGCTACCCCTATTATCCTTTGATGGGTTACAACACTCATTACATGACATGTTCATCCTTTTTGAAGCAAATAGATATTTCTCAGTTTTGCCATTATTTGTTGTTTAATATTATTAGATAAATTCTTCTTATTTTTTATTTATTAATGTTCACCCAATAGAAGTTCTAAGAGCCACTCAAGGTAGAAGGTTACTGTGTGGAGTTGTATTAGCATAAGAAAGAGCAAGCATTAGGAGTATAGAGTTGAAATAGACTTAAGAAGGAACCGAAAACCCAATCCTAAACAGGAGACAAAACAAGGGCTAAACCTCTACTCCTGTTCAAAAGACAAAAATTAAAATAAAATAAATAATTAGTGAATAAAATTTCAAAGTTCAGGTGCAGCCATTAGGAGTACAGAGCTGAAGCAGACTTTAGAATGAACAGGAAACCCAGTCCTAAACCCAATCCTAAACAGAAAACAAGTGACAAACCTCTACTCCTGTTCAAAAGACAGGGGAGGAGTGTGAACCGGATGATAGGAAAACATACTTACTCCTATTGGTAGAGGAAAGAGAAAAAAGTTATTGAATACAATTTCAGAGTTCAGGTGCAGATGTTAGGAGTACAAAGCTGAAGCAAACTTTAGAATGAACAGGAAACCCAATCCTAAACAGGAAATAAATAAATGATTGGTAATACTTTCAAGATGGAAAAAAAAGAAAAACCTTCCAAATAATTTTGACATAGCCAAATTCTTACAAACTGAAATGAGTAGAAATCTTCAGGAAGATATTGAAAATTTATTGGAAGCACTTTATGAAGATTTGGAATTACCAACAGCACCATGTGTCAGATATTTACCTGAAAAGATTTGACTTTAACTGACATCTGTTTTAAACAAGTATTGACAACACCTGTCAAGGTAGCTCAACTGTAATTTATTTGAAGAAGCATGAAAATAAAAAATAATCAATAGAAAAAAGCAATAGTCATTAGGAATATGACAACTGTTTCCATAGATGCAATGACCTTTAACCTCACTAAGACCAATAAAATTAGTTTAATTTTATTGAAAATCTTTGATGGTTGAGATAAAGTAAAACTCAAATTGTTGTTCAGATGCCAGAGAATTTACTCTTTTTAAATGATATAAAATATTTCAGTGAATGTATGATTTATATAAATGACAAAATAGAGAATTTTTTTTTTACTGTTCAGATTAATCTTTGAATTCATATTTTGAGAGAAGGAAGCAAATAAAAATCTAGAATGTTCAATATTTTGCCAACAAAAATAAAATTGTTCACTCATATAAGATTGAATCATAAATAATTTCCATTTTGGTTTATCAACTTTATTCTTTACAAAATAAAGTACAATTATATTTTATCCAATTATATGTTTGCCATTTTATTTGCAATGACTTGTTGCCAATTATGAGGCAGCTCTTTAATACTTTGTTGAGTTTGTAAAATTTGTCTGCTCCTATATATGGTGATTGGGCACATGATGTTAGGCAGTCTAACATCATGTGTTGACTAAAAAAAAAAAAAGAAAAAAAGCTGACCACCATGAGAGAATGGACCGGACCTACTCCAAAGTAATAGAGAAGAAATTCTCTCTGCCACCAACTGTATCAGTTGCCAAGGGTTTTAAAGATACAAGCTATTTAGCCTTATTTCACTCATCAGATGGGTAAGTCCACGGTACCAGTTGCTGAGGGCTTTAAAGATACAAGCTACCTAGACCTATTTCACTCCACCAGATGAGTAAGTCCATGGTACCAGTTGCCAAGGGTTTTGAAGGTACGAGCTCCCTAGCAATATTTCACTCACCAGATGGGTAAGTCCATAGTACCAGTTGCCAAGGGTTTTAAAGGTACAAGCTATTTAGCCTTATTTCACTCCACCAGATGAGTAACTCCACAGTACCAGTTGCTGAGGGTTTTAATGGTACAAGCTCCCTAGCTCTATTTCATTCACCAGATGATTAAGTCCATGGTACTAGTTGCTGAGGGTTTTAAATGTACAAGATATCTAGCTCTATTTCACTCCATCAGATAGGTAAGTCTGCCTGACATATTCTCTATATATAAGAAAGCACATTGTGTTTATGTTAACTGTCGTATTCATATTTAGATGTAAATAAATATCTTTAGGTGTAAATAAATATTTTTATTATATGTTGAAAGATATTTATTTACACCTAAACATGAATTTATTATATTTATTATATGTTGAGGGGAAGCACGGTGGCATAATGGATAGCAGCTTGGATTGAGGAGACAGACAGCCGAGTTCAAATTCCAGTTGAATCCATTACATTCACTTACATGCTAATACCCTTGGGAAAGGTATGAATCCTCTTCTTCTTCTTCCCCTTAGCTCTGGGTAAATAGCAGGATAGACCAGGTTTTGTAGCCTTGGTTGGCAACTGAAAGAAATGGCAACCTACTGTGGGAAAAAAATCTGCCTCGTCAGTCATGTATTGAAAGATACATGATTGCCTAAAAGTGTATCATGTATGGCACATAACTGACTGATTATATATTGATAAAGTATTCTTTCTATGCATCTCAGTCACAAAGTAAAATGGAGCTAGCACAATGTCTTTACAAGTAAAATTCTGCAAGTATTGATGTGAGAAGGTTTGCAAGCAACTCTTAAATTTGGTTTTCATAAGAGAAAGTTTTACTTATCAAAGGTTTTTCAGTGATCAAAAAAGGTAATAATCAACTGGTGCAAGATCAGGTAAATAGAATGGATGGTGGTAGAACGGACCAACTGAGTTCCAAAACTGAGTTATTCTTGCTCTATGCGGCCATGCATTGTCAGGGAGGAGAACAGCATTTCTCCTTTTATCCACTGTGTATGCCGCCACTACTGGACAAAAAATAAGATATGTTAATATATTCCAAATTTATTCTTAACTGTCCCATATGATTAGTAGTTAAGATGATACATTTGTCTTTACAATTGATTTCCAGAAATAGAAATTCTTAGAACTAATATTTTCAGCATGCCAAAACTCTCATTAATTTTACATGATAATTTTCAAGGATATTTTTAAAGATATTATTTTTAATATACTGGATTACTTTTTTAAAGAAATTAATAAATCTTTTAATCCAATAATATTTCTTATTAGTATATGTTATATTTATTGGCTACACGTTTGACTAGTCATCTCTGCTTTTTCTTAAATTGTAAATGAATAACTCCAAGCTGAGAAACTGAAGGTCTTATTAAGGAAAATGATGTCACTGTTTCAAAACAGCCCCCAAGAAAAAAAAAAACAAAATCCCCAAAAGTAGGGAAACACATGTAGCCACTAAATATAATGCTTATAGGAAATAATACTGGATTAAAAAAATCTATTAACTTAACTGCTGCTTAAAATAATTACTTTATTTATTTCAGGTACAAAAAGATAAACAAGATTAGCAAATATAGATTTCAAAAGGTCCAAATGAGAAGATATGCATTCCTGAAATCCTTATTCCTCTTGACATGATTCCATGTTACAAAGGATTTTGTATTATTACTAGCATAATACCCATAAAAATGAAGTTATTTACATCCCTTGGATTGGTAGTTCTATTTAGGATGAGGGGACAGTTGCTTGGTCTTGGATTAGGTCCTAAGTACAAAATTTGTTAATCTTCAGTCATATTCTTGTTTCTAGGTGGGATGCAGCAAAAAACAGTGAGCCTGGTCTTGAGGATACCAACCCTGGGTAGCTTCTCCCTACTGCACCATAAGAAGAGAGTCTGAGTATTCTGATGACTTTGTGACACTAGGCTATTTCTGACCTTGTCAACATATACTCATGTTGTCCTCCACATTAAACTAACCATGTATTAATATTCTACCACTTTGAGGAGGTGGCTAAATATCTGATCAGAGTGTAGTATCTGTACATTCTATGAAAAGTATTATACACACACACACACACACACACATATATATATATATAAATCTGAATACAAGGTTGGTATAGATGGAATAAACTTCCAGTAACCAAAAACACTATTTGCTCAATCCAAAGTAGAGTGAATAGTATTTATTTAAAAACATAAGCATGTTATAACATCTCTAAAAAATAGCCATTTTGTTTTAACACTCCTTGTGTTTTATCAAGTGATGATGTTGCAAGTAAAATAAAAAAATATATATGGAGGGCTCTCCTGTCATTTTTCAATGTATGAGGGTCCAGCAGTTCAGCTTTGAGAACTGAACAGCCAGACCACCTGACATATGATTTGATTATAGTGGTAAAGGTTTGTGCAGAAATGACCACACATTTTGGAAGAGTCAAACACAAAGAACTGGTGTACAGTATGGCCCAAAGTTCCCCCCAACAAAAACCTTTCAGTTTCCGAATTTAGAGTTCTACTTTTCCTAGGCTGGTTGACACCCAAGGCTATAGGACTCAGTCTGTCCTGCTATTTAATCATAGCTGGGAAGAGAACAGATGGATTCATACCTTTCCTAAAAGGTATTTGCATGTAAGTGAATGTAACAAACTCGATTGGAATGAGAGTTTGGCTCTCAATTCCTCAATCCAAGCCACTATCTATTACTCCCTTGTGCCTCCATATATATATATATATATATATATATATATATATATATATATATATATATATATATATATATATATATATATATATATATATATATATATATGAAGAAATATAGTTTTAAGGTGTGCTACATTTATGGAATAAAGTGCTAAATATCAGGGATAGAGCGTATGTAAATATAAAAGTGAACATTGACGTCAACACTCAAAGGTGACAGACTGTTTCATGCTAGACACCTGATGATTGTACCTAGCATGAAACAGTCTGTCGCCTCTGAGTATTGACTTCAATGTTCACTATATATATATATATATATATATATATATATATATATAGGATTAATACAAATAAAATTTGTCACTTAGCTGATTGATATATTCAGCATGAAACAGTCTGTCACCTCTGAGTATTGACTTCAATATTCACTTTATATATATATATATATATATATAGTATTAATACAAATAAAATTTGTCACTTAGCTGATTGGTGTTATATTCAGCACCTCAACTGGAGTTTTGTAGACAAACTGTTTTGTAATTGTTCTGTCCACTTGTCAGGAGGCTTCAGCAATTGGTTGCAGATTTTCTCATTTTCATTATTTTTATATTAAGTTAAAAATTAATTTATGTGCTAGTTTTTCGTGTGAGGTTGATAGTTTTTCGTTTTGAGTGCATTTGTGTGTATGTGTTTGTGTGTGAATGTCTGCATGTGCATATGTGTCAAATGTTGTGATTTCTCTATCACAGCATTATTTTTGTCTCCTGATACTCTCTCCTGTTCTCTCTCTCTCTCTCTTTCTATATATATATATATATATATATATATATATAGTATTCTTCTTCTTCTTCTTATCATTATTATTATTATTATTATTATTAAATGTAGTAAACAAAGAATAATTTGTAAGTGTTTTATGTAGTTTGTCTTCAGATTGAACAAGTGAATAAAATGGTTGGTTCAAGATTATGAAAAAATTATCCTCAATTCTTGTCATGGGCTCTAGTTATTTCATCTATTTTCTAGTTATCCTCAGGAATAAAACATCTTGGTGCTATTTATCAGGAGAAGATGAGATGAACTCAAATTGTATCTGTTATGCTATTCCAAGTAGAGATTGTAGTTGTATGCAACAGTATTGATTCTACTGTCCAGTTACCATTGTATGAAAATAATAGTAACCACAAAAAAATTGAAAATCCTTTGTCTGATGCATAAATGAAAAATTGCTGCCCAAATATACATTATTCACATACACACACACACACAGAGTTTTATATATTAGTTTGAGTTTTGGTAGTGTACTCATGGGATTTGCATTTGTAAGTTTAGAAAATTTGTAAAGTTAGTTAGCATATATAAATAAACATTTATAAAATAAAATATATATTCCCTAATAATACAATCATTCTTATCTGGGTATTGAAGAGGATATCAATGCAAAACTATGTGTTGATTTTTGATAAGTATTGTGAACTTTTAATAATTTTGATACAATAGTTATTACTCTAGGTTGCTGTAGAGCACTTTATCAACAAAGAATTCTGTTTGTCTTGACATACATTAAATTACAAGGTCTTATCAAAAAGTATCAGGACTGTTGCTATGGTAATAGAACTGAAGTATACAGAATGAAACTGCTTGGTACAGATTGACCTTGAACTCTGTCATGCATACACACTAAGTTATAATGTTCTCACTCACTACTGTTGTTTATAGCAGTACTTGGAAGGAAAGTGTGTAGAGTGTGGTCATCTCACCACATCACAGAAATTCCATCAATGACCATGGATTATGCAACATCTATTGTGTAGTGTTTCCTACTCATGGGAAGTAACTGTCATTTCATACTGTCAAAACCCAACAATGTTATATCAATTTGGACATTGGAACCACATTTCTACACCCTGTATATATCATTAAGAAATACCTGAGAAACCAATGGAACACAACTGGTAAACTCCTATTTCATTTCCATATAGAAATCTGGGGATTCTTTTAACTTCTGGAGTGGGCTGGTATTCCAGCTGAGTGTTTCCTGTATCTTTGGTAATCTTCGAGCTTAACCAGCTGAACCAATTTTAGGTCCCTAGTGCCCATAGAAGCAATGACCAATATGAATGATTCTCAGCATTTGCATTAGCTCCATGGTAGAGAAGGACCTTGGGACTCTCAAAATGGCTTAATGTAATGGCAAAATGGTATGACCTAAGGGACATAAGGCTTCAAGATCAATAATATTCTACTAGATCTGACAACCACCATATTCAAAAAAGGAGTTCCAGGAATACTTCAAGCAATGGAAAGGATGCTGGATAAAGTGTGTAGCTTCAGAAGGGAATTAATTTGAAGGAGGCTAAATGCTGAATTGATAAGTATTGTAGTTTTCTTTTTATAGCACCAGTCCTGCTACTTTTTGATCAAACCTTGTATATAATTTTATGACATATATCAATAGGTGTTATGATTTCATTTTATTCTATATATCTGTATTCCTGTTTGATACAAAGTACTTTAAATGTTAGAGTTTACAATTTATATATTGAAATATATTTGCTTTTTATGAATAATAATTCACCATTCAATCCAGTATACTTTACCAGTTGGCCATAAAGAATGGCACAGC
The DNA here is from genome assembly GCA_903632075.3 of Acanthosepion pharaonis. Classification (NCBI taxonomy): domain Eukaryota; kingdom Metazoa; phylum Mollusca; class Cephalopoda; order Sepiida; family Sepiidae; genus Acanthosepion; species Acanthosepion pharaonis. The sequence continues at coordinate 2,009,155 of CAHIKZ030001935.1, forward strand.
AAGTGAAGAGGATGTGCTTTCCTTAAAAAAGGAAAATAGGAACCTTGTTTGCTGTGACATTCTTTGTGGCTGAGCAGCGAAGCACACTGGATCAAACATTGGCTTTTTCTACAATGGGAGATGCTGGTTCAATCCCTGGTGGAATGCATTTTTTTGACTAAGAATTCTTAAGATTTATCAATACACACTGTTTAATAAATAATAATAGGGCTTCTATTTCAAATATGAAGTGTCCACTATAATAATGTTTGATGTAATAAAAATGTCAGATTAAAAATAAATCCATTAATTCTTTAGAAATTGCTTTGTTTACATTTTGGGTACAAAACTGAGCAGATATGACTTTTGTGAAAAAATAATCTGGGCAAAGAGGACGTGCTTTCATTAAAAAGAAAAATAGAAACTTGTTTACATTCTTCGTGGCTGAGGAGTAAAGGATGCCAGATCAAATGGTAGTTTCCCCTAATAAGGGGGATGCAGGTTTGGTCATTGTTGGAGAAGACACTTTCTTTACTAAGATTTGTCTAATGTACAGGCCAATATCCATGGTGCACACTGTTTAATAAATAAAAATAGGGCTTCTATTTCAAATATGAAGTGTCCACTATAATAATGTTTGAAGTAATAAAAATATCAGATTAAAAATAAATCCATTAATTCTTTACAAATATGTATGTATGTGTGTGTGTGTGCTTACCATATGTATGAAATATGTATGTGTGTGTGTGTGTGCGTGTGCTTACCATATGTAACAGTTTTGGCCAGGAATGTCCTAGTTTGAGAAATTTGTACTGGTTTACTGCTAAAGATAGAAGCTATCATTAATGTTGCACGTGTGAATGCATGTCCTGAATCTTAAGGGATGTTGGGTCATGAAAACATTTTATTATATAACCAATTAAACCTATAATAAAAAGTGGAAACTGTCCTGGTTTGAGGCTTGGAAATTATAGTAAACACACACACACACATACATGCACATGTGTGCATGTAATGTATCAGATCATCCTATAAATAATGTTTGACATCTGATAGCAATAGATTGAGCGATATTTCCACTATACTCAAATGACCAAATGAAAACAATACAGGCTAGTACATGTTTGTATCATTTGAAGCAATTAAGTTACATCATCACATTAGAATTCAGCAATCAACTTAGCTATCAATTTGACTCTCCTAAAGATGGACATGTCTACACAGCACACAACATGTAATTGTCTATGAGTTCAGAAAATAGTAATAATGCTGCAGAAGCAACCAGAAATGGAAACCATCCCATAAACACCATTTATGGGACAGTTTCTCTAAACAAAACAAATTGCCAAAGATGTTAAGAGAGGTTTAGAAAAGGTGACATCAGCTTAGGAGATTAACCACAAACAGGTCATCTTGTTGAATTTAACAGTAGTCTGTTTTTATCTGCATTCATTATATATAACTGTTCATTTATATATATATATATATATATATATATATATATATATATATATATATATTGATGCATGTTTCATTAAATAGTATAGACAAGTTTTGTCAATTTATTTTAAGTAAGTTCCTTTCATATTGTCTGATAAGCTTAATCACATTATTGTTGAAAGACGAAAGGAAAATACCATATTGATACATGTTTAAATCCAATCTAAGCTTTTGGCTTACATAAGATGAACAATTCGATAAATCAAACAACACACGGACGAAACAATATATGATAGTCTGCCCTTGCTGCATGAAAAATTTCCAAGTAACGACAAGAGACGCAGAAGCGAAAATCGCGTCGCGGCTCGTGACGTCACACATTACCACGCGAGAGTGAAAAACGGGAAGTATTATGGGAAGCCATTGGTATAAACCAATGGTTTCTGTTATAAATTATAGGCATTTAAGAATATTTGTGGAGATTTCATAGTTTAATTTGTTCAGGTTAGGTTTCAACTGTTTTATGTATTTTAGTTTTTGTTTTCATGTTTAAGTATAGTTGTGTTGTCAACAAGGATTTTCCAGAATTGAGTATATGGACAGGCATGTTGTTTTATATATATACAGTAGAATCCCAGATATGAGGAATTGGTTACAAAGTTCGGATGTGAGGTGTTATATTTAGATTAAAACAAAAGAACTGAAATCAGGTTTATTTTCAATGTTTTATAGTAAATAAAATAAGCTAATGATGAGTGAAATATAACTGAACTGATTTTAAGGAAAAAGAAATAAATTATGTAATGTTAATGAAAATTCATTAAATTAAGTATGTAAAACAAATAATGTAACGAGGATTTTTTTTAATCGCTGTTGCATGATGATTCTTTCTCTTTTAATGTCATTCTCAACTTTTTCAACATTTCATTTTGCTTTTGTTCTTGAAATTTTTTTAAACAAAAGACACTTTTTAACTCTGTGTGCATTATTGCAATCATCATAGCTGAATGCTGGCTTTCTTTCCATAAAACTGGCAACCTTTTTCAATAGCTTTTTCAATTTCAGTCCAGGTTTCATCACAATCATGCATCTTGTTGCTATCTTGTTGCAGATGTGTTTTGTTGTCAAAATTTCCTTTTATTCCCATCATCTTTTCACCAATACAAGCCATTAACGTGAAATAAGCATAAGCAATTATCCAAAGTAAATTTCCTGAAAAGCAGAAATTTCAAATCAGTTACATATCACCCAAATAGTTCAAATATACACACACAAATCATGTCCAGATATGCGGCATTCCAGATATGAGACACTCCGGATATGAGGGATTCTGGATGTGGGATTCTACTGTATATATATAATATAAAAGGTTCAAATGCTAATATTCAATGGTTATAATTTATTACATTGGTATCGTAATTGCGATCCAAATCATCAGACCTACAAATGACGATTTCTTTTTGAATTTGTAGATCTGATGATTTGATGATTACGATTCAATGTAATAAATTATAACCATGGAATATTAGTGTTGTTTTTATATTCTTACTCTGTCCTGGACATTGAGCTCTACCTGGATTCTATCCTCTTGGAAATGTATATATATATATATATATATATATATATATATATATATATATATATATATATACTAATATTATCTATTATCTATCTATCTATCTATCTATCTATCTATCTATCTCTATATATATGCATTCATTATATATATATATGCATTTAGCATTTGAGCCATCAAGTTATTAACCAAATCTATTTTCAATATTCAATAGTTGGTTAGTTTTCTTTCAAAATCATGAGAAATGCATTTTGAACATTCAATTTATACAACGTTTCGTATCTTTTGGTTTCATCTAATTTCTAACAGAATGGTAGACTTTTACTAAATCCCATTGTAACAGTCAACTACCTTGTTTTCTCATATATGTAGATATGTATACATGAAGAATTGGTTAAATACATTGATTAATTTAACTGGGAATGAACTTTTCACCCTTTCTTTATTAAATGTGTTGCACAACAAAGAATATATAAAGCTAAACTTTAATTTCTACTTATGCAGTTTATTAAAGATAAATTTGTTTCTTTGATTACACACCATTTTTTTTTTGTTTTCTGCGCAAAAAAAAATATATTTATACATGAGTTGATTATTACCAAGCAACATTTATGATTTTATACGATTTTACAACAACATGAAGATGTAGGAATTCTCTTCCCTACATTCTTTTCCTCTAAAACCAAAAAATTTTCTTTTTCACAAAAACATTTTTATGAATCTTGTGGTTCTACAGAAGGATGCTGAGAATACTATGTGAACAATGACAAGTTTTAGAGAAAGTAGTTATTTACCCACTGTCCCGTGCAGCAAGATGTGGCACAAGGCTGAGTTTTAAAGTGGGGTATCAGAGCCTGTATGCTCGGGGAAAATTCCCTATAGACCACGTAAAAACGAGGTCAGTTTCCCAAGATGAGACTCTACCCTTTGGCAGAGCCTTGTCTGGGGGATACCCTGACATGTGCCAGGTAAGTATTAGAGAAAATGATATTTAGCTACCCCCCCACGAGGGTTACATATGGCACAAGGCCGGGTTTAACGTGGGATTTCCGAGCCCGTAGGCTCAGCCAAAAATATTCCCTCTTTGAACCCGCATAAACGGGTTCAGGGGCAGTCAACCACCCTGAACGAGACTCTGCCCTTTGGCGGAGTCTCGTCCGGGTTCCTCTCCGCCCGAAAGCAGAGAGTTAGACTGTTACTTAGCCCGGAGCCAAGTATTAGAGAAAGTGGCAACAAAAAGGACACTTAAACATTTAACATCAGAAAGAGGTAGTTGAAATTTCTAGGGCACATAATGAGGAAAGAGGGCTTAGAAAATATGATACACCCTGGACAGATTGACGGCAAGAGAGAAAGAAGAAAACAATACATAACTTATCTAGCAAGCTTGTGTAAATAGATAGCGGAACAAGGTTTGTGTTTTTTTTTTTACAATTTATCAACCATTTGCAGGTTATTTAAAGCCATGAAATATTTTTAAATTGTAAGAATTATCTTTTTACATAATAATAGTTTAGTGATACAAGTTTTACTAAGTAAACTATAGCTGGGGGAGGAGAAAGGGTGGATTCATATCTTTCTCAAGGGTATTTGAGCATAAGTGAATCTAACAAACCTAACAGGAATTGGAACTCAGCTCTCCTGTTAACAATTCCAAAACATTATCCACCACCTGCACATCCAACCTTACAGCACTTGATATTCCCAAGCAGTCATCCATCTAGGTATTGACCAGACTCGATGTTGCTAAATTTTGGTGATTTGTACAGGAACCAGTGTTCAACATGATGTGGACATAAGCCTGGAAAAAGATTTAGAAGAGATAAAAAACAACATTTATTAATAGCTACAAAGGACAAGAAATTGTAGAGAGTCATGATTGGCAAGGTACCTGAAGGGACATGGCACACAGAAGAAGAAGAATCAGAAAACTATGTTAATAAATTTCTGATCTTAAATTTGGACACAACTTATAAGATGACCCAATATTTATGCGAGAGGGGCTTTCTCAAACACTCCCCACCCCCAGCCACATCTGTCTTCTTTTAGTCAATGCAGCATGCTAAGGACAAGCTACTTTGTGAAATAATGTGGCAATTGGACAAAGCACAGGGAAAAATGGATTCATGCTTTTCCTCAGAGCATTAATACATAAATAGTCTCAGTCAAAATTCAGACTTCACATTTTATATACAAGCACACATGTGCACATGAATATATAAAATAAGTTTATTCACTTCTGGCTGTCTCTACTTTGAGTTTCAAAGAATTACATCCAGTCTTCAGGAGACATGTTTGTAAATTTATTAAATTTTGAAGAGTGAAGTAGAAACAGTCATAAGTGAACATATTTATTTTATGTTATTATTATTATTATTATTATTATTAATGCTATATCTTTTCATATCTCACTATAATTTCAGAGACTGTTTGTTTTAAGTAGTTATCTTCGGGAACACACACACAAAGAATTATGTCAACAAAAAATAATTGATATATATATATATGTGTGTACACTATTTACATTATTTGTCCTCATCTTTGTCGCCATATTTATTACAACGTTTCGGCTGTTGTACACTCTGGCCTTCTTCTGGTGGTTGGAAGGCTGGAGTGACAAAGATGAGGATAAGAGTCCAAATAATGTAAATAGTGTACATAATATCTCATCTCAGAAATATAGACAGATATATATATATATATATATATATATGTGTGTGTGTGTGTGTGTGTGTGTGTGTGTGTGTGTGTATTCTTCCCTGTGGATATAGGCTAAAAAGCTGGACAGATTGAGCTCTCTAGCCATAGTTGGCAACCAGTCTAGAAGTGCAACTCTGAATTCAAAACTGTAAGTAGCCAAAGAAATGAGCATCCTCTACAGACATAGAAAAGGTTAAAGAATTCACAGCTAAATTCAGCCCAGAGTTTTGGACTCTATGATCTTGACTGATGTTGACAATGATGACAATGAAAGTATGATGGCAAGTGTGTATGTTGCAGGCCAGGAGTATGTATTTCCCAACTTATTGTGGACATTAGTAACATTGGTGTTTGAGTTGAGAAATAAACATGTCTCCTGAAATACCCAAAACAAAATGGTAAACTTGGGATATTAGCCCACATAAAGAAATGTAATGAAACAACAAGAACCAATATATATGTACAAACAAATGATAATGTATTAATAATAAAGGGTTACAAGTGACAAAGACAAAGATGTGTGTGTGTGTCAAATGAATGTAAAAACCTTTTGATCCAAGGTATGTGTAGTGAGTGAATGTGTGTACATACATGTGTGTGTATGTATTATCATGCAGTTCCCAAAGGGAACATGTTCTCTGCAATAGGTTACATGTTGAGGAATAAGTGGATAAGGTAAGAAGAGAGTGATAAAGAATTATTGCAGATTATTTATAGTCCTGAGAGTGTCTCCCTAGGAGCAGTTTCGAAAATTAGGAGGAGGTAAGCTGACACACTCATAACTCTCTTTTATACATTAACTCATTATTTATTCAGAGTGGAATCATTGGAATGTTCATATTGGTGAGTAGTGACTACTACTGCTTCTTTTATTAGTATATTATAAATATTTACTGATAATGTTAATATAGTTTGCCATATTAACTACAAAAAAAGTTTTCAGATTTTTGAAGTCCTTATTATTAAAATAAAAACATGGAAACTGAATAAAATTTTCTTCAATGAAGGAACAGACATGTAGAATGTATTTACCTCGCCAAGAACTTTTTGCTTGCTTCTGGCCTGGTATATTACATCATCATAAATGCTATGATGCCAACATTTCTAAATTGAGTTTAAAGTAAAAAAAAAGCTATATATATATATATATATATATATATATATATATATATATATATATATATATATATTCGAAATTTATTCGAAAATTATAACATAAATATTATACATTCAACACCGTCACTTGATAAGACACCAGAAGTGTTGAAACAAAATGGATATTTTTGTAGTGATTTTATAACATATTTATGTGATAATGTTCGAATAAATAATTATATTTGTTCTACTCTGTATTGAGCACTCTTTTAAGAATAGTATTTGTTGGTTATTGGAATTTATTCCGTATACACCAATCCTATTCTTGGGTATATATATATATATATATATATATATAATCACATTTTTTTTCTTGAAAATGGCTAAAGAATAATTGAAAATGTGTGAAAATAACACCTAACCTCTGAGCTACATTTACTTGTATGGAAAAGAGAAAATTTGAGAAAAAACATGAGTAAAAAATAATTTTTTATCTCTAATATTTCATTAAACATGTATTAATGAGGGCCTGCTGCCTGAGTACACTTTTTCACATGGACACATTTTTCTTAAAATTGGATAATATCACCTGTTGATCTAGAATATGTCAACCCGATCCTTCCATCTCATATAACCTCAAACCCCAGTCATTCTTATCTTGGTCACCTCAATGTTATATTTGTCAGCTGTCAAAGCCTTAAATATGTCTTATCATAGCCCATTTATATTTGATGGCCGTGTCTGCTCTTAACTCATTGTACTGGTGGTGGTGGTGTGGGGGGAAACATTTTATTTACTTTTCCTGTTGTAGAGTGACAAAGTTTAAGTCTGGTTAACAAGATTTGAATTCATATGTGAGAATTCTTAAATTCCTTTTTGCAATGGAATGAGCCAGTGATTTTTAGTGAAATTTTTTAATGCCATCTTCCTTCAGGACTGTAGCAGTCATGACTCTCCATAGATTCCGTTTAATTTATAACTAGCCAAGATACCTGGCATTGCCTGGGTGTACATGGCTGCAATTGTATACCCCCCCTCCCGTATACCCACACCCACTATCTAGAAATGTCTGTCTCTGTCCTTGCTTGCATGCATCATCTGTTGGTATACTAAACTACTCCTCCCCATCTTTTTTTATGATATATCCTTCACAAGTGTTTGATTGTTTTTAATAAAGGAATTCCATTGATAAAACCTTCTTGTGTAGTTGATGCTTGGAGTTAAATTGTTTCATTGTTTTAGATATTCAGTAAATTTCCTGTTGCTGTAATAACTTTTAAATAGTATTGTTCACAAATCTAATAATCAAGCAGAAACAGGTATGAAACATCAGAGCTTGATTCAAGTGCAAGTGCAATCGCATAAATGCCCCACTTCCTTCTCTGCACGTTTACTGTAAAGCTGGTGTTAATAAGAGGTTCTTTGGGAATTTTTCCCTTTTAATGCTTCAATTTCTCAAACAATCTTTGCATTGTTCAAATGCCAATTTAGGGTGAAATCATATGAAGAAAATGTTGGCTAAATGGTAAAAGCCGATTTTGGATCTAGTTTGTCGCAGATTTCATCCACTTAACTAAAATTAATCTCAACCAAACATTTACACAAAACAATTTGTATCTCATATGTAATTTATGTGGCAAATTCTGAAAACAGATGAAAAACCAGAGAGTTATGGTTGAAAAATTGGCTTTTTGGACAGTTTTTTATGGTCTTTTATTATACATGGTGAAACAAGAAGAACTAAAACTGCACTGTCTTATATCTTGCATGATGGTAAAATTTTTGCGACATGTTTGAAGAAAACCAGATAAAAAATGAGGAAGTTATACAAGTTTTATTTTAAGTAGTACGAAAAACATGATTTTTTCATAGTTTTTTGCAATTTTTGTATGGAGCCAATGTCGCATAAAAACACGCTATATAAACCTCGTAACATGAGCTATGTTTTGCATTAAGTGCAAAGAACATCAGCTCATCTAGTAAAAATTTTGTTTGCAAGTAACTTTGCCTTGTTTTTGCAAAAAGTTGTACCCACCTTCAGTTTTATTGATTTTTTTCTACCAAACCCAGAGTACCTGGAGATTGAAAAGTTGGCCTTGTCATAATTTAGTGAATTTGCAACATGTGTGTACAATTTCATCAAAATCTGTCAAGAAATGTGAACGTGCATAAATAGCACACACACACACACACACACACACACACACACATCTTCTGTTTTATAGATATAGATTTATGAATTTCCATGACTTCTGGAGAAAAATACAGATGCTATTGCCTTATCCACAGTTTTAAATTCAGTTTAGTCTTTTTACTATACTGATTGGCACATTTTGTCCTGTGATTTGATTGGTCACATTTAATTAACCTCTCACAAAATAGAGTTTGTGAACCTGCACTTGCAGAAGGTTTATCAAATAATGAACTGCATGAATGGAACAATGTTGAAGTTGCTGAATTTACTTGCACATTCATAAGGTGTGGAAAAATCATTTAAATTAACAACTGAAGCTTCACAAATTGCATGTGGACAAGAAGCAAGGCATAAGTACATTACTACTAAATCATTGTGCCATCAAATAAGATGTTCGTTTACTTCAAATGGAAATTATACTGAACAATTTAGCTATATTATAATGTAATATGTTACATAGTGCAGTAGTATTAGTTTAATTTTCAATAAAGAATGCAAATTTAAAACATTTTGTCTTATAATTTGTGCATAACAGTATTATGGTGTTATATACACTTTTATCTAGTTTTTTGTTTTTATTAATTATAACCTAACAAATGGTGAAAGATATTATTCCTTGATTAGCGTTTTTGTAATCTTTCACAATTTTTACAGTTTTCACTTATTGAATACAGTAAAACAATTGCATATTTTTCTTGTGGTGATTCCTAATTAGAATTCTGATTTGAATATATTTTCCATTTAATGTATTTGATACAAAAAATATCAACTTTATTTGGATTTATTCGTGAAATAGTAAAGTTTTGTAAGCATAAACCTGCAGAAATTAGGTATTCCTATATATTTATTCAGAGGTTCTTTAAAACTAAATGCTCAAAAATTAGTCAGTCAGTTATGTGCCATATGTAATACATGCTTAGGCAATCATGTATCTTTTGATACATGACTGACAAGGCAGATTTTTTCCTGCAGTAGGTTGCCATTTCTTTCTACAGTAGATCAGTTGCCATCCAAGCTATAGAACCCAGTCTGTCCTGCTATTTACCCATAGCTGTGGGGAGAAGAAGAGGATTCGTACCTATCCCAAGGGTATTAGCAGGTAAGTAAATGTAATGGATTTGACTAGAATTCGAACTCGGTTCTTTGATTACTCAATCCATTACACCGCCATGCCTCCAAAAATTAGTAAAAGCTATAAATTTAATTTTTGATGTTAGTACTTATCACATCAAACCCCAATTTTTGCACTGAGTGCAATGATGATTTTCTAAAAACATTAAAAATTCAACCTGTCCTAGTGTATAATATAGATAATTTCTGATCACAAAAGGTCACTGTCATGAATTCAGTAAATCAGCTGAATATCTAGATAATGAGTCAGTCACTAAGTTAATTGATCACTTTGTCAAGTCGTCATTTGAGCAATAATTAATTACTCAGTGTATTCAGCAACAAATCAGAAATTTTGTTAACCATCCACTTGTTTCATTCTGCTAAGTGGTCACTGATAAAGCCAATTGTGGTCAATGTGGCAACCAGCCTATTGGTCATTCTACAAAGTGGTCAATGCACAAATTGGCCTATCAAATTAGTTTAAACAAAGTACTATCTAGTTGATTATTCCCCCGGTCAAATGTTCATGTAGCTAGTATACTTTGCCAAGTGGTCAATTAAATTAGTTGATTGGTCATTAAAATGGTCAGTTATGCATTCAGCTTTTCAGTCAGCTAGTCAGAATACACTCCTCACCTGTCAGATGATGAGGGATTTAATTGACTTCTTTGATCAGGAGTCATTGAACAGTTGGTTAGTTGATCATTGCCTATGAGTCAGTCTATCAAATATTAAAACTTGTTGTGGTTACCAGTGATAGAGTAAACTAAATAGAAAGTATATGAAAGGAGTTAATGAAGATATGTATATAGAGATGTCCATTTTTGTACATCCATGTTGTGTTCAATATGACATGTAGTTTACTGTGAACAGAAAAATTACTCAGAGGAAAATGACACATCCTCTCTTTAAGGCATCCTATGGCGAAATGAGAAAAGAAAAAGAGAGACTTTGTGCTTTTTTTTATATACTCCTTTTGACAATGCCATCTAGTGATTGTAAGCAGAAGTTTTCTGGCAGACAAGTGTGTTAATCCCACATACTGCAGATTGGTTAGTGATAAGGTTAAATTGTTAATCACTTTGTCCAGTGTTTGTTCAATCGAGTCAGTCAGTATAGTAAAAAATTAATCTGCTGATTTTTGGGTCACTCTTCAAAGTGATAATTTGAAATGCTCAATTAGCCTATTGTCCTTTTTCTTTCAATTGTTTATCTGATTCATGGGATTTTAAAATGATAATTAAGGCTACTTGTCATTCTCCCAGTCAGTTAATTACTCATTTTTTCAAATCAGTTGTTGCTGGTTTTGGTTTGGTTTGGTTTGGTTTGGTTTACGGCATATAAACCTTAATGGGTTATTTAATGCTGACAAGATTTTTATTGCTGAGAGTTTTTTTCTTCAAAAAGGTATAGCTGGTAGTATTTTTTCTTCAAAAATTTATTGCTGGCATTAAAACCTATTTTTACACTTTCATAGTGTTTTGACTCCAGTTTGGGGGTTAACTATTTGCCCATAGTTGGGACCCTAACAGGTGCTACCACCTTGGATCAGGGTGGACTTGGTAACACCAGCAATTAAGAGGTGGTTCCATGCTCCTCAAACTCTCCTGATCAAATGCCTTGCTGTTGGACATAGTTTATCACCTTAGACAAGATATGGATATAGTTTATTGTCTTACTCAGGATACCTCATTTGGGAGGGGGGTTCTTACCTCTCTGCAGAGGTATAGTTGGCATATTCTGAAGCCCCAGATGAAGCCTGGATGTTTTAAAAAGAGACTGAAAAAAAAATTAAGGAATACATATTATCAATCAGAATATAAAAATATAAAAGTTTTTTTTCCTGGAGAGTGTGGGAGAAGAGAGAATAAGCTGTGTTGACATCCAAGGTCAGATGCAAACAAATACATGGTGCTCTTGCTATGTTTCACAGAGCCAAGATCAATGTCAACAAAGAATAACAACAAATGCTTTTCCAGACACTTGTTTGATCAGGAAGTAGCAAAAAAATACAATTTCTCACTTAGTTCTGGCCACGGAAAAACAGACCCTTAGACACTCTCTGCCTGGATGTTTCACTACTTCTGGCTGCTTCATCGACTCCTGGCCTTTTCACTGACTCTTGGCCCTTTTACTCACTGCCTGCTGGCCATTTCACTCACTGCAGGTCCTTTCACTGACTGTGTCATCACAAATATAACAAAATACAATTTTTTATAGAATAGACTTTCACAAAAATTTCCTTTTGTGTATCTTTCTCATAAAGACAGATAATGGGTCAAAATATATAAAGGCTCTGTAATGGGGTTGAATGTTGGGTATGTTAATGTAAGTTACTCTGTTCTTATATATATTTGTAGTTGATAGACTATTCCTTTTCACCTTTTTTTCTGAAAATGAAATGAATAAAACATACAACAATAGCAACAATAAGACTTTGAGACATGTGTTTACGTTAATGACAAGAATGTGTATTTTTCTTTTCATGATGTCAATTACAATATTAGTAGTATGTGTGTTAAAAATGTTTTCAGTGTTATTGTCTCATTTGTTTCTTTAGAAGTTTGTGCTTACTTGTTTTGCTTGTTCTAAGAATTTTGTGGTTAAGGGTAGCATTTGAAACCGTCAACTGTCAACTTTCATGGAGTGAAGGTGATATGTCTGTGTTGTTCCTTTTTGCTAATGCTACTCTACTGTCTTTTCTTGTGGTGGAAGTGTTGTTTTTATAATGATGAAATTTCAGATTTTAGAATGATGAAATATCATATATTATCAGCAAGGTTGTTTTAGAATGATGAAATTTTTATCTTTATTTCTAGGATGATGAAATATCCTTATCATCAATCATCACTGGTGGAAAGGTTGTTTTTAGAATGATGAAATATCATCATCATTCTGAATCATAACAGCTCTTAAAAAATATACAATATAATCTTCAAAAATTAAAAAAACTGAGAAGGTAAGAAAACTTAGGTGAGTTCACATTTTTTTAAAGAGTATTTTCAACCTTAAGGTTGAAAATACTCTTTAAAAAAATGTGCACTCACCTAATCAGAAGACAAAAAAAATCCACTTGTGTCACTGGAATCTTTAACAATTTTTTTAGCTTTTGCTTCTGAAGTCTAATTTTCCTGCCTTCAGGACAAAGTTTTCATGCCTCCTTGTCTTCTGACTTCTTTTCACTCCTTCTGGTTCAAAATTATATTATCTTTTGGTAAATAAAATAAGGATATTTCATCATTCTAAAAATAACCTTCTCATCATTGATGATAGAAAAGAAGGATATTTCATCATCCTAAACCTTGTAGAATTAGATTTCTACATTCTCCATTTTAAACATGTTAAAAGAGGATCACAGCTAAGTATTCTCAGTTTGTACTCAACCCATTAAAATCCATTCTGGAGTTCACTATGAAACAATGCTTTCTGATTGGTCCATAAATAATAATGTCATGTTTCTGCCTACATCCTCATGGTTGACCCCGAGTTGACCTGTTCAGAGTTCAACACGTAAAAAAAAAAAACCCCAAAAAACAAACAATATGTAAATGTTCTCAAGCCCCACGTGATCAAGAAAAACTCATAAATATGAAACTTTGACACAACTTGTTCAGTGAGTCCTTAAAATAATCAACTCATCACACGAATCCATGAAACCCACCTTCCTTGCTGAAAGTTGATTTTTATTAACATGAACCCAGCTTGTGGAATTCAATTTCTTTTTAACATCAACTCATCTAGTGATGAATTCAACTAAGACGAGATTCAGAAACCAACTCACTTAATATCTTAACATAAAGGAAATTGTAACTATATCAGTCGAAGCAAGACAACTCTACAGTAAGTCAAGCAATCTACTTCATTCAATTTCATCAACATAAACTGTTTAATTCCTTACCAGATCTATAGCATAACACCTTTATATATTACTCTTGATCACAAAACCAAGAACTCTAAAGTATTTTAAACAACTTTATTATATCGTGTGTACTTGTTGTTAGATAAAAATATTTTCTGTTAAAACAAATATCTATTTGATTATTTCTCTTGTTGTTGTCTTTGTTGCATTTGATTTAGTAAAAATAGTAGGGGGTCAGTTTAATTTGTATTTGTCACTGATACAGATTGATTAACCCACTACACCCTCACCATTATAAAAACGACCCTTCCACCACAAGAGGGTCAGTAGAATAGAGAAGAGAACAGTAGACTAAGATACTCAGTAGTCAGTGGATGAGTAGACAATTAGCAGGAGTAGTACAGAAACACACGTCTAAACAGTGCTCATGAAGATTGAAAACAGATGATTTCAAGCGCCATCCTCATAAACAAAATTCTTGGAACCAAGTAAGCACCAACTTTTAAACAAAAGAGACACTGTGAACATTTTTACACACACCACACCAATATCCTGCAATTCACATCATGAAAAGAAAATACAAATTCTTGTTATTCATGTCAACACGTGTCTCAAGTTTTTATTGTTATCGTTGCATGTTTTATGCATTCTAATTTCTGTCATTAATCCTGTTACAGGATTTTAACTTTAAATTTACATGGGTGGAAGTCACTGTTTTGATTGGACAATAAATGCAAAGAGTATATATTTATCAAATTTGAAAAATAAATTTTGATCAGCTTGACAGAAATATTTTTGGTGGTTCCTTTAGAGCCAATTCTAAATATAATAACTTTTGCAGACATATCAAATTGAATTTTTATAAACTGTCTGGTTTTCTTTTAAATGCACTTATCCCAGGAATAAGTGTAAATGACATAGGTAGACTATTATGATAATATTTATTTATAATTAACCACATTAGACATTATTTTTATTTATTTTTTTATAATAATCTTACTTATTATAAAACGCAGATTGTGTGTGTGTGTGTGTGTGTGTGTGTGTGTGTGTGTGTGTGTGTGTGTGTGTGTGTCTGTACGTTTATATATTGGATTGGATTTCCTACATTTTTCAACCGATTTCAACAAAACTTCACAGGACTACGTAAAATTACCTTGAGGTGGTTCTGACAGCGCCAAAGATTGGGAAAACACAATTGTTTTTGCACAAAATCAATTTGAAGACACGATTAAGAGGCATTAATGAAAGGGGGACAACTCATATCGAGTTATACTTATTATAAAACCCAGGTTGGTTGTTTTGTGTGTGTGTTCCGTTTATATATGGGATCGGATTTCCTACATTTTTCAACCGATTTCAACAAAACTTCACTTTTTTTTGGCAGGTAGTGTTTCTTATTGTCTTGCACACTTTTTTCTTTATTTTTACATTCAGAATGCTTTAAAAATTCCATTTACAAGGCAATTGTTTATAATAAAATTCTATTCAATCGATAGATTCATGACGATTGAAAACAATGGTTTTGTTTGAGTTTGGGTTTGACCAATTCATAAAAAAAACAAAAAACAAAAAAACTAATTAAGACATTCGTGTCCGTCAACCTTAAACAATAATCATTGTCAATTTTATTTTTCAGTCTTTATGATGGTCGATACTTGGTCTATCTCTTACTGCTACATCCACGGGCAACGCCGGGCTCTACTGCTAGTTTTATAATAAATTTATAAATATACATTTGTGGTAAGACAACCTAATTACCTCCCTTGGCTTATTATTCGTATAAGTCACGCCGTCTTAGCTAAAACGGAATGATTCTTTTTAGTTATGTTCAATAAAGGCACATTAAGCCGATCTAGGCTGCAAGTTTTCATTTACATCATTATTATTTTTTGTGACTATTTTTCTTTTCAACTTATTTTTTTTACAATATTCAAGTTATTTTACAATTGTTAAAAATGTTAAGCAACAAGTTGTTTGGATAAGTACCCCTCACCACGAGATCTGAACTCGTGTTATTTTTTTTTTTTAGTTTTATTGTAAAAATTACAACTGGATATAAGAAATGGACAGTTCCCTTCTGTTATTTCCACTTATTACTGCTTTCTTAACAGTCATAGAATGTAAAACTGTGAATTTGAAAAAAAAAAAAAGGATTAAAAATCAAATAAAAAAAAAAATACTAAGAAATTTGGACGACTTTAAGATTATAAAAATTGTCGTGGTTTTGTATTTGTGGCCTTTTTCGGTTCACCTTCCTTTTAAGTACACAGGAATATGTGACGTTTTCTACATGTACTTTTTGATGACGTAGTTCACACAGTTACCCTCGTGTTTCAAGATGGCTGAATATGCCGACTTGGAAATTATTGTTGGTACTTATGAAGAGATTTTACTTGCATATCGCGTCACTGTAGTTGGAGAGGTGAGTTTGTCTGTGTAAACGGATAATATTAGTTATTGAGTATAATTTATTCCTATATTTGTATTATTTATGTAAAGCGAATTCGATTTTATTTTTTTTAATTTAATCATGTTGACATTCAATCAACCGATTTGATTGAAATGAATGTTTAACGTATTATTCTCATTTTCTTGTGTCCAGAAATAATTGTTTGATTTAAATTTTAATTTATTATTTACTTACTTACAGTACATTACACTATTTGAATAAATTGTACTTTTAACTTTAAAATTTTTTTTTAATACATTGTTTTTTTGTGTTAGTTTTTCTCCGTGTTTGGTTGCATTCTCTATAATTGAAAGAAAAGTGAAAAGAAAAAAAAAGTACAATAAACTTTAAAAATATTAAATAAAATATGGTTTAAATATAAAAAGAACGATATTAGTAAATATTTAATTTTGCTACAGCGAGTCTAACCCGATCAATCAGTTTTGATTTTTGAAAAAAATTCATGTGGAGGTTTCTTCCCACGTGGACAAAAAATACAACATAAAAAAAACGATTATTAATGTTTGACGATTAATCACCTTATGAACATTCATATAAGAATAATTAATAGCAACACTATTTCAACTAATAAAATGACCAGTGAAAATTATATACGATATTGAAGAAATTAAAACAAATTTTCTGATTTCTCAATTGATAGCATTTTATGCCTGAATTGGTTCTTGTGAATTTTCTTGAATTTTGGCTTTGGATAATAATTACAAAAAGAAAAGTATTATGCAATCTGTACCGCCAAAGATTCTCAAAAAGAAGAAAAAAAAACCATTTAGCAGGCATATATGAAAAATGCACCAAACAGAACTTTTATGATCGTCAAAATATTTTATTTTGACGATAAAACTTCGAGTAGGCAAGCCTAACACTGATAGTAGTCTGGATGAAATCTCCCACCTGGTTTTACTCAAGAGAACTGCGCTAGTGGCATGGTCATCGAGGGCCTGGATGACTCGTATGATCCCTTCTTTTTGAATCCTATGAGGACGTGCCAGAGGACATCATACCCGATCAAATACTTTCTTGAAATCGATGAAACAGGTCCCTCTGGATTTGCAGATGTTTCTTGATGAGGGCCCTACAGTTGAAGATTTGTTTCAGTGTGTTCCGCACGGCTCTAAAACTTGCCTACTCTTCTGACAGCAGTTTTTCAGCCTGGATTTTAGACACTTTTGGGACGGAGCATGACCTTGGTATCTTGGTTTATCAGGTTTGTTGTTCTATAATTCTGGCATTGCTTGAGATTACTCTTCTTTAGTAAGAGTATCACCAGTGACTGGGTCCACTCTTTTGGCCACCACTACTGTTCACTGTTAGGCCCTTGACAGTTTCTTCAACTTCATTTTTAACCAGTTCATAGGGTACATTGTCCACTGTAGGTGATTAGCCAGGTTTCAGTTTACTTACTGCCTCTTCTACCTCCTCCTTCAGTATTGGCAGACTGTCTTCATCTTCTAGGGGGTACTGGTTGGCTTGCAGTAAAGAGATATCTGTATGGAGCACATAATTGTACTAGAGGAGGCACGGTGGAGTAATGGATAGTGGCTCGGATTGAGGAATTGGAGAGCTGAGTTTGAATTCCATTTGAATCCATTACATTCACTAATGTGCTAATACCCCTTGGGAAAGGTATTAATCCTATTCTTCTCCCTCCAGCAATGGGTAAATAGCAGGACAGGTTGAATTCTCTAGCCTTTGATGGCAACTGGTCTACTGTAAAAAGAAATGGCAACCTATTTTGTGAAAAAAATCTTCCTCGTTAGTCCTGTATCAGAAGGTACAGATTGCCTAAGCATTTATCACGCATGGCACATAACTGACTGAATTGTACAGATCGTTGCAGTATTTGGTCCACCTATATAAGACTTCCATTCTGTCAATAGGTTGCCATCTTTGTTATCTATGATGGCTGCTCTTGGCTGGCTATTTTGGTGATGGATTTGAGGGTATTTTAGGAAATGCTGTCACCTGATTTTATGCCTTTCTCAATGGTGCTGTACTAAACCTTTATCCATTCCTCTTTAACTGCTAATAACTTTTTCCTGACTTCTCTTTGCATATTTTGGTACTGCATTCAAGATTCATCATTTGACTATTTATTTCTTCTTAGCTTTCATCTCTTGTTGCACAAATTCAGGACTTCTTTTGTAATCCGGAGCTGAATTTTCTTTTGTGGCTTTCGCAGAACCTCTTCAGCTGTTGTAAGACTTCTTTGATGTTGAATGCGAGAGTGTCTGTCTTGCTGCCAAGCAGGCCGTAGGCTGAAAAATTGCTGCTGACTTGGACCTGAAAAACTTTTGCAATGTCAAGATCTTTCAGCTTCTCGTGGTCAAAGCAGATACGGTTCTTAGGACAATGTTTAGTTTTCAGCTTGAAGGTTGTCATCACAAGGTCATGATCGTTGCCAATGTCTGCACTAGGGATTATCCTTGTTTTCTTCTTGTTGACACTGAATTTGAAGCATTGTGGAACCAGAATGAAGTTTATCTGGTTGTGGGCTTGACCCATTAGGTGAGTGCTAGGTTGTGGTTCAACACAGTTTATTGGGAGTGTAGAGTGTTGGCCAAGGTGAGACCGTTGCTTCTGACAAACTCAAGCAGTCTAAAACACTGTTGCTGGTCTCCTCAATGCTAAATCTCCCGACTGTTCCTGCCCAGTTCTCACATGCACCTTGGCCTACTTTGGCTTTTCAATTCCTTTGCACAATGATGTCTTTCTTGGGGACTTCTGGTATGGTGGATTCTATAAATTCCTAAGACTTTTCAACTTCCTCATCATTGTGGTCTGAAATTGGAGCATAAACCTAGATGATGGTCATGTTGTGAGGTTTGGCTGATACATGGATAGAGATGATTCTGCTGTAGATGGGAGTGCAGCTCTGCAATCTCTTTCCTGACAATAAATGCCACCTCATACTGATATTTCTTCTCCTTTCCAGGGAGCCAGATCTTGTATCCATCCTCTGTTAATGTTTCATTGATGCTGTTCTATCTAACTTTGAACAGCTCAATGACATAGAAACTTTCTGTACTTATCTTAACAAAAATCAGTGGAAGGGGAGAAATCTGTAATCTTGTGACAAAAATATAATGAAAGAATATTATTTCATCTTCATAGAAAATTTATTGAAATGAGTTCCAGTTGATGCCATTTGATTGAAGGGGAGTCATAATTTGCATATGTGTTCAAAGAGGGATATAAAATGCAAAAATAGTTAGCCAAAGGCAGTAGCTTTATTTTTTCTTCCTTCATTACGACAGTGCTCCCTGGATATTCTACCAAAACTGTTGTTGAGAGTCCTAACTTTATTTTCTATTGTTACTTCTATAAAGAGAATTACTTCTATGCAATATATAGTGTTTTTTGTTGCAATTTGACACAAATGATTGCCACTGCAAGATTACGTGCCAGTAACAAGTAAGAATTCGTTATCATTTCTTTCTTTGCTGAGACCATAAATTAAGGGGTATTCAAAGATCGAATTTTAAAGTAACTTGCTAACTACTACAGTTCCCGACACAGAAACTATCACTCTTCTTATAGATGATTATTGAAGATCTCATTCCTTGATGATACCTCTCTACCACAGAAGTTAGTAAATAATAATGTTGATCATTCATTATGTTACTATTTTATTTTTAATTGTCACATAAATTGATGTTTATAAAGGTACCTCCAAAGAAAAGTGATACCTAAGGTTTAAAATGAATTTTTTAAAATGAAAAATCTTTCTTGAAGCTTTTATTTTAGTTGAAATTTCAAGCTAATAGATTAAATTTAATACTTCCAATAAGCAAAATACTTTGCTGTTTTTCAAACTGAATTTAAATTGATCAGAAAGAGGTTTTTTTTTTGTTAACAGTAAAAAAAAACACTAAAATCATCCATATTCATAAATTTATCAACACAACATAATTCTCTTTATGAAAAAATCTTTCAAAAATAAAATCTACTTTTCTGAAACTTTGAGGAAGATTAGTGGATTCAAAATCTGAAACAAATATTACTTACTTTTCAATTTAAAATATTGCAAAAAAATTGTTAATTTAACATGGTGCTGAGTGTTTTTATGAGGTATTGGCACATTTTCTAGGATTCTGGTTTCTATGTTTTGGTTGATTCTTAATGGGGGTTTTTCTTTTCCTTTCCTTTTTAGGAATGGCAGATGGAAGAGAGTTTCACCGATCATTCCCACCTGGGAAGCATAAGAAATGTGGCTGTGTCCAAGCGTCGAGGATTTTTAGCATCTGGAGGAACTGATGAAACTGTATGGTTGTATAGCTTAAAAAGTCGTCGGTTGATTGGCTCCCTCACACAACACACAGGTAAATGACATTTTCTCCGTTTTATTTCAAGTGACAAATGTCAGACATCGGTAAACTTTTTCAGAAATTTCAACAGAATTACCAGGAGAAACCATCAT
The DNA here is from genome assembly GCA_903632075.3 of Acanthosepion pharaonis. NCBI lineage: Eukaryota > Metazoa > Mollusca > Cephalopoda > Sepiida > Sepiidae > Acanthosepion > Acanthosepion pharaonis. The sequence goes on from CAHIKZ030001935.1 coordinate 2,030,001, forward strand.
TGTATTATGAGGCGGAAGTGATGAAAAAAAATTTTTGGTGAAGGGCTTTTCTTTTCTTTTTTTTCTTATTTTTTTTTAATCATTTCACCCTAAACACAGCAATAAAGGCACTAAAATGCAATGGGGTTAGTGAGTGAGAGGGTATGAGAAAAAATGTTATTAAGGAGAGATGTCAATAAAAGTACAGGAATTAAGACAGAAGATAATGGCTGACATTGCATTTAAATTTTTCAAGAACAAAGTTGACAGGGAAGCAAGAATCTGGAAGAGAGTTCCACAAGTGAGAATCATGATAGAAGAAATTGTAAATAGAGCTTACGGTTACATCTAGCCATTCTCAAGGATGAGATCTTGCTGCTAATCTAATAGAGGATTTAAATTGATGAAGACTAGGTATCATAGAAGAAAGTTTATCAGAACAATTACCATGAAAGTGTTTATAGAAAAGGCACATGTAAGCTATGTTACAGCAACGGGGAAAGTGACTGAAACTGAGATGCTAGGTCAGGACTGATAACATTGCAGATTCTTCTTTGTAATTTATCAAGAATTTAGTTTGACAACTTTTCATCATCTCTCTCTCACACACACACACACACACACACATGATACATGAAATGTAATATTCTTACAATTTTATTGCAAATATTTAATTTGGTTTCTAAGCATTAACATTGAGTTGATATAAATATTTGTAGTGAAAGTTCATCCTAGCAGAAATTGAGATAAGTTGACTAGGATGTCCCACTACACCCCCACTATACTTGCTTGCCCTGCTCCTTTGGATTGTCAATTATTTTGATCCCTACAAAAGTCTCTTAATGGGAAGAACTTCAATTCTGTGGAAGTCTATAAGAACCACTTACTTTTCATCCTCCAGAAAGGGAGGATGGAACATGAAGTTGCCTCAAAGATAGCAAAAGGTAGTGGAATAAAATGGTAGATGTGTGGTTGAATAAATCTATTTACAAATATCTAAATACTGTTTTTGAATTTCACTTAAAAAAAAAAAAATCCTATAAACTTTTGGTCCAACCTAATATAAGTGTATCAGAAATTGCATTAATTCATATTTTTAGTGAAACAGAAATAAATCTCTGACTTAAAAATTGTTGGGCAGATTAAAAGCTTTAAGAAGAATAATGATGATTATTAGATTAACAATAATAATTTTCTTCATAATAAACATAAAAAATTTCTTAATTAATATTTGTTGTAAACAAAAAACTATTGTCCCTTTGCAAAGATAGTTGCCCAGGGAGGGAAAACCAGAATTATGTTGTGACCTGAGCTGACCATTACAGTGGAATTTCCATATTAAGTTTGATAAAGAAGACATTATTTTTTATTTTATTTTATATTTTACTTTCAATATTTGTTTTGAGGTAAACAATTTGTACATGGAATGTCCAAAAAAGTAAGATACAATTGTATACTAATTCAACATGTTTACTTCTGTACAAATAAAACACTGTATGTATGTTACCAGCACTACTTTTCTACATAGTCACCATTGAGATTGATGCACTTATCGCATCAATAACCTAAAGAATATTGTCAAATGACTAGGGCCACTATTATGCTTCTGCATTGTTTTGAATATGAAAGAATCTAGTTAGGACCTGATGGTGAATATGGTAAAACTTCCCAATTATATTTCTGGAGCCACTTTTTTGCTCAGTGTGGCATTTTTATGGGACCTAACGAGATGATGCTTTCTATTATTTCAACTTCTTGTAAGCAATTTCATGGAACATTGAATTTAGCAGATGAAGTTCCACAGCCATTTCATGAAGTTTGTGCTATCATCTTGAATGAAAGTGTCAATGTGTGTAATGTTATCTTCTGTTGTTAGTAAATGTGGGTGGCTTATGTGAGGCTTGTTATCGTGCAACTCAGAATTGGAAATTGGAGAGACTAGTTCCAATTCCAGATGGATTCATTATATTCACTTACACTCAAATACCCTTGGGAAAGGTATAAATCCACCTTTTCCCTCCAGCTATGGGTTAATTAGTAAGACTTGTATCACCAAACTATTATTATCTAAAAAAAATTCTGACAATCCAAAAATATTTTCTGCTTTTAAATAACTTGCAAAGTGTTGATAAGCTGTAAAAATCAAATTGATCCATCAAAATCCTGTTACTTTGTGTTGACAACTTTCACAATGTTTTAATGCCAGTCAGTTTATGCTGATGTGGACCTTACTTTTCAGACATTCTTTGTATTACTATATTTTTTTTCTTTTTATCTCTGTTTAACTTTATCAAACCCCATGCTAAAATTTCTCAAAACAACAATTTGGTTTTAATTTCTTTTATTTCTTTATGGGTTTTAGGTTCTGTGACATATTTACAATTCCACCAGGGAAGTCATCTCTTCAGTTGCAGTGAGGATGGTACATTGTGTTTATGGAAGACTTTTACCTGGGAATGTCTCCGTACCTTCAAAGGACACAAGTTAGTCATTTTTTTTTTTTTTTTTTTTAAGATTAGCAACTTTTTTTTTTTTTTTTTTATAACATCATGTTGTTTTCTCTAATCTTATTGATTTTCATTTTTTTGATTTACTAGCAAATCATTTTGGCCAATCTTCGGCCATCTGGCAACATTTAATTTCTTATGACTGCCAAGAATTACAAAATATTAAATTGCAAAGTCCACCGTTTTCTGCAATAATGGTTCAATGCAACAAATATGTGCCTTGAAGTTCATCTTTGCCACAGGGTCTGCACAGTGGCACAAGTGGTAAAAAAATGTAGAGATTTTGAATGGCATCTTTTCAAGCTGAGCAGGATATCTACACTTAGAGGATTGGTACAACACAATCTTCCTAACCATGTTTTATCTCCTTTTAGTCTTCATCTCATTAATTAGCATAATAAATATCAAGTCAGTCATTGCTACTTAAGTCACTTTTCAGAGCAGCCATAGATTTTGTGTGCATACTTTTATTATTTAAAAAAATAATATGCATACATGCATTGTTCATTAGACAATTTTAAGAACAAGGAGATGAAAATGTCCTTTTAAAAAATATTACCAGTGTCCGTATTTAATTAACAAATTTTCTAAGAAATATTTATAATCACAATTATTTTGACCTTGTGGCATACTAAACTGAAACCAAATAAATGCTTATCTTCAAAGATATTTTACAACATTATCTCCTCTTTTTACAGACATTTTCCTAAAACTTTGTTTAAATTTTGATTTTTAATTAATCTTGAATAGGACCCATTAAAGTAATGAAATGCTATATTTGCATGTTTAATTCCTTCCCATCATGCCTCTGCTTTTCTTTGTGATGTGGTGGGGGATATGGTGGAAATAGACTGGTTAATATTTTCACTTTCCTATCATTCATTAACTAGATTGACTCTGAGTCTTGGGAAGACATTTTTTTTCTCTTCATGCACCCCTTTTTTTTATTTATTTTTTTTATTTTTGTACTGAAAAAGGAATTCATGTTTGAAAATTTAAAACAGAATATGACTCTAAATTTTTTTTAGTGAATGTGTTGAAATTAGAAATCCCAAGGAATTATTGTCTGTTCCAGGGGTGGCATCAATTGTGTGGCAGTCCATCCTTCAGGAAAATTGGCTCTGTCTGTATCCAAGGATAAAACACTCCGTGCATGGAACCTGCTTAAGGGGCGTCGTGCTTATGTTACCAATCTGTATAGAGGTCAGTACTAAAAATACTTTGTACTTGCTGAGGAGAACTTCAATGCATCTTTAACTGCAAATTTATTTTAATTGTCAACAATTTATAAATTGGATTTTTTTAATATTTGCTTATGCTTTTTGCAAAGTCCAATGAAAATACGAGAGTTGCCTCCCTTGCTAAATTGCTATTACTTCTTTGTATTACAGTTGCTGATTTGGTGATTTGGTCACCAACTGGAGATAACTATATCTTAGTTTTTGGCAATAAAATCGAAGTCTACTTGACAGAGGTTAGTCTGTTTACTTTCTATGAATTACACACATTTTCATTTTCACCATGAGGCTCTTAAAAAAAAAAAACATTTTGTGAAAAAAAAAACATCTGGAATAATCTGTAATATGAATTTATTTAGTCTCTTAAAATATAAAGTGTTTTTTTTTTTTTTTTTTTTTTTTTTTTTTTTTTAAATGAATTATTGAATGTATTATTATTCTTTGATATCTGCATTAAAATCTCATCAGCCATTATTTTCTTTTCATCTTAAACAAAATAAAAAAAAAAAAAACTACGGGAAATTGTATCTATTTCAAAAGGATTTGCATGTCATATAACGAATATTAACCTGAAAAGTGTAATTGGTGATCTAAGTTCAATTAGTCAGTTGCATTCACTTTTGCACTAATAACCTTAAGAAAAGCATTAATCCAGCTTTTCTACTCCCCTAGCTATGGGTTAAAAAGCAGAGTAGACTTGGGTGACAACCAAAGAAAGGAAAACTAAATTTTAAACTGTGGGGAAGGAAACAGTGACCACTGTCTTTCCCAAGAATGTATTAAATCTGTGGAGAGTCATGATCGCCTATGTCCTGACAGGACATAACGTTAAATAATACATTTCAAGTTATTACCTTCATAAAGTGTTTAAAAAAAGGGAAAATACCTAAGAGAGATAATCTGAAAAGGAATTTTTGTCTTTTTTCCCCCCAGAATGCCGCATTGACAAGAATTATTGAGGCATCAGGACGTGTAAATGCAGTTTTGTTTGTGACGGTAAGTATTGATTGATAAAATGACACTAATGTCTCCAAGATTTTCATGGAGAGAGAGAGAGAAAAAAGATGTCATATTTTCATCTCTGTTCCAAATATCCTGGTTTTTCCTTTTTCTTGTCTTTTTAAATTCTTCCATCATTCTGTCTGTAAAAAGGTTCTCTTGGTGCATCAAGACATGAGCAAATCTTTATTTATAGTAAATAAAGTATTTGAAGATACAATCATAACAGCGAATGTTATTTGCCCCCCAAAAAACTTGCTTCATTGAAACTGTTAAATTAAATTTTCACTTCATCGAATGGTTTATTTAATTGAAAAATAAAAAATTTGAAAATTAAAGCAAGATAAGTTTTATATTTAAATAGTGTGTTTTTTAAAATTAAGTATCATTTAAAAATGTTTATTTACAATAATGAATACTGTTTTTCTCCATAAATTCATTCACGTTTGGTTTTATTCTAGTAATATTTGTTTAAAAAAGTTTTTGTATATTACTCTTACCCTTTTTGTTTATTTTAATATAACTGACTTATTGTCAATCATTCATTATCATAAATAAACAACAATCAAATTTTCAAATAATACATCATATAAGAAAAGCACCATTCAGGTATAACAGTTGTCTCCCTTTAATTTTCTGCATTTGGATTTGTTGGTGAATTAAACCAAACCCCTTTATTTACATATAAAACTAAGTATAACCTTTTGTTTGTGTATTTGTAGTAGGATGTACACAATATAGTTGCTTATTGATATGTTTATTCATTGTTGTTGTTACTGGGTTTTTTTTTGTTTTTTTTTTATGTCATTTTTTACTTTTGGAAACTTACCCAACAAATATTTCCCTTGATAACCCCCTTCCCACCTCGCAATTTCTCTGTTCATTTTAATAAAATCTAAATTACATGTTAATAAAAATCAGATTTACTTTTAAAAGGTTTTTAGTTTCCATTCATTTTCCCCTAAAATAAACAGCAAAATGTTGCTACTATTTCCTTCTAGTCATCCTTACACTTAGATTGCTTCTTGAAAAAAAAAAAAAATTTTTTTCAGTTGAGACCACAATCCTTTTGACAAACCTTAATCATAATGTGTTAACCATTTTGCTTCTCTTAATTTATTTATTTATTTTTATTTATTTATTTTTTTTTTCCGAGGATTCCCTGATTGCTTTTGCTGGAGAAAGTTCTGAAATTGAATTCTATGACATTGTAAAAGATGCTTCCCAACACAAAATAACCTTCAGCTCAACAAGGTGTGTACAATCATGTCAGACTTTTTCTCTGCTTTGCTTTCTTCACATCAGTGGCAATTGGTAGTGTCAATTTTACAAGTCCTTGACATTATTAAAAGATTTAGGATTTTTGTTTTAGGTATTTAGGTGAATGGGTGCCTTCCACAAAATCCAATGCAGTCTTGGATTTGAACTTAATCTATTGGTATCATAGGAATGCAAATTTCATATAAGGAATAAGGGAATTGAGCACTGGTTACGCTAGGGATACTTTTGTCCAACACTGTAAGATGCTACAAAATCCAAATATTAACCTGAAAACATGTTTTTAAATATCCTTGTCACATCGAGACTTTTGTATGGATGCCATTCATCGATTCAAGTTTGTTTAAAAATGTTTAAACTATCAGTTATATACAACCATTGTCTCAGATCTATGATGATGGCTTAAAGTAAATGAATCTTTTTAAATCTTAAAAAAGACTATCCTTTGTCAGATCCTATAGACTGGCACTAAAAATTACAAAGCACTTTACCAAATAGTATAAAAGCTACACCACAATGATATAATCAAAATGTTAACTTTCCACACTACTAAAATGTTTGCAAGGAAACTCCCATCAATACTAGAACGAGCAAGAACAGTAAAACTAACTGTTCGGTCAATGAATTTTGAATGTTTCCTGTGTGGAGATGGCTAATCTCACTATTACCATTAATTTTACCATTAAATGTGCATATCTCATGGCTCTTGTAGGATATGAGTTAGCTGTATGGATTTTCAGATTTGGTAGATATTTACCAACCTTAAATAAAGGCTAAACTGTAACTTGAAATAACCTATTGTAAGATTTTATAGTTTTAATTACTTGACTATCTACTCTCTTTGGATATCAATTTTGTTAATCTTAGTACAGGAGCTTGTCCAGTAGATATTAAGGTCAGTTTAGTATGGTGTAAAGTCAAATAGAAGTCTGAAGATGGTAGTGTGACAGTTTTTAAATTTACAAGATGGTTTTCATAAAATGTCTTTCTTCCCCATCTTTGTAAATGCCAAAGACACACATTATAGAAGACTACTTTTCTATTGGACAATTGTTCAGTTAGACCACAAGTTGTATTATTGAGTAACTTTTTCACTGAAAACTATTTCTGATTGTCAAAGTTGACTTTGGTAAATTCATATTCCCTACTGTAAACATATATAAATGCTTTAAATTTACCAGAATTAAGTGGGGAAAAAGAAATTATATATGCACACTGGGGTTAACACTTCATACTTCAAGGCAATGGATGACCTGAAGATTGCATTGAAGCATGGAGAACGGACTCACTGCTTGGTGTTAACCTCACTGACCACTTTTATATTTATATTTACATATGCTCTCTGTTTTGAGCACTTTTAACCATAAATATAGCATACCTTAAAATTATATTTTTATCATTTATTTTATACTAGCCGAGATACCCGCCATTGCCTAGGTATGCGTGGTTGTAATTGTATAACTGCATACCCCCCCCATCTAGAAATGTCTGCTTGCATCCATTGTCTGTTGGTATACTAAGCTACCCCCCCCCCCCAATCTTTCTTTACAATATGTCTTTCGCAAGTGTTTGATTGTTTTTAATAAAGTAATTCCTTTGATAAAACCTTCTATGGTTGTTGCTCAGAGTTAAATTGTTTCAATGTTTTAGATATTCAGTAAATTTCCTATGGCTGTAATAACTTTCAAATAGTATGACATTGTTCACAAATCTAATAATCAAACTAAAACAGGGATGAAGCGTCAGAGCTGGATTCAACTACAAGTGCAAACACAGGAACGTCCCCTCCCCTCCTCACGTTTACTGTAAAGCTGAGGTTAATAAGAGGTTCTTAGGGGAATTTTTCCTAACATTTCAATAATCCTTCTTAAACAATCTTTGTATCAAAGGTTGTTCATATGTCAATTTAGGATGGAATCATATAAAGAAACTATTGGCTAAATGACAAAAGCCGATTTTGGACTTAGTTTGTTGCAGATTTCATCCACTTGATTGAAATAATCTAAACCAAACATTCATACAAAACAATTTTTGTGTCATGTAATTTATATGGCAAATTTGGAAAGCATCAGATGAAAAACTAGGGAGTTATGGTCGAAAAACTGGCTTTTTGAAAAGTTTTTCATTATACACAGTGAAGCTAGCAGAACTAAAATCACAGTATCTTATTTCTTGCATGATGGCAAATTTTTTGTGACATGTTTGAAGAAAATTGGATAAAAAAAATAAAGATATACAAGTTTTTATTTTAAGTAATATGAAAAACCAGATTTTTTTTTTTCTGTTTGCAATTTTTTGTGTGAAGCCAATGTTGCAGGAAAACTATCGAGCACTCTAGACAAACCTCATAACATGAGTGAATGTTTTGCATTAAGTGTAGAGAACATCAGCTTATCCAGTAAAAATTTTGTTCACATGTAACTTTGCTTTAGTTTTTGCAAAAAGTCGTACCCACCTTCAGTTTTATTGATTTTTCTGGCAAACCCAGGAGGCCTGGAGATTGAAAAGTTGGTCTTGATCTATCTTGATCAATTTGCAACATGTGTGTACAATTTCATTAAAATTGGTTGAGAAGTGTGGACATGCATAAATAGCATACACAAAGACATCTTCTGTTTTATTTATTTATATATATATATATATAGGCAAGTGTGATTATCTATGCATTCTCTCTTCTGTAGGTTATAAAAGTTAATCACTGATGTCATTGGTTCAATATTTGATGTTAAAGGCAGAGGCAATGTAATTATTAATAAGACTAAAAACTAAATTAATTTTTAGAAAATCCTGATCATTACACAGTTTTAAAAGAAAAGAAATTAGTTATGACTGTTTTGTTGTTTTATTCCAACATTTTAATATGATAAATTCTCTTTTGAACATTTTAAACAATTTGGATGACAGCCAAAAGGCAGTCAACAATTTTGTGGAGAAGTAGTGATGATGATTTATTTGCCTTGTCATAGCAGTTTTGGTAGTCATTTTAGTTGGAAGGGGTTTGTCACATGGTGAGCTCATTTTGAAGTAGTTTGGAGGTTCAACTCTGAACTGAAGCTATTTCCTTAAAAATATCACAAATTTATTTAACAGTTGAAGAAGAATAGGGCAACTAAAAATGTGATGGCAATAAAAAATTGAAACAAATAATAAAATGTTTAATAAAAAATTACTTAGAATCTCCAAACATCTTGACTGTCTTGTATGAATTTTAATTATTTTTCTTTTTGAGAATTTCAATAACTTTACTGTTAATTCTTACTTTGTTGTTTGTCTCTTGGGGTTTCCTATCTGAATTTCCTATTGGGTTCTTGCTCTGATAAAATGCTGATTTTTTTTTTTTTTTTTTTGATTTTTTTTTCTCCCCTCAATACAAACAATCTTTTACCTACCCTTCTCAATCTGACACAACACAATCTTTTTCTCTCTTCATTTTGTGTCGGATCAAGCTTTTTAAATACCAACATATATGTTTTCTTCTTACATGTATTTCAAATGCTCCAATGTTTGCACCGATGCATTATGATGGTAGGCAAATGAAGTCATTCTACCATCCATGTTTGGTGCTACATGAAAAGAATATAATCCCATGTGGTATCAGTTGTCACGTAACAGACACTTGTGTTCAATTATGAACATGGGAACATTTGTTGAATGATAAAGATAACATGAAAATGAACCTCCTCTTTCCAAATTTGTCAGATTAAATTTCTGTATTTAATTTTCAGAACACGTGGTTTGTGTTTTAAGAAACTGCCATCAGGTAAGGAAATCCTTATCAGTGCCTGCAGTGATGGTTTCATTCGTATTTGGAACGTCTCTCTCACTACAGTAAGTTACCTTTGGCCTTCTCTTTCTCTCTCTGTCCAAGATTCCTTTACCGTTTTTCTACCACTCATTTCACATAAGCAAAAATAAAAACATAGATATCTCTTTACTTTTCCAAGAAACTGAAAATCTCTTGTCATTTACTGGCCATTCTTACATCATGGAGAAACAAATCAAAGCTGTGACTGCAGTTGAGATCATAGTCATCATGAACTCCACAATCTTTTTGTTAAATGCATATACTATGTGCTTCACCAGGTCTGCATACAGTTTTTGAATTCAGTTGGCTTTCTCCTAAACTGACTTCCAAACAAGGCAGAAGAGCCTTGTCTACTTTACTGTTTAACCCATAGCTGGAGGGAGAGATAGATTCATACCATTCCAAGGTTATTTGAGCATAAGTGAATGTAATTAACTTGAGTGGTATTCAAACTTGACTTTCCAATTTTTTATTCTCGGCTACTATCCATTACACCACCCACACATCCAGAGAGAAAATCTTTTATTTACTTGAATTAATTGGAAATTTCCATCTGTCACCAATTTTTGAGCTCTGTTAAAAACCAGGACTTGTAGTGGAGAATGATTGAATGATTAGTGCAACACAATCTTCTTCCCTCTCATTGTCAAGTTTGGGTCTTAATGAAATTCTTGTTTAATGTCTTTCAGGATGGAATTACTACAAAATGTTTGCTGCAACATAATTCCACTTTCCGTCTTACATGTCTTGATGCATTTGTAAATGTGCCCAAGCAGCCCTCAGCCACTCGGGAATTGAAAACCAAAAATGAAGAACAACAGAGTGAAGAGGAAACATTGTCTCCACTTCCTGTCAAATCAAAAGAACATTTATCAAAAAGAGCAAGACATGAAGAAGGTAAAAGAAAAAAAAAAATTTGGTCTTCTTTTTGAAATTGCTTCTAAAAAGAAAGTTCCTTAAAAATCACTTGTGTGGATTTTGTGTCCATTTTTGGAATTTTTAATTTTATTTTTAGCTTTTTTTTTTTTTTAGGAGGAGGAGGAGGAGGAAGAGTGCAGTTAAAACTTTGCCTCCTGTATTCTGTTTGTGTATTATGGAAAACAAAAAACAAACCAAGATTTTGTTTAGTTTTCTGTTTAACTTGTACTTATGAATATTATTTTCTTAAACATGATGTCTACACAACCAATGAAAACAAAACAACATAAAATTTACAAATTAAACCAGAACTCTACATCCAAATTATTCTGATGATGCTGAATTGTGGGACATGTCAAATTTATAAAGATTTTCTTGTTCCTTATTTAATCAAATCCAAAAACATCTGCATTACTCATTTCTCCTTAATATCGTTCAGCTGCTCTCATCTTGTGGTTTGAAAAACCTTTCTGTCACAATATACTTGTTTTATTACACTAAGTATAACCAATGTGTCATCAGTGGACATTCATAAACAAACATTGCAGCTGATGCAATCAGCTGTGTGAAAGGATGTGGCATTCAATAATATTTTGAAAGTTGGTTGTTGAAACTTAATTAGGCTTTCATCCAGTATACCAAAGAAAACTGGTTAGTCAACTTGCAAAAATAAGTACTAAAAAAATTATTAAAATAATAATCTCCCCACCCACAAAATACAAACTTTGTTCCAGTCTGTCAGTAAATGTGCTTTTTTATTTATTTATTTACATCAGAAAAGGTTACAGCCAATCATTCACAGAAGTAGAATAATAAAAATTATGAATGTAATAAATACTCCAACACACACACACACACATCCAACAAGTGACAAGGAAGTCATTCAGATGTAAATTATGCCCTCTAACTTATAAAAACAACTTTGTCTATTCCAGTATGATTGGCTCTCAAAGGAGTTTAGGGGTAGAAGGAACAAAAGTTAAATGAAAAAAAAAATTTTATTTTGAAGTAGAATTTTTAACATTTATAATTTTGTTTTTTTTTGTTTTTTCCCCAGGTGTTGAAATCACCAAGAAGAAAAAGAAGAAGAAAATTTGATCAACAAAAATATTTTGTAAATTTTATAAATAATGCATAGTTTTTTTTACAAAAAAAAAAACTGTTTTTACTCCTTTTTTTTTTTTTTTTTTTTTTTTCTTCTTCTTAATCAGAAATAGGCCATTTGACTATTGCACTGTTTCTGATAGGCAAGTGCCTCAGATCTCTGTTTCTTACCGAGGTTCAAACATTTACTGTTGTCTCCAGAAGGAAATATGCAAATATCTCTACCACAGGACAGAACTACAACTACTAAAATGACTTCTGTACAGATCTATGTTCATGAAGCACTATGTGAAAAAGGAACTCACTGTCGACAGCTTGTAGGACTGGCCCACTAATCTCAGGGGATAATAATAACAATGAAGGTTTAATAAATTCATTTAGCAGGGTTCAAAGGTGAGAAATTATATTTATCTGAGAAATATATTTATCAAAGTTGCAAATGATGTGCATAAAAAAGGTAAACAATAAAATATTTGTTTCTGCACAACAAAACCTCCATAGAAGTGATGGAGTGGAAAGAGTGGAAGCAAAATTGATTGTATATAGGAAAGACATCTGCAACAATTGTCTTAAGTAAGGTGAGATTAATTGGATGCTGTCAAATATGCCACAAAAGGCTGATTAACAGTTTTAAAACAGTTTAGCAGAAATTTAGAAATCCCCAAATGGGAAAGATAGAAATCAGTTTAAATACATGTAATGTAATTCCTGCCAACCTCCCCACCCCCAATCTCAAACCAATGATTTTGGGATCAAGAAAAAAAAATGTTGAATCCTCAGTTTTATAAGACTGTATTAACTTCAAAAGGAATTTGATATAGTTTTTATTGATTAGGCCACAATTCTCTTTGGTTTGAAAAGAATGATCCTAATTTTGCAGTGGTAATGGTGGGTGTAACAATGTCCATTCCCATGCAGATCCTGACTGAATCTTCTGTTGTCATGGCCTTGATCCAGACGAAGCAGGAGGTTCATAAATATCTCTATTCGTGACAAAGAAAAGATGGTTGAGTTGTGATTATTTAACAAGTCATCAAATGTTAGCTGCTTGATTCCTGCAACATCATCTCAAATTGTCACTTTAGCTGGAATATATTAGAAAATAATTTAAAAAAAAATATTTTGCATTCAGAAAATAAATCCAGAAATATTTCCTTTGCTCAATTTGGGGTCCTTTGAATATTTCTCTTTTCTTTATAGTCTCATCTGGAAATACCTGAAAGTAAATGAGAATTGAATCTGGATTTAAATTTGAAAAAAAATGTTAAAAGCTGCTATTGGTGGTTATTAAGCACAATACTAAATCATTTCATATTCATTGAATTTATCACCATTTGCAGATAAATTAATAAAAGTATCGCCACCACTATCATCATCACTCCTATGGCCAAGTGTGGTTGTAAAGTTGCTGTGTAACTGAACACCTAACCAATTCTTTTCATATATCTGATTTGAGAGCCATTCATTCATTCATTAGTAGAATGTCTTGGGAAAGAAAGTAGACCTGGCGGAGACCATCCCTCTCCAGTTCAAACCATAATTGATGTCCTCCTACTTGAAGGCTTGCCTTGATCATGCACAAGTGGCTATTGATTTTATCAGGGGAACACTTCACCCTTGCTGTTGACTTCAGTCTAGGAAGCCCTACACTTAGCAATGCCATCATGTCATTACTCCACTGGCTTCATCTATAGCTATGGAGCCCAGTTTACCACATTGTGCTAGATGGCTGTTGACCCTACAAGAAGTTTTCATCCACCCTTTGCCTTTAATTCCACTTGGTGTCTGGCCACTTTCCTCGTCAGAAAAGCCTGGTGGGGGAACATTACGTCTTATAGATAAAAGAAACCACCCTATAAATAGTATGTCATATGCTTGGAGGGAGACACATTTATTATTGTGCAAACAGGCCTAGAAATTAGTTTATTCTTCAAGTGAGAACAATTAACAGTATTGCAATAACAGAAATCTTGATCTGTCTATATTTCTGAGATGAGGTATTGTAACTATTTACATTGTTTGAACTGTTGTCTTCATCTTTGTTATATTCGTGGTGTTTCGGACATTGTACACTCTGGCCTTTTTCAGGCGATATATGTTGGAATTTCGTTCACCAGGGTAGATTGTTCTAGTTCCACATGCCATGCCTTTTCTGGATATCTCAGTTTCAGTTATTTCCCCTTAGTAACTCAATTCTCCAAGTTTTTGTTCACCTCTGCTGTAGCCAGGTATTGAACTCACAACTGTACATGGCCTAGTGGATAAAAGCATTGGTTGAAGTAATCCAGTGATTTTAAACCAAAGAGCTGAATTAGAACCATCTACCACTGTTGGTTGAAATAAAGGGTTCAGTTCAAAATTACACAAAAGACAGACATATGTAATTAAAGAACAATTTGACTTCAAGGCAGATAATAACTACCATATGCAATGAATACATGTTAGCGACATCAGTGATAAGCCAAATCTACTCTCATTGTTTCTCTATTCTGTATCAGAATTGCAAGTTTGTCGGTGTTTGCGGTTGAGTGACAGATTAAAGCTGATTTCAAGACATTTTTGTTTTACTAAATTCATTTTAACCTAGAATAAGGTCATAAGAACAGAGCATAATGTGAAGATCAAATTTATGACCCCCACGAACGGTCTAGCTACATAAACAACAGATGCTCCTTTTGCCTTTTGAAATAAGACTAATGATTTTGTTTACATTTTCATATTTTAATTTCCTATCAGAATTGAAAATACAATGCATCTCAAATTATCAATTGGATATATTGAGTCGGAGCTTTGTGACCTTGTGCCAATCTTATTTTGCTATGATGAGCAAGTTTACTTTGCATAGCATTAATATTATGAGTTTCATCCTCATTAAGTAGACTTGTGCTAGACTATGCCTTTTTTTTTTTTTTTTTGCAACATGCTAATGCATGATGAAATCCTCACCATATTTAGTATTATTGATTAAATTTTTTTTTTTTTTTTTAATAATGGGAGTATTTTGTATATTAAATAATAAAATTTAATTTTTCCAAAAAATAATAAATATCCATTGTACTAAGCTATGCACCCTAGTAAAACTAACTGTACTTTGTAACCCTTCACCTGTTTGCACTTCTCCCCAAAATTTGGTTTTGATTGGTCAATGTGTGGCTATTTTAGAGGGTGTGATGGATAAACCAATAGAATTTTATACATAGATAAATACCATTATATTTATAAGCAATGAATTTTTAAATGTACATAGTTTAACGATAAAACCAACAATAGACAGGAAGCTGTGGAGAAACAACATGTTTGCTCATGTCTTGAATGAGTAGGGAAGAGAGATTAAGTCAGTATTAATAGTCGGGTATAATTATGTAAATAATATACCTAACAATGCGTCCAAACACATTTATCTTAATCAATATTCATTTTTGACTGATATTTAATTCTTTGGTTTTTCATTTCAACTCCCAGATGGTCGTTATACGATCTTTAGTATTGTTTGGTGGTGAGTTGTGTTGTTGACTTTGTCAGAGCTGCTATTGAGACAGGAGTAAATGGTAGTGTTATCTGCATAGATGCCTACTTGGGAGTTGATGGCATCAGGAAGATCATTAATGAAGATCAAGATAAAGCCTTGAAGGACTGTATTCATAAGAAAGGATTTGGAAGCATTCCCATTCAGGATTACCTTCATTTCATGGTTTGAAAGGAGTGATTGGATTAAATCAAGTAGTTGTCTTGTAATACTGTGGCCCTGAAGCTTACATAGAAGACTAGCATGCCAAACCCTGTTAAACACCTTCGAGATATCTAGAGCCGCAGCTCAAGCTTTGCCATTCTTATCAAGAGTATGAGATATATTTTCATTCAATTATGGGCAAAGTGGAATCCATATTGAGCAGGTCTTGAGAGGTAAGATGTTTAATCAAATCAGTATTGATTAAATCGAAGATTTTGCTGAAAAGTGGTAAGAGACTGATAGGCTGGTAGTTAGAGGGGTCAGAAGCTTCTCCAGAGTTTTTAAAAACCGTCTACAGATGAGGAATTCCGACAAGCTGGAAAAATTGAGGCAACGGAATGAATCAAAGATTAAACTGAAATGCCAAAAATTAGACACAGTTTTTTAACATGTTGTTCCTTATGCCTGGATAAACAAGGCAATCTAATAAACTTTTTTTTTTTTTTTTTTTTTTTTTAATCATTTTACCCCAAGCAAGGGGTTAGTGGGAGTAAACAGGAACAAGAGTAATTTTGGAGAAGGAGCTGGAAACCCAATCCTAAACAGGAAACAAGGGAAAACCTCTACTCCTGTTCAAAAGGCGAGGCAGGATGTGAACTAGGTGATAGGTGAATATCTATCTACTATTAAACTTATATTTTGAAATGTTTTGCTGATGAAATGGCATCACCAGAAAAAATAATTTTAATTCATATTTTTTGTTTTTCTAATGACATCAGATAATCCATGAAACGTATGGTAGAAATTTTCAAAATTGTCTTATATATCTATTATTACGTTGGATTCTCCTCAACTTTATACATGTGTGGTGACTTAATTTCAGGCCTCAATGCCGTCTTCAGACCATGAACAACAGGACCTTTCTTGAACTTTCTACGGTTGTGTTTATTGGGTGCAGCTGCAAGTAATGAGAGATGTTTTGCAAGATGTCCCACCCATGCTCCAATGGAGTAACTAAAAGATAGTTGAGTGATCCTGACATCAATTTCGTGTCACCTGCGCATAATGGCGGGTTGTGTTATCTTGCTGGAACAATCAATCACCAGCAAGAAACCTGGTGACCATAAAGAGTTACCCGTATCAAGATACATTTTCATTCGAGGTTCTTGGGAACTTCAACAGAATATACTCTACACCATTCCACAACATCCTGATGACCGGCTGGATTTATAGCTTCATGGCGTTTCCTCCATACATGAACTCTACCATCAGCCTGAAAGAGTTATAAATTTGATTCAATTGACCAGAAGACAAAACGTCAATCTTCCATGGTCCAATGAAGATAATGTCTGGATCAAACAAGATGCAGTAGTTGATTCTGTGGTGTCAATAAAATTATACCTGTTGGCTGACATCAACAAGACTTCATGAAATCCATTATATACTCTACAGCAATTTGGGCACTTTGTGGCAGTGTAATGGTTAGCAAGCTTGTCTTGCTAGAATAATTACGACTGAGCAGTGAGTTTGATCCTCACTGAGTGCCCCCTACTTTCGGCCTTGTACCACATCTAAGCTATGCTTGGAAGATCACTATACTGTACAGCAAGTTAACTGTTAAGTGTCACCAGCATTGAATCATAATTTTATTTGATGTCATTTTCTCCATAATTCAGTGTTTAAAATCCTTGGTTGCTGGCAGTTCCATTCTGTGGGTGCCTGCAGTTTTTGCATACCTGTTAGCTCTGTCCAAAATTTCTGATATACCCTAGCTAGAGTTGTATAAGACAAAATTTTTCCCTCAAGTCTGATAGGTTCGATAAAGTAAACTTAGCAGCTAGTCTTGAAAATGACCTTCAGTCTGTTGTTAACTGGTGCAAGAAATGGCTTAATTTTGACGCATTTAAAACGAAACTGCTCTTTTTTTAATCATAAAAATCATATTTTGCTTTCCATCTTCCTGGAAGAGTGACTCATCATTCTTGATCTAACGTCTTGCATTGACATGAAGTAGAATGATTTTATCGAGCCAAATGCTATGTCTGCTGCTAGGAAAGTTGGTTCATTGTGTTGCATTAGATGATATTTTATCCCAGGTATCTATTTTACACCAATCTATCATCCGTTCGTGTGTTGAATATTGCTGCTACATCTGGTCTGCTGCTTCAGCTATTTATCTAGAGATTCTTGATGTAAGCCAAAGAAAAATCTGCAATGTCAACGTCCTGACCTGGCGCCATGGCATCAGTCGCATTCCCATCGTCATAACGTAGCTTCCCTTTGCCTTTTCTATAAATACTTGCATGGTAATTGTTCTGACGAGCTTTCCTTTTTGGTATCACGACTTCAGTTTTAATGTTCTCTCTCTCTCCTCAACATTTCCCAGTTTCTTTAATTCTCGGTAACCCTCTCGCGTCTTAGTGGCTGTATTGCCTTGCTTGGAGTGAAAAATCCACTCTATGGTCAAATTATCATCCGGCTGAGTCCATTTCTATAAGCGGGAAGAAAAATCTTTCAGTGGCTGAGCGATTTCATTTTAATCCGCTTCAGTTTAAATAAGTTGATCTGGGAGTTGCGACAAAAAGCACGAGCAATATGATGAAAGAAATACAAGTCCAAAATGAATAATGATAATTGACAATGTTCCATTTAAGGAATTAGAAATACTATTACATTACTTGCGTTCTAAGTGCGTATTTGTGTGTCATATGACGTCAGGAAATCAGCATTTTCTTACAGATCTGCTTCCAGTTGGACTAAAAGCAGTAGCAAACAAATTCTACACATGTAAGTGATCGGTCGTCATTGTTAATAGAGGTGAAAGAAAATGGAACACATTTAAACAAGACGATATTTTCACGTGCTTTACATATGACTAATAAATATTTAGCTAGAAATAAAATAGACCTGTTTGCATGCAAAAAATAGCTGAAAAGAAAGAAAACATTAAAATCTAGAAATTAGGAATCGTGAAAGAGTTCAATCACTTGGAAACAGATATGCCCCAAGCCTGGAACAAGTTCCATATTGGTGTTACTTCTACAGCATGTTTAAAGGGAAATATATTTATTACTGTATAAAATACAATAATTTTGGCACATGGCCGAAGGGGGAAAGGCTGGTCTTCTCTAACTATCTTAGTCCTAGTTAATCACGATCACGACCCATTCATCCAATACAAATTATGTTTACCAAAAGAACTCGTCCATCATCATTCAGTCCTACATATAACACAATACCGCATATTCAAAGAGGGGGGGGTACAAAAACTCTCTAAAAATTTCATGAAACATGAAATGATGGGTTTTGGGGGGGGGGGGTGATGAACCCAGTAAACTAAACCTAAAATTTAAAGCAAAAACAAAACCAAACAGATGTTAGTAAGACTCGTCCACCCATCAAAATAATCAGTGTCCCCGCTGTATTCTGCCGATAGACTGTGGAGTGGAAAAAACAAAGTCTGACCCAGCCGAGATGAAAAAGGGGACCAAAAACAAACTGGGGAGGTTGGGAATCTCAACCTGGATCATGCCGGGAACAAGACTTATTCACATTAACTAGGAAAACAAAACAGTTTAACCAGAGGAGGGTTCACAGGAAGCCGTCCTGCTGTGACCAAGAGGACTTAAAAAAGGAACTCAAGACTAGTATCTTTTATACGAACCAAGCTCGCTACGTTCAGCCACCTTTTGCTGAAATCTATCGATATCAAACGCTTTCTATCAGTTCTGATCTTCACCTTCAGCTGATGCCGAAAAATTCCGACCAGAGCCTGATGAGAATAGCATTCGACACATTATCGCACATGTATGCGAGATCGATGAACACGAGAACATTGGGAGCGATACGAGCCGTCAACTCGCCGACATAGTCCCAGAAAGGGCGCACATAAGGACAATGGTAGAAGGCATGTGAAACCGTTTCTTCTAACACAAGGTCACTGATGACAGTTGGGCAAATCCGCCCAGCTCCATCTGAAGATCCTGTCATTGAGAGCACATTCCGAATCAATCGCCAGGTAAGCGAAAACTCAGGATTACTGAGATAATTCGGTGCTGGCGCCCAAGACCAGAAAGAGTGCAACTCGGCCAACGACAAACCGAACCGTCCACTAATTCAAGATACAAGACCTCCGAGGCGGTGAAAGATCAGTGGACCAAGGAACGACCCTCAAGGCCGCTCGACACTCACTGAGGAAACTACAGTCTCTTGGACCTACAACGGCGCTTAGCCCAGGATATGAGAGGATTGATGGTAAGACGACTCTAACACTCCCCGCCAAAATCGAATCCTCAGTCAAAACCTGGTGTAGGCAAACCAACCACGAGACGTGTCGGTGACTCACCAAGTGACATTACCAGTCCCCCCCACTCCATGACACGAATGCTGGACACAGCATTCTTTGCGGACCTTCTGCTTGCGACCACCCTACAAAAGATGAACAACAAGCGCTCGATCGCCTTCCTATGGTCGTTGCAAAGAGGAAGTACAGTCAAGCGGTAAAGAATAAGAAGAAAGACGTAAGTGGCACACGCCTCAGCTCTACCCTTCAAGGACAACTTCATTCAGAGCCAAGTCCCGACTGACGCTCCAACCTTTGCCTGTACTTCTGACCAATTTTTCTCCAGCTGGAAGTCGGGTTCAAACCACACTCCAAGAATACGGACAGGACCGTCAGTCCAACCGAAGGTTCCCGGAAGAGCGACCCCCTTCCAGGAACCTAATCGCAGGCCGGAAGACTTGTTGCGGTTAATCTTGACCCCGTGACCTTTTCATACTGTTCAAGCGCCTTCTGTACCACCTCAATGTTGCTGCGACACAACACAAAAATGGATACATCATCGGCGTACGTGGAAACCTTGGCTCGAGCTCCACCAGTGACAGCGATTCGACATAGGACCGGACTGCTCGCCCCGTCCTTCAGCCTGCGAAGCAGAGACTCCAATGCCAAAGCATAAAGTAGGGGCGACAGTGGGCAACCCTGACGAATCGACCGAGACAATGCAAAAGCGCGCGTCCGCTTTCCGTTCACCTGTACCACAGCACTAGGGGAGCGATATAGGGGGCTAATCCACTTACAGAAGTCGGGTTGAAATCCGGCGGCCTGCAGGACAGGAGCCAGGTACCGATGATTGACCCTATCAAATGCCTTGGACTGTTCCAAATTGATCAAGCGCGGCTTGCTTGTCGTCTTTTACACCCTCTAGGATTGTGCGGATCAAATGCAGGTTGCTCTGAATTGTTTGTCTCTTCACAGCACAAGTCTGATTAGGTCCCAACAGATTCTCGGCAACTGACTGCCTAACGCTCCGTCAGGATCTTGGCCAAAATCTTTAACTCTGTGTCTAGCAAAGTTATGGGCCTGTAATCATCTAATTCCCGCCCTCCATCCTTGCCCTTTTTCAACAGCGTGACCACACCCCTGGTGATCCGACTGGGGATGGACATCTGCTGAAACCAGTTGTTGAACACAACAGTCAAAATCGGCACAAAGATGTGCGACAGCATCAAGTACAATTCATAGGGTAAACCATCAAGTTCCGGAGATTTGCTACTGCCGACCCTCTTCAATGCCAAGTAGACTTCACACTCTGTGATCTCACCCTCGCAGCTAGCCGCTTCACTCGGCGAAAGCCGAGCAAAGTTAACCAAATAACTTCGAAACTCATCGCCACAGAGACCAGGCTCCTTGATAAACTGGCTCTCGAAATGCCGCCGAAACATCGCGCACATATCGTCAGTCGACGTCAAAGTACGCCCCTCCGGGGTTTTGACCTCCCGACTGTATCGATCAAAACCTCGACCGATCTCTTCCTTGCGCAATTCTCCGCCCATGTTCACGGCTTCATTAGACATCTTGTTTAACCTATGCCTAACTACCTGACCCTTCTAGCACTCGCTAGTCGATCGCTCAAGAGCCTGTCTAGCTAAACCTATCTCTAGGGTATCCACCCCCAGCCTCCGCCCGGGACAGACTATCTTTAAATGTCTTCACCTTTTTAGCCTTATCTAGTGCGAGCCGCTGGCTATGTTCGATGGTGATGGACCTAATCCTATCCTTAAGACTCACCCACCACCTATTCCCAATAATCGCCTGCACTAGTCTAATTAGCTGTTGCTGGAAGTCCCGCCTGTTCAGTAAAGACAGACTGAACTTCCAGTGTCCAGCCATTCTAGGCCTAGCAACTAACGCTATTTGGGCACAGACGAGTCTATAGTCCGAATAGCCTAACCAGTGGGACAATCTAATAAGTCTATGTTGGTCCTTCTCACTAACATTCTATCCAGTTAGCTGGCTACCTGGGTAGACGGCCAATTACGTGCCCACGTCCACGTCGCCCGCCTAGGCTGATCGATCCTGTATCTATCGACGAGTCCAAACTCGTCGATCAGATCAACCAAGCTACGATCACACAATGACCCCCTAGCTCCCCTCCCCTGTCTATATCGGGGTCCAGGATGGCCTTCCAGTTCCCCACTAAGACTAAGCGCGAATAAACCACCAGGAACGGCCCTGATTGACGAAAAAAATGGGCCACACACCTTTCGATCGGTGGGTGCATAAACCGCAACAACTCGAAAAGAACTATTGTTCACAGTAATATCGGCCACGATCAACCGGCCCTCCGCATCGACGTGGACTAGGTCTACCTTTGTACCCAGGGTACGTTTAACCAGCAAGGAAACACCTCTGGTCTGGTGGTCCTTGTATGCTGAATAGACAACAAGGTCGCTAGAACAGCACACGAGCATCAACTTTGTGAACAAAGTGTTTCTCCTGAATCGTAGCGACATCCACAATGAAGGGCAAGAGATCACGAAGAAAACGGGCCGCCTTACTCCAATCTCTCAAGCCCCTCGCATTCAAGCTAGCTAGCTTAAGAAACATTTTCTAAGTCAATCCCCTTAGTCAGAGACTGGACGGAAATCTGCGGAAGTAAGCACCCCGACATATTACCCCAGGCTTCCTGTCCTCAACTCTGTCATACGACCATCTAGGACATTTCCGCCGACGTCCGCGGGATGGAGAATAACAGGGGCCCTCCCGGCACAGAAATTTTGTAGCTTTTTAAGTTCAGGTGTTTCCTCTCTCCACCATCCTAATATTTGGAAAGGCTTCCTTACCCCCAGAAGATGATTCCAAACTTTCAGGTTTCTTCCCGATTGCCTAATGCAGGTTATGATTCCCAGGGCCTTCGAAAGGTTCCTTGGGTCTTTTGTCGACCTTTTAAAAAGTGGTATTAAAAGGGCCTTTTTTTGGTGTGAGAGACCCCGCTCGAGAACCTGTCTGTCGATTTAACATTTTGTCCCCCACTAAGGAATGTCTTCTTTTGGTAGGTGTTTGGAGACGGTGTAGCGTCAGAAAGAGGTGTATTGGAAGGGGGTGAGTTGGGAGAAGAGAGGGGGTAAGTGGAGCTCTAGACGTGGAAGAAGGAGGCTCCTAGATTTGTCTTGGTTTACTTGGTCTTTTTGGGGGGGCTGGGGAAGCAGGGACGGATTAGAAATTTTCTCCTTTTCCCTCTCTTCTTCCTCTCTCCTTCTTTTAAAAGAGGAAGACCGAGGTGGGAACATCTCCTCCATCTCCGCTTCCTGGGCTTCAACAACAAGCTCTTGCTCTTGTTGATCAGCAGCAAGATCTTGTTCTTGTTGCTGGTCTGCATCCTTGTATTCCACCTCCAGTTGGGACATTCTGCTGTTGTTGCTGATCGTTTTTGAGTTCAAGCTTCTGCTTTAAGGCCGGTTTCTGTGCGTCATTTGTGACATCCTGTTGGTGGAAAGTAGTTCCAGTTTTTGAACCCTTCTTCACCACTTCTATCCATCCACCAGGTGCTTTAGAGTCTTTGCGCATGCTTGTAGTTGGTTGGGGTTGTGATTTTGGTGCAGTTTTCTTTCCAGGGCATGATTTTGAAAGGTGTCCTCGGGCACCACAGAACCAACGGAGAGGACGCCAGCCTTCATCTACGACATAGATTTGCCGGCCGCTACAAGTCATTTGGGATGTCCATGAAATTTTTGTTTTGATGGTCACCCAAACCTCGAAATCACCAGTCGCTATTCTCGCCTTGCTTTTTACTGCAGAGACATCATTTACTTGTCCAAATTTCGCAAAGAAGAAACCTAGGTGGTCCTCCATGATGAACACGGACACTCTATGCAAAGTCAGCCTTGCTTTTCTTGTTCCCAGATATTCCGTTTGCAATCTGACCGACTTCGTTGTTAATATATTGCCGGCCAGAGCTTTTGCAGAGTCTTCGGTTGCAAACAGGATGTCCCACATTGCGTTACTTCGACGAGCTAGAACTTTGGCCCCAATATTGAGGATCTTCAGGGCTTCCTCCATGCAATCCCTGTTGACACGGCTCAATTTGTGTGTTTTCACATTCGTAGCCAAAAGGGGAATAGTTTTCGTGTTCACCGCCTCTAGAAGCGACGGCACCGATAACAGTTCATTCTTGGAAATAAATTCTTCGAACTTACCTTTAAGACTTTTATAATAGTCTGGTCCTTTTGGGAGGGGGTTCTATGCCGACGGGCTTGCTGCAGTAGGTGTCGATTCAATAAACTGAGATTGCGCCATAATGCTGGCGTTCCTACGACATAGCTCCAAAAAAATCCAAACAAAACGATAGACGAGAATTCACGAAAAAAAACTACAATAAATACACAAAAATACAATATTGACGAACGTAGACAAAATAAAACTTACTTGAACAATAATTTGTCAATCAGACCGACGTAGAGACTTCGGGCAACAGATAAAAATCTCCATGTTGAAAGGAAAAAGAGGAAGAATCAGGAAGTGTCCCGTTTTTATAGCTATTTAACAGTGCCACCTAACGACGTCTTGGCAAACTAAGTGGGAGTAACCGCGCATTTAATACGATCAGTGTAAAATGTAAACGCAGAAGAAAGGCAGCAGGGAAATAAAGAATATAGCCATGTGGGTGAATTTGAATGGCTGGTTAACCTTCGTAGCGAATCAGTAATTTAATGATACGGAAAGAAAACTTCCAAAGATAAATGCTGTGAGTTCAAATCTCACTGAAAGCTAATTCTTTATTTTAATCTGCACTCTCTGACGATCGTATGATGATAACCTGAGAGTTGTGATAAAACCAACAGAAATAAAATGAAAGAAATGTTGGTCGAAATTTAATAATTTACAAGGTTTCATGTAAGAAAACTATAAATCTAAATCTTTGGCCTTTGAGGGGAATTCACAAGCGATGTCTTTAAATTGAAGGTCAATTTAAAACAGCATAAAAATTAAACATTGTTTTATACTTACTCCAAGAAGTATGGGATTTTCTTCAATACAGTGCAAAATTCTTCAAAACTAATGCCTCTTTCAGTGTCGATACTGGCTTCTTCAATCACCTGTGGTAGAAAACCAGAATAAATATCTTAAACCATTGACATGCTAGTTAATGAATGCTCTATGCTTTGACACCCACATCCAAGATTAGTTTAATCTGGTAACAAATATGAGGCACTCAGTGCTTTAGCAAAACTGCTGTGGAAAACACGAGGCAAACGTACAAAATTTATTTTCTGAGAAATTATTTGGAAAGAAAAGTTTTACGAAGAGAGAGAAATTGACAAGATGCTATTACTGTAACGAGTTAGACCCTAAAAGTAGCTATTTACTTGACCCCCCACTGAGTCAGGATGTGACACAAGGTCAGTTTTTAAAGTGGGGAACCCGAATGTTTCCACTCTGGTCACTGGTCTAAACCTGGTCTTAGCTGGTCATAGCTTGCCCAAGTTGGTCTAAGCTGGTCATATCAGTGATACTTACCAGCCCAGGGACGAGCCCTGTGCCAGGTAAGTTAGACCCTAAAAGTACGTTCAATTTTCATCATGAAATGCCATTAGGAGCATTTAGCTTTTTTGACGTCATTCAAAGAGCGTTTTTAATTGTATTTTAACTGTTGCCATATCAACAACCATTTTTTAAAAAAAATTTCAGAATTGACATTTTTGTTTATTCATTTTAATGTTCAGGATGGAAGAAAATAAGCAACATTTTCGGCATCTGATGCCTTTTTGATTTTAAAATTTTGAAAGGTAAAATCATACTTCAAACGCAAAAAAGGCTTTTTGAATATTATGGAGAAGTCACTGCAGATAATCGAAAATGGTTTGCGCTCGAATAGACCATTTACAGTTAGTAATAAAATCAAGGTTATTTGGCGTTAGCATTCAAATCAATGTGATACTAACAAGAGATAAGCAACTATCAAAATGAAACCCTGAAAATAATTTCCACCAGCTTGGTTATATTAATCTCTTTGATGGGTAGCTACCACATAAACGAAGCGAAAAATATGAGTCCGTATTTCCTCATGCGATTTGCTACTTAAGCGTAAGGAATAAAAACATAATGAAGGGAAATAAGTTGTCTAATAATATTCATTTTTTGTTCCCTAATGCATTGTTCAATAACGTTCATACCAGAATATATATATATATATATATATATATATATGCATGTATATGTTTGTGTATACCTCCCAAGACAACTATACTTGAGGTTTGAAATTAATTTTTTAAAATAGAAAATCTTTCTTGAAGCTTCTATTTTTAGTTTTAATTTCATGCTAATAGATTAAATTTAATATTTTCAATAAGCAAAATACTTTGCTCTATTTTAAAACAAATTTAAATTGATTGGAATGATTTTTTCTAATTATCAGTAAAATCTATAAAATCGTTCATAATGACAAATCTGTCAACATAACATAATTCTCCTTATTAAAGATTTTTCAAAAATATAATATACTTTTCTGAAACATTATTTGAGAAAAAATAGTTGTTTTAAAGTTTAATTAATCAGAATTAAACCAAATATTAATTTTAGTTTTAAATATTGCAGAAAGGCATTTTAACACTGTTTCAATTCAGATTAATTAAACATTCAGTCAGTTAATTTTTCTCACATAACGTATATTTTATTTTTGAAATATTTTTAATAAAGAGAATTATGTTGTGATGACATTTGTGAATATGAAGGATTTTGGCGATTTTGCCGATGATAAAAAATTAATTCCCTTCAATGTAAATTTAATTTGAAATACAGCAAAATATTTTGCTTATTGGAAATATTAAATTTAATCTATAAACTTGCAACTAAAACCACAATAAAAGCTTCAAGAAAGATTTTTCATTTTTAAAATATATCGCCTCGGTATCACTTTTTTGGAGGTACTGACACTTCATCATTTGTACTCCAGATATTTTCAGAGGTAAATTCTCAACAACTTATTACAGGTAAAAAAAAAAAATGTTGTTACCTTTTCAATTAATAATTCCATTTGTTCCTCTGTGAGCTGGTCCTCCTCGTGAAGACCCTGGGCATCACTCAGACACTTCATTGTCTTTTTTATGTCATTCATTTGAATTACATTGTCATTATCAAAATCTGTACGAAACACAAAAAAGAAACATTAAAAATATTTTGAGGGTGTTTTTTTTTTCTGAAAAAATTGACAATGATTTCCATTATCTCGGTTTTGGAAAAAAAATGGTTCTTGATTTTCTAGCACATAAGAGCCAAGGCACTGTACACTTCTCTATAAAAGCTTAAGAGTCAGTAAGACAATTTATTGAAACATTAAAGAACGGTGGTTCAAAAATTGACTTTCAGAGGAAATAAATAATATTACAGGTGTCGTGTTGATAAAAAATAAATAAAAATTATAGTGTCAAAAATAATTATCATAAAATAATTATAGTAATTATAATTATCATCAATTCCCTCAATTTTAAACCAATAAGAATCGACCTCACTTTTCTCCTCTACAAACACAAACACGTGGCATTCTCACTATCAGACAAGCAGTTCACACGAACAGGTCGTTAACACGTGCGTCAACAAAAATTTCATCTCCTTTTCCTTTTACATGCCATAATAGTAACATTTATCTTTTGGTACTCAACAAAAATTCGAAGTAAGAAAATCCCAGACACTTTTTGTATTTTCTAACTAAATTATCTAGATACTCAATACACACATCTATATATATATATATCTTATTATTCTGTCGGATTCCGATCCATATTTAATCCCAACTCACAATTTACTCAATATTACTTTTTCTTGTGTCTCCAACAACACATAACAACCAGATAATAAATAATATTCCATTTGTTGTTTCCACATCTTGCTATTTCTCATTTTCTATGAATATTTTTGTATATATAAATGTTAGGGGGTTTATAATTATTTACTCAGAGTTACAACTCCCCTACACAAGTCTAATACGATCATCCCTATTTTGATTTTGCATCGGTCTTTGAAATACTAGTGTCGACTTGATTATAGACAAAAGGAAAACTTATTTTAACCGATGTGTTTCGTCCTCTGATGGACGGGCTTTATCAAGGAAAATGTAAAGATTTTATTTTATAACAAGTATTTTAAACAGAAGTAAAAATGTCGTTAGTTCTTTAAAATGTTAAAATTTCAGAACGCTCATAAATATACTTCAGGCGAACTGAAAGTCAAGACAATTTGAAATGATGTAGTTTAAATGTAATTTAATTTTTCATCGGTTAAGATAAGTTTTCTTTTTTGCTTTATTCATATTGTCTTTTTACAGATATATTTTAGTTATATCTATTTTTATGCACGCACGCGCGCGCACACACACACACACACACACACACACACACACACACACACACATATATATGGAAAGTGCCTGAAAACCATACCACAGGTTGACCCAAACCCTATGAGTGAAATTGGGTAGACGGAACTCTTGAGGGCCGTCGATAGCTGTGCTAGCACAAAGCCACGAGTCATCATGGCCTAGGTCTTGAGTGTGACAGTCTTGTCCAAATTGTTGATCACGCTAGATAATCAGCCACATGAGAACATATCCATCATGATGGCAACTGGTTGACTCTATATGACGAGATGGTTTATAATGGCAACAGAACTTGAGTGAAAGCGATCCAAAATGTCTTGCAATACTTAGTCCTTGAGGAACATGAAGAAATCAATGAAGTGAAGAGATCTGTGATCACAAAAAGGAAAGACAACAGATTTTAGGGATTCTCTTGCTGCTTTCAGGGATTGAACCAAAATCCCTAACTAAAAACACATAACCTTGAATGCAGTTAAGTAATAAACATATACAAAAGAAGAAAGTCCAGATATGGCAGGAAATTTAATTATCTTTGCTAACTTTAGTCTGGAACATGGCTAAATGGAGAAAAGAAAAATTGGTGCAAAACAATCTCTCAAATGAAAAAGAATGCTGCAGGATTTTATGATGTTCAGGTAAAAGTAAGTAACACAAAATATGGAATTTAAAGCAAACAACAATTAATGCATATACATGTACTTTGTAGTACTGTATTACTTGTTCTTCTCATTACTTATTGGTAGGAGGTGACAAGACTTTTGGACCAATCTGTAGACAATAGAAATCAAAGGAGAAGACATTGAAACTAGCCATGAGAATGTGTATGTGTACAAGAGTTTAGTCAAGAGAGGGCCAAGGAAGCAAATGTGCCCCAGTGGCAGTGTTATTTATCTATGTTCAGCTACATCTGGAAGCAAGAGGAAAAAAAGAGAAAGAGAGAAAATATGTTTGCCTTTTTATAGACTTAAATAGTGCAGCCTAAGAGGTGCTTTTGGTAAAGCCAAGTAGTGTGACCCATAAGAGTTAACTTTGAAAATCAGTATTTGAATTCTTAGCTTTGAACTCAGCTTAAAACTAATTACTAGCATTGGTGAAAATTATATAATTATCATCCACTGTATTAGTCTCTCTTTCTCTCCATTATTATAGTGGACACTTATTTGAAACAGATGCCCCATTTGGGAAATCTTACTTAATAAAATGTGTCCACTGTCAGGGATTGAACCTGTGTGCCCTTTGTAGGGGAAAAGTAAAAAAAAAAGTGGGGTTCAAGTCCAATATCTGACTCTGCTGGAGGACGCAGAATTTCTTGAATGGAATGTGCAGGGCAATCAAAATGCACACTGTTTAATAAATAAAATGTGGCATCAGATTAAAAATAAATCCATTAATTTATATATATATATATATATATATATATATATATATATATATATATATATATATTTCATGCTAAATGCAATCATCAGGTCTGATGATTGTGTTTAGCATGAAACAATTAATTTTATGCTTGGAAATGTGATCTGAGGAACCAGGGAAAAATCACTTTCCTGGGGAAATAAAATATAATCAATGAACCCTTAAGATTGTTTTTTAATTAAATTTATATATATATATATATATATATATATATATATATATATATATATATAAACACAGAGAAAGGCATGTGGTAGAATAGTTAGTACATTCACTTTCTGACCATGAGACCTAGGTTCAAATCTCAACATGGTCAATTTGTCAGAAAGGAGACAATCCCCAGTATGTAGCACCTTTGGGAAGTACCTGAAAACTATACCACAGATTGACCAAAGCCTTGTGAGTGACATAGGATAGACAGTACTATTGAGGACTGCCGATAGCTGTGCTTGCACAAAGTCACAAGTCATTGTAACCAAGGCTTTGAGCCTGCTGGTCGTGATCAGATTGTTGATCATGCTAGATAACACGCTCTTTCCCATAAACTGTAACTAAGGTCTGCTCAGCCTGTTGCAGTATAAACTGTAGGTGGACTCTGTGGATGTTGAACAAACACAACTGTGCCTGAGCGAGCATCTGCAATAGGGGTTGGCTAGCCGCCCTAGTAGACGGGTATCCTCGAATATGACTGGCCAGCTATAATATATATATATATATATATATATATATATATATATATATATATATATATATATATATAAATGAAACATAGAAGTCAACATTTAGAGGCGACACTCTATTTCCTGCTAGATGCAATCGTCAGGCCACGAGTGCTGTTATTTTTCTCGGCTATTTATATATACGGGTCAATGATGCATTGTGGGTAGTCTATTTTGGCGGTTATTTTACTGGAAGTCGTTTATTTGCTTATTTATTTGGATTAAATTATTTTGCTTGTTTTATTTATTTTTTATTTTTATTTCTTATATTATATATTTATTTGTTTTTTATTTTAATCGGTGTTTTTATTAACGTAGTAAAAATTTGTTTATATCACTTATTTAATAGTTTTGTTTTGGTTTAGGAAGATAATTAAAGCTATTTATTCAATTTTGGGATTGATTGTTGTAGTTTATTCTAACTATTATTTTGGCGGGAACAGTTTTTAATTTGTTTATTACTTCATGTATTTATTTGGATTGATTATCTTTATTCGTTTTTTTCTAACGGTTAGTTTATCGGGATCGGTTTGTTAGTTTATTTATTTGGATGAATTTAGATCAATTTATTTTACTTGTTATTATTTATTTGTCATACTGTATATTTTCTCTTTTCGGTTTTCGATTTTTAAGTAACGTAGTATTTTTTTTTCGTTATATAACAGTTATAAGTATTTTTTTCGTCCGATTTTTGGTTTGATTTTTATAGTCTAATATTTTGGTCATAAAGGTTTGCTAATTTGTTTATTATTTACTTTATTTATTTGGATTCATTGATTTTCTTTCTTATTTTTTATTCTATTTCGTCTATTCTAACTGGTGAGATTTGGTAATTTGTTTGGGTTAAATTATTTTGCTTATTTTATTGTCATTTTGTTTATTTATTTATTCTATTTTTATTTTATTTTATTTATTCCGTTTTCGATTTTTAAGTAACGTAGTAAAAATTTGTTTTCATGTCTGCATTTTGAGATGAGCTCGGATCTTTTATTTAATAATTTATTTTGGTCTGGGAAGGTAATAATAGCTATTTTTTCCTCCAAGAAAAGTTTGTAAGTTTTTGATTGGTTTTTGTATGCTGATAATCTTTTCCTTATTTTGGTGTGGTGTGCGTTTTGTTTTTAATTTCCCAGATATATTTAGAAAGCTGTTCGCATATTTACTATTTGTGAAAGATGTTTTATGTGCATAATTTCTTTGTTTCCAGGGTCCTTCAGTTACTCCTATGTATACTTTTTCTTCATTATCTGGTGATTTTATCGTGCTTTGGTATATTACGTTGTTTTGTAAACAATTACCGTTTAAGGGACATTCGTTCTTTATTCTGTTAGAAAACATAGAATTCCATAAAAAACAAGATGCATTAAAAAAAACTAAAAGATATAACTAAAATAAAAAATTCAGCAAATGTATTTATCGTAGCTGACAAACCTAGAAATTTATACAAACTAAGCCCTCCTTCACACAATAAATTACTCAAGAACAACATAACCAAAACATACAAAAAGTCACCCAAAACAATAGAACACGATATCAATAAGGAAGCTAAAGCAAACGCCCAAAAATTAAACCTAGATGACCGAATAAGTTGCATCAGCGAGGCGCAAGCATTTATCACACTAAAAGACTACAAAGAAAATTTCAAAACCAACCCTGCATGCAGACTCATAAACTCAGCCAAAAGCGAACTAGGTAAAATAAGTAAAACGATACTAGTAAGAATTAATTCTGAACTTAAGAAGAAGTTAGGAGTAAACCAGTGGAAAAACACAAAAACAACTATTGACTGGTTCCATAGCATAAATAACAAACAAAATTGCCAATTCCTACAATTAGACATAAAAGAATTTTACCCATCCATAACAGAACGCATGTTAGATAAGGCCATCAACTTAGCTCAGGAACAAATAATAATAAAATCAAGCGAAATCGACATCATTAAGCACTCCCGTAAATCATTACTATTTCACAATGAAGAAGCATGGATAAAGAAAGATAAGAAGTGTTGGGGCCACCCACCTTCTCATCAGAATGGACTGATCTCTCTACTACTAATAGGACAGTTCTATAGAGTTCTGGGAGATCAGGTGACAATCACACTTCCGTCTCTCTACCGGAAGATACAGTTGGACTTTATACTCTTTCTGATTGTTACTGACTAACCTGCGTTCGTTTGACTACTAATCTCTCTGTTGTAAATACCTCTTCAGATATACCAGTATTTTTCCCTACGTATTGTGTTTGTCCTTATTTCAATACACGCACGGGGAAACACTCAACATCTCAACAGGAAGCTTTGACGGTGCAGAGACATGCGAAATCATAGGTATTTACTTACTACATAAACTAAGCAAAATAATAGATAGAAATGACACAGGACTCTACAGGGACGACGGTCTCATAATCTTAAGAAACTGTAACAAACAAAACACAGACAAAACTAGAAAAGCAATAATAAAGATTTTCAAAAATAACGGATTCGACATAGATATAAAAACTAACCTAAACGAAGTAGATTTTCTAGATGTTACCTTCAACCTAAGAAAAAGCACATATAACACAGAAAACCCAACGATAAACCACTCTATATACACACATCTTCCAACCACCAGTCTTCTATAATCAGATACCAAAATCGATTAACCAGAGGCTTTCCGACAATTCCTCCAATGAATCCATATTTAACAAAGCTAAGAAAGACTACGAAACAGCCCTAAAAAATAGCAGATTCCCAGCAACACCCACATACTCACCACAGAACACAAAAAAAGGCCAACAGGAAAAAAATATCATATGGTTCAACACAACGTACAGCAAAAACGTAAAAACAAACGTAGGAAAAATATTCTTCAAACCCTTACACAAATACTTCCCGGAATCAAGCACCCTACACAAAATATTCAACAAAAACACAGTAAAATTCAGCTACAGCTGCACCGAGAATATGGCACAAATAATAAAAAAACACAACAGGAAAATTATCAACAAACCACACGAACAAATTAAACCCACGTGCAACTGCAGAATAAAGAACGAATGTCCCTTCAACGGTAATTGTTTACAAAACAACTTAATATACCAAGCCACGATAAAATCACCAGATAATGAAGAAAAAGTATACATAGGATTTCTACAGTGAGCTCTATGTGTGAATCAGTTTTAATATTTAATATTTTATATTGTATTAATAGGATTCACTTGGATTCTATACCAGTGGATTTATTTACATATATATATATATATATATATATATATATATATATATATATATATATATATATATATATAAAAATATATATATATATGTGTGTGTGTGTGTGTATAAAGTGTAAAATGTATGAGAAAAATGGAAAAAGTTTTTGTTTTGTGACACGTTTCATCCATTAGGACTTCATCGGACCAAATTTGTTATGTTGATGCGACTACACATGCGCACGAAGGAGTGGTGCTGGAGATTTTAAATTTAAGCTGTTCATTTTTTTTTTTTTTTTTACTTTTAGCTGAATTCATTTATAGATTGTTTTTCTTTTTCTTTCCATCACTTTTAAAAGTAGGTATCTCATACTGTGCTAAAAGATCTGCCAGAATGGTGAAATGTTGTAAGAGCCAGGGCATAAAGTTACTATTTTTCGAGTTGATAGCATTTATTTTTAATTTGATGCGTTTTGTATTCTTTACTTCTTGTGTCGAATTGAAAGGATCAGCGTAGTGCAGGCGTTTAATTTCATGCGTTTTGTATGGTTTCATTCTTGCGTCGGACTGAATTCTTCCGAGCGGATTGGCAGAGGAGGAAAGTGACGTTTTCCCGTCTGGATGGATGCTGCAGGTGTAGTATTTGTTCCATGTCAGGCACCATCTCCTTCCTTGCTTTCCTCCCCTCACGCTGTCTGAACAGAATCCTCAGATCTGTTCCGTAGCGTGGTTTTATTTACTGCTTATCACTACAGAGACCTGAGTGGGGAGAAGCGACTTCCGCCTTTACGGTGATGCAGTCACTCCTTCCGGTTCGGTTTTGTTTTGCTTTCTCTACTTTTTCACCACTTCAGACATTGCCTTTCCTTTTCTTCTCAGCTTACCTTCTCTTTCAGGGAAAATGCTGTAATAATGCTTTCCCTTCTTTTCTTTGCCGTCGCTCTAGATTGGCGGTGTGTCATCCCGTCATTCTGTCGAGCAACTCAGTCCGTTGCTTAGTTTAAATTCGTTCTCATTGCTTTGTTAACTTATTCATTTACGTTGGTTTTGCATGTTAATCTTACAACATTTGTTTGCAGAAACGCCATTATGATGGCTAATGCTCCATGTTGGTTATATAGCAACCACGTCACATTTGGCGCCCTTTTTCATCGGCACATCGCCATATTGGATTCTACTTAGAAACACGACACTTTGATTTGGTTTCCCGCCCATTTCTGGATTTACATAACAGCAATGCCTTGTTTAGCATCTTTTTCATTCAGCGCGCTGCCATCTAGGACTTTTACTTACCAGTCTTAACTCACTCTATTTAAGTGATATCATTTTTCCTTTCTATGAACTGTGACTTGTCATTTACCGACGCAATATTAGTTTCAACGTCGAAAATATTTATCAGAAATCTCTTCCAGTTGTTATAAATCATCAATTGTACATATTGTAAAAATGTTGTCGATTGTTGCCAGTAATAAATTTTAGCCTTTTAATTAAGAACTCTACCATTGTTTTTGTTTCAGTTTGGGTGTCAATTTTTTCCTGTATATTTTTATATTCCATTTACGTGACGACCCCTCCGTGGTTCGCTACATATGTATGTTTGGTAGCTTTTAAAACATTAATAATGATCTAACATGTAAAAACCAATTACATTTAAAAATAACCAATTCTGTGCTACTTTAGGTCTCGGTGGTACGTGGCTATAGGTCGTTTGGAGAGTGTACGGCCTCCATATGCCATCGTGCAGTTCTGCGCACTACATGCGAGAAAGCATTTACAGCAAACAGAGATTGTAATCTTCATTCCAAATCCCAGTTTCGTCTGTCACACATATAGAAGAGACTGCCATGCAAGGATCTGCGAATTAAGCCAGTACAGACGCCGCTTACATGAGGACCAATCAAAGCACTTACGAAAAAATGTCTAATAACCAATTTATCAAGGGAGGTAAGTATTAAATTCGAATTATAAAGTCGTCTCCCTTATTTATTCGTATAAAAATTAATTTTGCACACACTTTTTCTCGAAAGATTATTCAATGTCAAAGAGTTGACAAGTAAATATTTACAAATATAAATATCAGTTTCGTCAAACACTACACAATGCTACAAAATTAAAACATTAACTTAAAAACTCGAGTCATGTTCTTAAATAGAAGGATACAGTCTTTTCGCTGGAGATACAACGAAAACCGTGTATTCTGTTGAAAATGTAAAAATGTAAAAAGTGAATTCTTACAATATTTTTAATTTTACGACAAATATATGAGTCCAAATTTTTGTCTCATATATTTGTCTTAAATGTAAAAAATACTGTAAGAATTCACTTTTAATTCATAAAGATTGTATTAAATGGCGACGAAATCGAATTTTTCTCTTGAATATATAGTGGGTCAGCCAATTTGTATTGGTTATAAATAGAAATAAAAATGACCCTCTACAATTTTTACAATATCAAATGTAACAAAGACAACAACAAGAGAAATAATCAAGTAGAAGAAAATGTGAATTTGTTCAACAATAAATATTTTTTTATAAACACAACAAATACATAATATATAGTGCAAAAGTTGATAAACACAATAGAGTTCTTTGGTGTGTGTGTTACTGAAAGAATTTGAGCTACTGTACTGTATGTGTGAAAATGACAAGGTTTAGTTAGCTATATTTGTTTTTATAGGAAAATTAAACAGATGTTTTTTTGTGTGTATTAAATAGAAAAAAGTATTGTTCTTGACTCACTGATTGTTATCGCTCATTAACCAGAGATTCTTGTGGAATGGAATATTTTGTGGAAGTGAGCGTTAAGCCTGGAGATGGTTGACAAAGTTTGTTGTTGTATTGAAGATAAAGTTCGTCTCCTTTGCTGTGTTGATTTCCAATGAAGTCAAGTGAATTGGTTTCAAGTCGCGTCGAAGTTTCGTTTTTATTAGTTCTCTTGGTCACGTGAGGAGGCTCGTAAACATGTTTACATTTTATGGCGTCAACTAGAGATCAAAATTTGGGTCTGTACCTTCGGACGTAGTTGACGACACCTAATTAATATTTTACAACCAATTAAAATACATCAGTTGTTATATTTGGCTGGGAGCCTCTATGTGTTTAACTTGCACAAAATTTAAGATTTAAAAAAATGTAGGAATCTGATTCTACAATAACCCCCCCCTGCAGATTGTGAAAGTTTTTGAGAGAAAATTTTCTCAATATGTAATATACGTTTTAAATCTACTAGGCCAATGAATATGTCTGCCAGACTTAGTAGCAACTTCCGCGGGTGGTACTGAAGGTGCAAGCTGCGCTGGCTGGGTCGAAGATGTTAGCTCAGGGTCAGGAAGCGATTTATGAGATAAATCGATGCAAGCCGGTTTCAACCGGTCGACTGACACTGTGTTAGGCTTTCCGTGCAAAAGTAAAGTAAAATGCTTGGACGTTCTATTAATTACTTTATGTGGACCAGAATACGTTGGGGTTAAGGGTCTTCTAACTGCATCTTTTCGCAGGAAGACGTAATCACAACTGTCTAAATTTTTCGGCATAAAGAACTCCCTTGTTTGGGCACGCGTTGGAGTAAAAGCTAAGTTTTCCATTTTTTGTTTAAAATCCTGGACGAAATAGGTAGTCGGTCTGGAAGGAGTATGCTTTTCCACGAACTGTCCAGGGAGTGTTAGCGTACTCCCAAAAACAAGTTCTGCTGTAGTGCATCCTAAGTCCTCTTTGACTACATTTCTTAATGACAGTAAAATCAGTGGTAGGTTTTCCAGCCAAGTCCTGGAGTCATCACTTGCTGCTAGTGCTGCCTTGTTGCCTATGAAATCGTTCCACAAGGCCGTTTGCACATGGATGGTAGGCGGTTGTAGAAATGTGCTTTACGCCTAACAAGTTTATAAATTCATTGAAAAGCACTGACTGGAACTGGGAACCTCTATCAGTGGTTATTATTGAAGGACAACCAAAGATAGAGATCCACTCTCTAAGAATGCACCTGGAAATCGTTTCCGCTGAAATACTTTTTAAAGGAACGGCTACAGGCCAACGAGTGAAACGATCGATTATCGTTAATAAGTATTGGTACCCATCAATGTCGGGCAAAGTGCCCACTAAGTCAACGTGAATGTGGGTGAACCTACCATCAGGCTTAGAGAATGTACCAGGCGGAGACTTGGTATGCCGTTGTATTTTAGTTTGCTGGCATTTTAAACAAGTCTGTGTCCAGTGTTTTATGTCACTGGACATTTTTGGCCAAACGAAACGATCACTAATCATCTTAGTAGTCGCTCTTCGACCAGGGTGCGACAGAGAATGGAAATGTTCGAATACTTTTTTTCGCAAAGAAGGTGGTACATAGGGCCTAGAGTATCCTGTGCTTACATCACAATAGACAGTAGTGTTACCAAATGGCACAGGGTGTTGCTTTAACTGTAGTGACGTTTTTTCTTTTACTGATTCCAAATTAGTGTCAGTCTTTTGTTCTTCCGCTAAGGAGTCGAAATTCAAGGTCTGTGCATCAATTGACTGTATCGTTGATCGCGATAAGGTATCAGCTACTATATTGTCAGCCCCTTTTACATAGCGGATATCCGACGTATATTGGGAAATATAATCCAATTGTCGGATATCCCTTGGGGTATATTTGTCCGACTTGGCGTGCAGAGCATAAATTAATGGTTTATGATCTGTATAGACCACAAAATTCCGTCCTTCAAAAGATGACGGAAATGACGGATTGCCAAGTATATTGCCAGTAATTCCCTTGAAAATGCGCTGTACTTTTTCTGAGATGAGTTTAGCTTGACTGAAAAGAACGAAATAGGTTTTTTAGCATCTCCCTGTTCCTGGTGAAGCACAGCCCCTATGGAGTCGCCTGATGCGTCTGTTGTCAGTGTGATCATTGAGTCATCATCGGTTATATATGATAACTTCGTAAAGTTGGCAAGGGCGTCTTTGGCTCTGTGAAAAGCAGTCAGTGATTCGCCTTCCAAGGTAATCTTTGAGTTCTTCTGACGCTATTGTTGCAGTAAATCTGTGAGGGGAATCAGAATCTGGGAACAACCAGGAATGAACCTCCGGTAGTAATTAATGAGGCCTAAGAATCGGCGTAACTGCCGGAGTGAAGTTGGTTGTGAGAAATTTGAAATAGATTCTATTTTCTCAGGTAAGGGCGTTATTCCCTTTTCGTCAATGACAAAATTTAAGCGAGGGCACAGCAAAAATACATTTCTCTGCGTTAATCTTAAGGCCAAAATGCTGTAGACGCTGGAAAACTTGTTCAACGTGGTGACGATGTTCAGTCTTGTTTCTACTGGCGATCAGGACGTCATCAATATAGGCAAAGGTGAAAGGCAAACCTCTCAGCACTTCGTCTATAAGCCGTTGGAAAGATTGTGCAGCGTTCCTTAAACCAAATGGCATTCTCACAAATTCGTATAAGCCAAAAGGAGTAGTTATTGCTGTTTTATGGATGTCTTCCTTGGCCACTGGTATCTGGTGGAATGCTTTCACCAGATCAAGTTTGGTGAAGACTGTGGCGCCCTGCAGACCCACTGCGAAATCGTGCAAGTGCGGGATGGGGTATTTATCTGGAATTGTAGTAGCATTCAGCTTCCGGAAGTCGCCACAAGGTCTCCAAGCTCCTGAGCCCGGTTTTGGAACCATATGTAGAGGAGATGAGTAAGGACTCGAAGAAGGTCTAATTACACCGAGGTCCAGCATGTGCTGAAACTCGTCTTTCGCCAGTTTATATTTATCAGGCCTCAATCGCCGTGGAGATGAATGCGTGGGTGGGCCCGTAGTATCAATGTGGTGCTCAGCATTGTGACGAACGGTTTCTGTATACCGGAATGGTGTTGTAATTTGAGAATATTTTTGTAACAGATCCTGCATTCCGTTGGCTTCAGGTAGAGTTGCGCTGATACATGTGCTCGTATAAATAGATGTAATTCCTTTTCCTTGTAATGTTGGTCGTTTTATCCTCCAAAGAAAGGGAAGACATATTAACGGACAAGTTAAAGTGGGCGAGGAAATCCGCTCCTAGGATTGGGGTTCGAACTTGGGCTATCGTGAATACCCACGGAAAAGATCGCCTAAATCCCAGATTTAGGGTTAAAGAGGTTTCACCATATGTCTGGATTGAAGATCCATTCGCCGCTTGTAACGTATAATTTGTCTTTCTAGTCAACATATTAGGCTTGGCTGGTATTACACTAATTTGTGCCCCAGTGTCCACTAAAAAACAAGTATCCGGGTTCTCATCTCGGATGTAAAAGAGACGACTTTTGGCATCCCTCCGGCAGCAAACGTCTCTACTTGTTGCCGGGATAGTCGTTTCCCGACTGCTGTGTGTTGCTATCCTTAGCTGCGTTTATGTCGAAGTTACACGGTTTCGTACAATGCCGCGCTTGTTGTCCATATTTAAAATGATACCAACAGGTATTAAATATAGGCCTGCTTCTGGATGTGGAACGTGATCTTCGCCTAGTATGATGTGATGGACGTGGTCGACTAGTGAAATTGTTGGGTGTGCGATTTTGCTGATGCATAGCGGTTTGTAGAGCTTGTAACTGTGAGGTAAGCTCGGCTATACAATCTTTAATTTTCGATAACTCTTGTGAGTCACGGACTGAAGAGACAATAGGTTGTAGTGGTGTCGCAGAAGCAGTTCCCGGAGGTTTATTCTCATATATTTTGTCCGTGATTTCTGCCAATCGCTGTAGGTCCAAATCGTCCGGAAGTGACACTAATATTTGTGATGTTTGTGGGCTCAGTTTATCCATCCATAGTTTACGGAGGACTGTGTCAGACATGGTATTGTCACCTAGTAAAGCTTTCATCTTTCTAAGCAATTGGGAAGGTTTATAGTGTCCCAAATGAAGGTTATTAAACAAATCGTGCAACCGACGTTCCTCTGATTCGCCCGTGCGGTATAGTATAGCATCTTTCAAAGTATCATACGGTTTCTCCGCCGGCACTTCACTGAGGAGGTCTGCTACCTCTAATGCTACATCTGAGGGAAGTTTCTCAACTACAAAAGCGTAACGGGCATGTTGAGACGTGACCTTTCTTGCATTAAAAATTGCGTTTAACTGCGCAAACCACACTTGAACGTTGGTGTGGTCGGTAGACTGATGGAAATTGCCGCTTCAATATGTTCGCTGGTAGAATTTTCCATTGTTTTCGTTTAAAACGTGACAACTAAAGTATTTCTCTTATAAAATGCTGTTTTTAAAATATTGCTTTGCACATTTGAACTTCGGGGTCACCAATTTATAGTGGGTCAGCCATTTTGTATTGGTTATAAATAGAAATAAAAACTGACCCTCTACAATTTTTACAATATCAAATGTAACAAAGACAACAACAAGAGAAATAATCAAGTAGAAGAAAATGTGAATTTGTTCAACAATAAATATTTTTTATAAACACAACAAATACATAATATATAGTGCAAAAGTTGATAAACACAATAGAGTTCTTTGGTGTGTTACTGAAAGAATTTGAGCTACTGTACTGTATGTGTGAAAATGACAAGGTTTAGTTAGCTATATTTGTTTTTATAGGAAAATTAAACAGATGTTTTTTTGTGTATTAAATAGAAAAAAGTATTGTTCTTGACTCACTAATTGTTATCGCTCATTAACCAGAGATTCTTGTGGAATGGAATATTTTGTGGGAGTGAGCGTTAAGCCTGGAGATGGTTGACAAAATTTGTTGTTGTATTGAAGATAAAGTTCGTCTCCTTTGCTGTGTTGATTTCCAATGAAGTCAAGTGAATTGGTTTCAATATTTTAAGTGCCCACTGACCAAGTCGCGTCGAAGTTTCGTTTTTATTAGTTCTCTTGGTCACGTTTACATTTTATGGCGTCAACTAGAGGTCAAAATTTGGGTCGGTACCTTCGGACGTAGTTGACGACACCTAATTAATATTTTACAACCAATCAAAATACATCAGTTGTTATATTTGGCTGGGAGCCTCTATATGTTTAACTTGCACAAAATTTAAGATTTAAAAAATTGTAGGAATCTGATTCTACAAATATGACAAAAAAGTCACAATGGCCCCCGATTAACAAAACTCTGTATTGTAAACTAATAAAAATAAAAATCTAGTAAAAATAATCGTAACATCGAGTCAATTTTATAGGAAATAGTTATTTTAATCTTCACTCGATCTAACTAATTACTAAACTAAAAAAATTACCAAATTTTATTAATAGAAGCATTAAAAGTGTATTCTTATAACATCGATGATCGGCCTCAAAGTCGGATAGCGATACAAACTCATGTTGACATTGTTAGACTGAATTGCTTTTTAAAAATTAATTTTAAATAGAACAATGATTACTTTTAAAAAGTGAATTCTGGAACACATTCTGTCAGATGAAATGTTGATTATAAAGGATGTAAGAAAAACTCAAATTCACGCAAATGTGTTTGAGATTTTGGTGAAAATGACTTTTTGTTAGTAAAGTAATCGTAACATCAAGCCAATTTTATGGGAAATACTTACTTTATTAATCTTTATTGTTCACTCGTTTTAACCACACCCAAATTTCATAAATCTTATTTAAAAACATGAAAATAAGATTATTTTTATATTATGGGTGGGTCATATAATTCGGTACAAGTCAAAGATTAATTTGGATTTTGGTAATGTTGATATTTGCATAACCGGCTGACCTATAGCGACACAAATTCGTGTTAACAGCTGCAAAAATTTAATTGTTTCTGTATTATAGTGGCTCATGATGAAAATCGGTATTTTATTTTTTGTAAATTAATTATAAAAAAAAAATATAGAACAATGATTACTTTTAAAAAGTTTAATTCTGGAACACATGTCAGATGAAATGTTGATTATAAATAATGTAAGAAAAACTCACATTTGTTATTTTTTTTATCTTAAGCAATAAAATATTTTTGGTGAAAAATGATTATTATGAATTTTGTTTCTTTAAGTATTAAAGAAACAAAATTTTCACTATGAAAAAATTTAGGAGGCGAACTATTTTATTTTCAAAATATAAAAATGTTTATAGTGTAGATACAAGTGAAGTATTTGGAGCAGCCAGAAAAAAAGAAACTGAAAACAAGGAAGACAATTGCAAAATATTTCAGTGGTTTGAATCTTTTTATATTCATTTATTAAAGGACATCAAGTTTTTAAAACCACAGTCTCCGAATGGCACAGCTTATGAAAGAATAAATTAAGACTTAGTAGCAGATCTACTATGAAACAAATGAATCTTAATCTTCAGGGTCCCTAATTCCAGAGGGATCACGGAAATAATTCTTTTTTTAATGAATAAATTTTTCAACAAAATAAATGATGATTTTTTTAAGTGTTTGTTATTAGAATAAGACCATTTTAGTGATAGAATCATTATCCAGCGGGTTGAAGAAGCTAATGTTGGCTTTAGAATATGCTCTAGTACCCATTTCATATGGCCTCAAAATTTCCTTGTAATTAGTCAAATTTCAAAATTTTATTCGTCAGAATCTATTCATATTTAAATTTTGGCACTTGGATCCTCGAATATATTGTTGCTTGTTGCAAAAGGGGCCCATATGTGTTCAAGCTTCAGCGCCACTGTAAAGACTTAAACATGAGTAAAAAAAAAAATTAGTAGATCGATATCAGAGAAAATTAAAACAAAAATCTCTAAAAAAAAAAAATGGAAGAAAGTATATTTCTGTTACACACAACAGTCCTAGAATATATATTAAAAATAAAATTAAAAATGTCAATATTTTATTTTCTAAAACTTCTAGACTAAATCATCCGTATCGACTTTTCTTTTAGATTCCGAATTTAATTTTCAAGGAGTCATATCTAAATAAGTGTAAACCTCAACGGGATACACTTCGTTGCACAACTGAAAATAATAAAAATCGGACCAAATTAGATTTATTTGTTTACGGAGAGATAATATCTATCTAATGGCGTATTGCAACAAAGGGAAATAATTCACACCTACACATCATAGGACAGAATGAGAAAACCGGAGCTGAAAAGCATTTGCAAGTGGATCGTTGCATTCCTCATTTATAAAGTACCTGCACTCTGTAAGATGTAATAGTTATTTCTTCCCACTGCTTCACATCCATGTGAGATGTATTTAGATAATCCTTCAAATTATCTTTAAACCTCTTCCTAAGCTTGTGATATACATCCATGATGGCTGTCAAGTCGTTAAATGAGTATAACCATCGCTGATATGTTTTTTGGTTCCTGTAAGAACGACGAAAGCTCTTGAAATCTGCAAGTGACTTGCAATACAGTTATTACTGATATGGCAAACTAAGTTGTTTTGTACAGAGCCTGGCCTGTTTTATAAAGTCTGTTCAGCTTACTTGTGAATTATCGTGTGAGATGGTGGCGGCTTCTGCAGGTTTTTTCTTGACACATACCGCACGTTATTTTCAACGTAGTCCTGATCATAAGTTGTGAAAGGTCTATCAACTTGACACACCTTGTGACCAACGAGCACTGCATTGGAGAGATACACTCTGCCATATTCATCACATATACATTGCTGGATCAATGATTTTCCTTTTCCTTTATTAATGTGGGCTGTGGTGTAATGAATGTCAGCTTGAAATGAGAAATCGGAGATCTGAGTTCAAATTCCAATCGGGTTTGTTACGTTCACTTGCGCGCAAATACCCTTAGAAAAGGTATGAATTTGTCTCTTTTTCCCCAGCTATTGGTTGAATAGCAG
This sequence comes from Acanthosepion pharaonis, assembly GCA_903632075.3. Classification (NCBI taxonomy): domain Eukaryota; kingdom Metazoa; phylum Mollusca; class Cephalopoda; order Sepiida; family Sepiidae; genus Acanthosepion; species Acanthosepion pharaonis. Next base: position 2,074,193 of record CAHIKZ030001935.1, read on the forward strand.
GACAATATAGCGTTGATTGGCATCCAGTTATTCACAGAATGAAACGGCAATCTGCTGTGGGAAAATCTGCTTCGTCAGTCAGGAATCGAGAGACGTGACTGACTGATTATTATGCATACATTTTTGATAATGCTTTTCAAGTGCGGCCCAGCTCCATGTAACCGTTTTACACATGATGACACTTTGTACTGTACTGTACTACTGATGTGGCATTCACCCTGGGCGGATTGAGTCGGCTTCTTCCTGTTATGAGAAGAAGATTCTTGGGATAAATTACAGAAGTAGGGTACCCAGGCCTACTCGGATAACGTTCTTGCTTGCCGCGGGGTTCCCACAGACGCAGAGACAGGAACGACCAGAAGCCGCCGGTTACCGATGCAGACGCTCCTTGGATTTTCACCAGAGCCCTTGTTAGCCGGCGTGTGTGTCAGACCTGTCCGCCTTGGGTGGCCCTACCAGGAACGAAGTTCCGGGCGGCATAGCTCTGACACTATCGTTTACCCCCCCCCACCGACTGTGAGGTAAGGGTTGGACTTTGGGGGCTTACAGTACCAGGTGTTCCCAAGCGGTCCCCCATCTGAGTACTGACCTGGCTCTACGATGCTTAACTTCGGTGATCGAACGAGAACCGGTGTTTCAGCGTGATTTAACCGTAAGCACTTTGGAGTAATTCAAATCCAAGGGCTCCCCACAAATGCCAGAATGTAGCCAGCAAAATATCGTCTATCACACTGAGACGTTCGAAAGTACTTGAACAAAAAGACAATGAAACATGAACTTCGAACAGTTTATCTCCAATTTCGGTCCTGATGTACAATATCTTATTACTAAATTGGAAAATACAATGAAAAATTAAAAAGGGAAAACTTTTTAGTTGAATTTAACAAATGTTGTTTGAATTAAATCGTGCTATATATATATATATATATATATATATATATATATATATATATATATATATATATATATACCCATATTGATACATGTTTTAATCCTAAGCTTTCGGCTTACATAAGTCATTATCAAAGATGACAATTATATTTCAATATATCAAACAATACGCGGATAAAACAATAATGATAGTCTGTTTTTGTTGCATGAAAAATTTCAAAGAAACGCCTAATAATGATAATGTTATTAAGATTATCAGACAATATGAAAGGACCTTACTTAAAATAAAAAGATAAAATTTGTCTATATTATTTAATGAAACATGCATCAATAAAAATTACTGCCTACACAATATATATATATATATATATATATATATATATATATATATATATATATATATATATATAAGTATATTTGAATAAACACAATTTTATGCTCATTTTTTTGTTAGAAACCTATCTTTGGCACAACTGAAGTAATGCGAAATAGAGTGCAAATATGCGGAGATAAGTCTGGAATGCGTCTCAAAAATTACGATTAAAATAAATGCGTAAACTTAAGTCTTAAGTGAATAAGTAAATGAACCAAGCAGAATTTACTTATTCTCTTAGTCTTAAGTTTACGTATTTATTTTAATCGTAAATTTGTTTTAGACATGTTTCAGCCTTATTTCTGAGGATTTTTCCGTATATTTGCAGTTTAATTCTCATTACTTCAGTTGTGCCAACAATCGGTCTCTGAAGAAGAGTTGGCTGGAAGATTGCCCAGGTTCTAAAAAAAAAATGAGCATAAAATTGTGTTTATTCAAATTTATCTATTCATTCGGTGCTATCAAAGCATTATTTCCATATCTATCTATCTATCTATCTATCTATCTATGATTAATGTGAATAAATTTTTGGCATTTTGATTGATGTTAGCTTAATCATTTCGACTCCAGAGTTTCGTAAACGGACCTGTCCGTTGACTCTGGGTATCAACAATGTTTTTTCTTTTTATAAACATGAACCAAGCACTGGTGTAAATTTTATTCTGTATTCTCTGTGTTCGTGTGTGCGCTTGTCCGCGCGCTCGCATACGCCCGTCTGCGCCGTGTGCGTCGTGATCATTTTTTTGTACTTTTCTTCTTTTTTTTTTGTTTGTATCAGACTTAGTATGTTTTATTTTTTTTTGCTAGGGAAATTGCATTTCGTTTATTTACGGTTTTATTTAAATAAATGATATTAATGATTATATATATATATATATATATATATATATATATATATATATATATATATATATATATATATATATATATAATACCAATGATGCTAATGTTTAAATGATAAGTACTTATACATAAACATGCACTCACATATATACACGTACATACACATATACACACATAGATTCATACACATATTTATATGTTCACTGGGCTATTATTTCGTTTTTAAAATAGGTTTGGTGATATTATAAGTATTAAAGAGAGAGAGGGAGATAGATGTCGGGAGAGAGAGGAAGAGATGTTCCCAATGCAATCATTTACACAATATTATGGAAAGTGTCATTGAAGTTTACTCAATTCATTATTGGTAATCTTAGTTTCTTTTGATTCACATCCAATTTGACTGAATACAAACTTCACATAAACACTATTTAGTCTGCGCGTTTAATCTTTGTTTAAATATTCAGCAGAATTCCGGTAATATTTCACTTATGGGCGAAGAGGCAGTCGGTGCACACATATTTCAGGAATGGTTTGCAAACCTTCTGAGCTTAAGTGCAAATAACTCCCCAGAAGATACCAGAAATTGAAACCTGACGAATTGGAAGTTTAGAAAGAAGATGCAACAGAAAGATGAACAACAAGAACAAGAAAAAAAAAAAAAAAGGTTTCAGAAAATCTTAAGAAAATTTTCATCATGTCGTTTATAAAAAAAATGGATTTGATATAAACTTAGAGAAACAAACTTCGGTCAGCATTGAAACATTGGTCTTTATTTTCTTACTTGAGAAAATGTATTCATTGGCATGGGCATACAATTTTAAGGTCTACCCTCATCCCTCCGTTGAAGTTAAAAGGAGACCGTTTCGTAAAGAATATTGAGGTCGTAAGAAGAGTCAAAAGGGATCATTTAACGCAAAATATTAATATTTCCAAGGAAATTTATAAAAAGATTTAGAACTGATTTTCCCATTTTGGTTTGAGTGTCTAATACCATTTTTTACAGGAATATTTTTTGCTCGACACAGGAAAAATGATTGGCAAATATTATTTCGTCTTATTACATAAACCGAAAACAAAGAAAATGGTAGCTCGATCTAACCTAACAAAAGACTACAATGGAAAATATTTCCTGAGTTTTGTGGGATTCAAATGTAATTCTTTATAATAAACTACTGAAGCCTGGACAAATTGTTGCGTAAAAATACTACAGTGAGCAATTGGCACATTTGAATGACATTTGAATGACATAAGAGAAAAATGTTTTTGGAGTAAGGGAAGCAAAGGAAGTCAACCATTGATTTTGCTGCATCACAACGCTCGATTTGAAGTTGTAAACGGGATATGAGTAGACTTTTTATGGAGTGACCATGGGAAATTCTTCCATGGGCAGCAGATTCCAACAAACATGTCACCTTCAGACACGAAATCACTTCTTTCGTTTCATGCAACACGCATTGTTTCGACAGCGAGTTCAGCAAAGTTGGAAATATCGACATATTCCTGGAAGATTCCAACGAATCAAAACCAGAATACAAAGTATTTAGCCAAAAGACTAAAGTTACGCGAGAAAAAATCACAAGAATTTTATATGAATGAAGAATTTTGTAAATAAATAATCATTTATATATAGTAAATTGGTTGTGCGAAAAACATTACATTGATTTTAATTGAAAAAAAAATGAAAAAAAAACAACAAAAAACAAAAAAAACGGTTTCAGACAGTGTATATAATCTCTATATTCTATCCTATTTCTGGTTTTCAAAAAGAGGTTAAAAAAATCTACACACACTTTATACATACATTTTGTTTAAAATTTGCTATATTTATTGGGTAATAGTAATTAGGATCGGAGATTGAACGTTTGTAAGTATAGACAGCGTGGATTTAAGGATGAACCCTCTGTATGGTGACTGTCAATTACCTGCCACAAGCGACCTTCCGATCATGTGTCACATATGCCTTATATATATATATATATATATATATATATATATATATATATATATATATATATATATGGATATACATATATAAATATAAGTAATATTCGTAATATCCACAACTCGGATTTTCATGCCGAAGCAATTTTCAAATGATGGAATTATATATATATATATATATATATATATATATATATATATATATATAAAGAAAGAACAGTAAGATATATAATCCTGTGTTCTTATAGATATTTTTATTTTTACAAAAATAGTGCTCAATGTAAATTTACAGAGCATTAATATTATAAATTAATTGATTTAAAATATTGTTTTTTTTCCGCTACACAGTTCTAACCATGTTTCAAAAATGGAAGCTAAAAGCCACGAATTTAATTTTGCAATTAAATTAAAGACATTAGTTCCATTTCATCCCCAAGCGAATTTTGGAGTAACTTTTAAAATTACTGGGTTTTAAAGACACAGCTAAAATCACGTTTCCATGGTTACAGATAAAGCTACTTCAACTGGACAAGGGGTTTCTGGGTTTTCCTTATGTCTGTATCATTGTATCGGTTATTAGCTACATTTTAGTAAGGGGTAGGGATGTATTTTTTAATGAGAACTGACATCCGTTGAATGCATGTCGTCTGGATTTTTTTTAAATTTATTGTTAACGGCAAAAAAAATCTTACGGCATTTTTTTCTATTTGTAAATTTAAAGATTTTCGGGGGTGTTCAGATTAGAATACTTTTTATTTAACTACGATTTGAAATATTCTCATTTTTAATTTTTATTATACTATATTTTTTTAAGAACAGTTAAATGTATTAGAATCCCTTATATTATGTAGGATTATTTTTACATCAAGTATATGTATATTAGGTTACATTTTTTATTTTATTTTTATTTTTTTTATATTATTTAAGTAAAATTTATGACAATGACGTCAAAAATAGTTACTTAATTTCACTGATTTAGTAAACTTTTATTTTTTATATATATAAACCTAGTAATATATTGTTTCTCATGTAAGTACAAAGGACATGGGTCATTCAAAAGCTTACATCTAGCCTTTCGTATTAATTTTATCTTACTATAGGTGTTTTATTGGATTCTTATAAGTGCGTGTAGTACTAACCTAAACTTCTTTTACTTAATACTAAACTAGTCGAGGAATCTAACTTAAATAATAAAAAAAACAAAAAAAAAAAACGAAAGAATATTAATCTAGAATCTAGTGTCTGAAGATTTAAATTTTTTAATATTTTTTATTGTTCAATATATATATATATATATATATATATATATATATATATATATATATATATATATATATATATAAACACTCTAATACATACTGTCTCACCAAATTTCATTTTTTATTCCCGGAGTTATTTTTTCCGATTTCTTTTTTGAATTTGTAGGTCTGATGAATTGAACGTAATTACTATTCCAATGTAATAAATTATAACCATGGAATATTAGTGTTTAAGCCTTTTTATTATATATATATATATATATATATATATATATATATATATAAATAAATATAGTCTTAAGGTATCCTATATTTATGGAATAAAGTGCTCAATATCAGAGATAGAGCGTGTAAATATATAAAAGTGAACATAGAAGTCAACACTTAGAGGCGACAGTCTGTTTCATGCTATATGCAATCGTCAGGCCACATATGCTGTTATTTTTCTCGGCTATTTATATATATACGGGTTAGTGGTGCATTGTGGGTATTCTATTATGGCGGTTATTTTACTGGAAGTCGTTTGTTTATTTATTTGGGTCAAATTATATTGCTTGTTTTTATTTTTTTGTTTCTTATTTTATTTATTTATTTATTTATTTATTAACGTAGTAAAAATTTGTTTATATCACTTATTTAACAGTTTTGGTTTGGTTTGAGAGTTTAATTAAAGCTATTTGTTCAATTTTTGGGGTTGATTGTTGTGGTTCATTTTAGCTATTATTTTGGCGGGAACAGGTTTTAATTGATTATCTTTATTTGGGATTGGTTTGTTTATTTATTTACTTGGATGAATTTAGGTCAATTTATTTTACTTGTATATTTTCGGTTTTCAGTTTTTAAGCAACATAGTATTTATTTATTTATTTATTTTTTTATTTCTATTTTTATTTTTATTAGTGTATTTATTTGTTTTTATTTTATTTTTTCCGTTTTTCATTTTTTAGGTTACGTAGTAAAAATTTATTTTCATGCCTGCATTTTGAGATGAGCTCGGATCTTTTATTTAATAATTTATTTTGGTCTGAGAAAGTAATGATAGCTATTTTTTATATATTTCGACAACATCATTTATTCATTTTCATTTAGTAGACATTTAATTACGACACTTAACATCTTCCATAACTTATCTAGACTTTTCCGTGAACCTGATGAATATTTATGAGCCTGCATTAAATTTAAATAGATAATCTATGTGCGTTTGAACGTGTATTAAGAGCGAATTCAAAACAGAAACAAAACACGCTGTTACTTCGATTAAATAAATGGCATCGTAATTCGAAAAGAGCATAATTTATAAAGGTCTTTTCGAAAATACTTAGAAGGAATCCTGATAAATATCTTACCATCAATAAACACACTGTATATACCTACAGCCACAGCCGGTCTCAACTAAATTCTTTCACTCTCACACAAGACATCCCCAATCAACACACAGACACGACCAGACATAAATAAAAATGCCTACTAGACATCCAAACGCAAAAATATATGTGTGTGCGTGTGTGTGTGTGTGTGTGATAGAGAGAGAGAGAGAGAGAGAGAGAGAGAGAGAGAGAGAGAATAAAATTGTTCTTACAACCTTTTAAACGATGACAATAAAAAAGAAGCTATTAAATACACTTTGTGTGAGAAATTAGAAGAAATGTTTTTCAGAAAATGTTTCAAGTTTTAGCCCAAACGTTTTCAGATAACAATATCGAGTTTAAATTGATCATATTTTAAGGAATGACATTTAAGTTAACTAATGCTAAATACAATAATTAAATATTTCATGCTGAATGTCGCCGAGTGCATACAAGTTGTTAGAAACTTAACTAAAAAAATTCAATGTTTAAAAAGTGTATAGTTACAGTTTCATGTTTGACTCAATGGTAAAGCAAACCGACTAGCGTTAATACGCCGGTTCTCGTACAATCACCAATGTTAAGCAGCGTCGAGTCTCGTTAGTACTTAGATGGGTGACCGTTTGGGAAGGCCAGGTGCTCTAAGCTTGGATGTGAGGGTGGTGTAAAGGATAATGGCTCTGAATTGTTAATGGGAGAGCGGAGTTCCAATTTCAGCTTAAAATAACCGGCAAACGGTTGATAAGCTGTAGAAAACGAATCAGTCAATGTTTCGGCCGATATATTCTGCTTTCTTCAGGTCTATGTTGTATTTTTTTTAAGCGTTTCACCCCAAGCAAGTCGGGAAGCCACCAGGTCGCAAGGGGTTACAGAAGATTTGGAGCAAGATCAGATAGGAGTGATAGAGGAAAGGATGAGGAGAAGGATAGTGGATAGATCGAGGCAACTGGAGATGTCGATTGACATTACATTTGAATAGTTGGAGGTAATAGCTCTCAGGGAAACTGGAATAGGGAAGGGAGTTCCACAGGCGAGAGGTGCGAGATATGAAGCTATTGGGGTAGAAGAGACGGCTACATTTAATAGTTTCGACAGTGAAAGGGTGAGAGCGGGATGCCAGCCTCGTAAGGAGCTTGAATTCATGAAGTCTGGGAACCAGCGAATGCAGCTCCTCGGAGCAATTACCATGAAAGTATTTGTAAAAAAAGACAGAGAGAGGCGACGACGCGTCTGTGAGAGAGCGACTGTAGACGAGATGCCAGAACAGGGCCAATTATATTGCATATCCGCCTCTGGAGCCTATCAAGAACCCCGAGGCGAACAGAAGGGGCTCCAGACCATATGTGACATCTTTATATCTTTAGGAATGTTATATTAAAAATCAGCATTTGAATTCCTGGCTTTTATCGGGATGTAAAAAATGATGCAGGTTGAAAGGACGTAACTATCTTAGCCACTAAGTAAACTTGGGAGGTATATGCATTTAGGATGCTGAACGAATATATTGAGCAGGCTTGAAAGGTAATCTAACGTTTATTTAAAAATGTATTATTTTATTAAAGAAATTATATATATTATAAATAAATAATATAAAACAATAGATTATTGTGAAATAATAGTTATAATTACATGACTTAAATGTATCTAACGTTTGGAGTAACAAGAAAATCTATCTATCTATCTATCTATCTATCTATCTATCTATCTATCTATCTATCTATCTTATCCTTTCTATCCCTTTAGTGAGGAGGTAACGTGACTTAGAGGCTCAATAACAGTTTATTCACTGGAAAGAAAAATATATAAACTTCTTAAAATTTAAACAGAACGCATACACACAGACCCCCCACACACACACTGACACACACATGTACGCACGTATACTCGTGCGTGCAAGCGCAGATTGCATAATATTAGCGTTGTAATGACGAAAAAATTACGTTATTTGTAATTGCTTATTTCACGTACGAGCGAAATTACATGATTTTTTTTAAGTCATTAGTTAATTTATATCCGGCCCAGATGTAAATTTTATTTAATATCTCGTGTTTCTTAAATAAATATTAACAAAGAATTTGTTCCCCGAAGTTACTTTCATCTTTTTACTTTCATCCCACCCCTTGACTTTGTATCAGACTAAATTAAACTTGGAGTATTGTTAATATTTTCGTTCCGTACTGAATCGATCGCATTTAACTAATATCAAATGTATTGAAATATTTATGCACAATACTGACGCGCTGAAAATGAAGGAGGTTTCAACCTAAGCTTGAACCTGTGGTCAGTCTGTTAAATAAGAGAATTTTTTTCTCAGATGAAGCATGATACGTTGACGCATGAGTGGATAGTCGATACAACACAGACTCATTAATTGGTAAAACTAAACACAGACTAGCGAAGGAAACAGATCATAGCTTTCGTTTCATTATTATTATTATTGGCGTTGAGACAGTATTAACATGTAGCAAATGAAATATCGATTTTGGCTTTTTTTTCACTGGACCCTTGCGAATAAAGACTTGTTTGTGGCGGTAGACCGTGCTAATTTGCCAGCTTATATTTTCAAATAAATAATAAAACTGCAACAGAATCGAATATCGGGTTGGCCATATCAATCGGTACACGTGATACCCAAATATGACAGGGAAACGTTATTTTAAAATTAGGCTAAAGGTTTGAAAGTCTTGATCTTTTCAGTCTATTCTGTCGCTGCACAATCTTAGTAACCCTCTTAAAAGTCATTCACAGCTCTTTATGCTTAAATCCAGTTTTGGGGTTTGAATAAAAATTATAGCGAAGATACGTTACTATTATTTTTAGTATTTCTTTCATCTTAATTTCAGTTGCTTTTTATTGCAACTTTTCAATTCGTTATTCCACGCAAAGAGTATCTAAAAGAAAGAATAGTTAATCAGCGAAACACGTACATGCACCCCTTTTCCTCGACAAACATTGTCTTAACGCGACGACTACATTACCAATTAGGCCACAGGAGATCCTTTGGCAACAGCAGTTCGAATTTAACTATGGCCATTTGTTATTTTTGACTGCATTATACGTCACCAATTTTCGAAATTGTCATATATATTATAATATATAGATTCACTGCAAACATCCCCCCCACACACGGCATGTGATTTAGTGCATCTGCTATGTTTTCAGAAATTATTGACAAAATTCAGAGAAAAATATGCAACGTTATCAGTCCTGATCTGGCATCTCCGCTTCTAACACTTTTCCACCATAGCCTTTTCTATAAATGTTTTCATGCCAGTTGGTCTGATGAACTTTCCTCTTTGGTATCGACTTCAGTATTTCGCAATAAACGGTCCCTGAATTCGAACTTAGTTCGTCGATTCCCCTTTCTAAGTTGATACCCACTACACTACCTGCACGTCCTATTAGTAATTACCATTTAGAATTTAAATCTCTATAAATAGTAAATGACATTAAACAGAGGCCGCGGAAGACGTTTATGCGTAACAGAAAATGATTGTAAGTATTCGATATTTAATAACATGAATTATGTCTGATTTTCCTTAATATTCTGATGTTTAATGTTCAAAGAATAATAATAAAAAAGGACTCTAAATATTAGCAAAATCAATTCTAAATTTTCTTTCTTAATATTGGTTCCATAAGCCCTTGCCTTTTTTTTTTAGGCAGTAACTGTGATCATTTATGACAACTAACAAGACCAACGTTTTTACCGAGTGAGTCAGTCCAGAGTTCATATAACATCTTCGAGGACGTGAATGTGTATTGCAATTGCGTAGTAGCTGGCCCAATTCCCGACCATCCCGTGCCGACCACAGGGAAGTTTTTTCATCGGTGAATGCTAAATCCGGGTTCTAGTTTCCATGGTGAGCAAAGACAACAAATCAGAATTAAAATTAAAATTTTTCTCTGTTTTTTGACGATTTTCCAGCGACGTCAGTTGAAGAATATTAATTTTCTTTTTTCACGCGTGCTTTGTTTTCTTCCTCTACGTGACGCAACATTTATAAATGCTGTCGCGAAAAAAGTTGCATTCGTTCCTTCTTAAATATCAGCCAGATGTTCAATAAAAATAAACATAGATTAAAAAGATATCCTAAGACACTTGACATTGTTATTGTTATTATTTTTTATTGTTCTCTAGTCTTAGCTGTATCCGTGTTCTGGTTTTCAACCAATGACAAAAATGTTTTAACATTATCAACTGGCCTTACAAACATTTGCTAAAAAAAAAAAAGGCAACAATGGCGAAGAAAGACGTTAGTTGTTGCTTGTCCTGCTTTTTCTGTTAATCTGAATCACAAGTTCAATCAACACCGAGGCTTTGTTCAAGCGCAAAGCAGCACTCTAGTTTTGGAAAATGGAAACAAAAAGACATTTATGTCAGAGAGACTTGAAGTTTAAATTTATGGGACACATTAATGAGAAAAAATGGCTTGGAGAATTTTATACTTAACACTAGCAGCCATACCCAACTGGTCGATCAGAAAAAAAAGTTCAATTAGAATGGAGCAAAAACAGCATCATATTTAGATGTAACAGAGTCTATCTTCTTCAATTACTTTAAAGTACTTTCATTAAAAAACATTTTGAATGAATGCAGTTATTGATATAACAGAATTAGTCTGTATTTATTCAATCGAAGTTAGCCGAGGACATGAAGGTGTAAAACAGGCAACATGAAGACCCACTTCAGACCACAATTATTTTGGATTTTTTAAAATTCAATTTGTCAATGTGTTACCAGGGATGTAAAAGAGGATGCATTTATAAAGCAATTGTTAAGTTTGATGAAAATTGGTTGAAAGATCAATGAAAAATAAGAAAGAAACCAGTAAAAATCGACATTTTTCGCAATTTACGCGGGTTATCAATATATGGGTGGACTCAGTTATCAAGTTAAATGACTGTTAAACAATCAACTTATTGTTGGCTACAATTGAGTAAAGTTTGTATAAGATTGCTTGAAAATTGAGAGAGATTTTAGTTTAAAATTTGTGTTGAAATCGATTTTTTGTTTTTCGCTCACCGCAGTGGCATAGAAATAAAAACAAGGTATCGTTGAGCTCATCATGATGTAAGTAACCTACATACTGAGTTTGAACAAAATCGGAGGAAACAAGTTCAATGTATCGATTTTTAATCGGCTTTATTGATTATTGTACAATGTATGTGCCAAGTTTGATCAAAGTCGGTTGGATGGATCTTGAGTGAAAAAGTATCACACAGGTAGACAGACACACAGACATCCTCTGTTTTTTATATATAGATATTGAAAGCAAGAGGAACGAAGGGAAACAAGAAGTAACCTATTCAACGAACTTGGTGTAAATAGATGTCAAATGAGAAACTAGGAGGAATAGAAAAACGATAAACTGTATTAAATGCTACAGAGGATAGGAAGTTGTGGAGATCCATGATAGCCCGCATGCTGATGGCACACGACACATCAGGCAGTAAAACTGATGATATTTTACAAAGGAGAAAAACAGTGTTAATTTCAATATTATTTATATAAAGAGACTCGTTAATAACCACCTTTAAACTTTTGTTGCTAATTGGTTTATTATTGTCATAGTTCCGTTTTATTCTACGTGCAAGTGATTGAATGTGGTAAAATTATTTGAGGACTATCCATGTAAACGCCATTCATTTTTCAGTCTACATTTTTTTTTTATTATGGCATCAAAGAAACTAGAGTTAAATTCTTTTTTGTTTTCTTTTTTGAGCTAGAAATGAACGACACGTGAATGGAGCAAATGTATTTGCTTGTGATCAGGCCGGAAATAGCCGGAACATTTCGAGACACCACAACGGAAATTGACGGAATATTCCGAAGCACGAAGTGATAGAATACAAAAGATCTCCATTTCAGAAATACCTCGCGTTTTATCTTAACTTCAGGTCAGAAAGTGTCTTTATATTTCACTCATCTTTATAAGCAATAAAATGCGATTCTTTTCTAAGATTAGACTCGTATATCACCCGGTTTTATAAACTGTCGAGAATGTGATATGCATTCCTAGTGTAAGCCTTTGGTTCACATATTTGCAGAGTCATTCGAACTCGATCAGATAAAACTGCTAGTAGTCCTTGTCGCGGTCGCCATTAGCCGCTCCTTAGAAAGACGACCTTGACCTTCACAACCCCTGATCTCGCAGATTTAAGACAAGAAACATGCGATAAACCGGACGACTAGTCCAATATGGTTGAACCCAAACCGTACCTCGTGAGCATCGGATTAGGCAGCGCTTTTTCAAACATCGAACAACATTGAGATTAATTTAATATCTACGGTTTTCTATTCCTTCTAGCCAGGGAGTACTTGGATAAATCGCTCCACATATTGTTAGCCCCTTTTTTCGTCTAACTAGATCAAAGTGTAGTACGCTACCTTTGTGAGCTTCCGGTGCTTTGTCGAGAGAATACTCTTCGGCGCGATCCCGTCTCTGCGGTCGATCCGCCCTGGAAGACGTATCACCTCTCTAACCAGCATCTACCAAGTGTTACACTTCGGCGCGATCCCGTTTCCGCGGTTGATCCGCCCTGTGAAGTCGTATCACTATTCTGACTTGGTCCTGTTTAGAGACTCCGTCCTCGTCAAGTGCTACACTTCGGCGCGATCCCGTCTCCGCGGTCGATCCGCCCTGTGAAGTCGTATCACTATACTCACTCGGCCCTGTTTAGGGACTCGTCCTAACCGATACAACGAATCTCGTGCGACATCGATCAACCTGCTGCTGTTCCTGACAATTCTCCCGACTGGCAGTCGACCAGCTACCGCCGACTTTCAACTTTACATTCGTTTCGCCGATACGACCGAAATCAACTACCTCTAAACAAAACCAGTCATACCGGACCCGACACCGATACAAACATATTTCTCCAGAGTGCACTCTTGTACATTTTGGATAAATAAAATTGATGTTATTGTTTCTTAAACCTTTGCCTTTGTCCCCACATTGTCTTAGCTGTTCACACCTTTCTTCGTAAAGCTTGCGGGGGTGACATCCTTATCGGCCCCGCAACATCCTCTTTAAAATAAGAGACATTACTCAAATACATTTAAAAAAAATATACAGCCACGTGAGATAAATTTTATCTTAGATTTTGAGATGATTTTAATTTAGATTTATGCTTATTTTAGCCTTTTCGTTTTCTTCATTACGTTTTAATTTTATCTTTACGTTGTCCATTGAGTTATGCATTATGGGATGTTGAAAATGGCGTATGATATATTTCTGGATTATGTTTGCTTTCTTTTTTGTGTTACATTCTTCAGATTTAACGGTGACCCCTCGCCAATCATTCCCAACATGACAACATAAATTTTTAGGGAATTTTACAATGGCTAATCTTTTTTCTTTTAAAAGATATTTTCTGCTTGACTAATTTTGTACTAGATTTTATTTTATTTTAGTACACTGATGCTTTTTACTACAAGATCGTCACATTCTACGACCATTAAAGTAGGTAGCGCGAATCAGAAATAAAAAAATATCGGAAGAGACTTGAACTCACTTTCCACATCTTGGGAGTATTTCTGAGATCGACGTGGCTGAAACCGAATTAGACAATGAGGCTTCATTGTTATGCTGAGTTAAATCTATAGTCATTTATAGCAACTAGCATGAAAAGAAAGTAATTCCGACAATGTTGATTTAGATTTTACTGCTCTGTTATCGAATCAGGAAAAAAATCTATGATTATCGGATTCTTTAGCGTAAACTGATATCCGAATATAAAGTCAACTAATACAAGTATGCGAGTCTGTCTAACAAGGCCAGTTGAAAATGATATCAGGTTTCATAGAAAGATAGGGCAGTAATTAAACTGACTGGTCTGCACGTAAAAATAGGGAAAATATTTTGGGGAAATCATTTTTCTAGATTTGCATTCATTATACCTTCTTCAAGTCACGATATTTTCAGAATCGAAAAATATTGATTTTTCTGTTGCTCCTATTTATTTTTTCTTCTGTATCAATATTCATTGTAGCTTTATAGATCATATTATTGATTAGGCATTTATTTTTAGTCGAGCATTTTGTTTTATTTCTCCTACTACATGAAATGGTATTGTTATTATTGTTTATATTATTGTAATAACAAAAAAGAGCAAGAATAGGCTTAAGGAAGCTTTATTCTGCTTAGATATTTATTATTGTAAAAATACAATAATTGCGGCACAAGGCCAAAAGGTGGAGTGGGGTGATGCTGATCATTATTAACTATCCTATACCTAGCTAATCCGATTCATGGCCTATTCATTCATTACAAGTAACACATATACCAAAGAAGACATCCTTCACCTTTTACTCCTACATATACCACAATACCTCATTCACAAAGGGAACCTAACAAAAATACATGATTTAAAAATTTCTTAACTATGCTGAGCAGACCTTAGTTACAGTTTCTGGGAGAGAGCGTGTTATCTAGTGTGATCAACAATCTGGGCAAGGCTAGCACACTGAAACCCTCGGTCACGATGACTTGTGATTTCGTGCTAGTTATCGACGGCACCCAAGGGATCCGTCTACACAATTTCACTCACAAGGCTTGGGTCGACTCGTAGTATGGTTTTCAGGCACTTTTCAAAAGTGGCGCACGCTGGGATTGACCCCTCTAGGCCGATAACATCGGGAAGTCTTCTTCCTGACAAATCAACCGTGGTGAGATTCGAACTCGGGTCTCATGGTCAGAAAGCGAATATATATATATATATATATATATATATATGTGTGTGTGTGTGTGTGTGTGTGTGTGTGTGTGTGTGTTACAATAATATTAATACAATAATATCAAAATCCGCTGCTTAGAATTTCATATGATTCGTTTTAAATTCGGTGTAGTGGATTCTGATATTATTTTAATAATATTATTATATATTTAAGCACTGCCGAATTTGGCGTTCAGCACTCCCTTTATGTTATATTTTAAGCTTTTATATATATATATATATATATATATATATATATATATATATATATATATATATATCCCAACCTGTTAACATATTGACCACATTGCGTATGAAAAAGTAGAATTTGCACTAAATACACCCACCACATGCGCATTCAGAGAAAATGAAAGATAAGGTCATTCATATTATTTTTATCGACGTCAAATATGAATTAGAACGTGTTTGGGTATTTAGTTGCGTAGAAGAAAACAGTCTAAACTTTTATTCGAGAAGAATGCACTTGGAATTGTCTGCGTTTGACTTACTTAACAGGATTTTAACTAGTAGATATGAGTGAAACAAACAGTACCCACTCGTCACCCCACCTGCTGCTCGACAAAAAGATAAGTTAAATCAAGTGAACCTTGCAAGGTGATGTCTTGATCGAAATTCATCGGCAGTTCTGACTGATTGACAATGAGGTCATGTATATGAGGTCAAAAATTTGTTTTGTGACTGGAGGATGAACTTACCAAATCACTTCTGCTGAACTTTGCTGATACTTTTTGAAAGGGATTAAATTCTCGATATCAAAAGGGACCCAGTCAGAAATAAGGGAGGCTATTCTGAGTGCTTTATTTTTTAAGAATGTTGAGAGAGGAGATCTAGCAATGAAGGATCTGTAGCTATCACAGTCAAGTTTGGTATATCGAAAGACTGTCTAATGAGACGACACAACAACAGAGTATTCTTTTGGTTTGGCATCAGTCATGATCTAGACCAGTGAACGGTGTAAAGAACTCAAGGGAGGTAACCCTATTTGTCAGGATTGAAGGTGATCTAGACGTCTACGAGATTTGCGTAGTGACCTTCTATATCGGAAACACGAATAGATCCATAGTCTTTCCAAGTTTCTACCATCTTTCTGATTTTTATAAACGATCTACCGAGAAACATTCAAAGATCATTAGTAAACATCTATGCAGATGATGCCACTATTCTGGACGCACTTACAAAAATGTAGATGATCGAATATATGCAAATGATCTCGCCATTGATCTAGCATTAATAACTCAATAGGGAAAAAAACTAGCATGTATCATTCAATACATCCAAAACTAAACTAAGCTCGTAACATTTCATTATCACTGATCAGACCTTAAGTTTTATTCAGTCACGATAAATGGTTGCACATTCAATAAACCTGCTTCCTTTAAACCTCTGTTAGGTCTCAAGCTTGAAGTATTGAGGGATAATGACGAGGAAACACACGTGTTATATTTAACAAAACAAGATCAGTAGCTTGTTTCAGGGAAAGGAATCAAATATTTAAAATTCGTAGTTTTGATGAATAGCCAAGAGGAGAAAATGTTCATATTAAATCATCGAACACAAAGTAATATTCCCAAATATTTAAAATAAATTGAGAGAGTTCGTTTTTCAAATAAAATTTATACGGTGCTATTCAATATGAATAAAAAGATATATTTTAAGGTACTTAGTTTTGGAGTTGAATAGAGTTCTTTGAAATTGCCCTGCTTTTATTAGAGGCTGATAATGTATCAACGTGTAATTTCACACTGGCGTTATCCAGATGCATGGAACTCTGTTTCTGCTTTCTTTCTCTCTCTCTTTATCCCCCTCTCTTCCTCTCTTTCATTCTCTCTCTCTCTCTCTCTCTCTCTCTCTCTCTGCCTTGATTCAACTTTTTCTGCCTATTTATATCAAAAAGCGATTTCACATCGGCTCGTTTGTTTTTTCTCAGTCAAAATAAATTTTCACGTAGGCTCGTTAAACTTTGCCTTGGTTTTTTCTTCAGTCTGGAGCCAACCCCTTTTTCTCTTAGTCAAAATAAATTTTCGCATAGGGTCGCGAATTTGAAAACAGTGGAGAAAAGAGAGTTATTTTTATTTAGTATTCGCCACAAGCTTTCAGACCAGACCTTAAGCGGAACATATATACAACCCATTGCAAAGATGATGGTAAAAAGATTGGCGCATTCTACTGCTCCAAGAAGTACCTTACTCCTGCCATTCTTTATCTTTAGCTGAGTTAGTAAAGATCAAAAATGGAGTATTGTGGCAGTCATATCTGGGCCGGAGCTGTTCAATCCTCACTTCCTAGCCTTGATAGAGTTCAAAATCATTTAACCAGTCTTATAGGGTATCACATATTTCCACTCCGGAGACTCTTTCCCACGTTGCAAGACTATCACTATACTGCTTCTGTTTCCATGGCAAATGTTCAGATGACCTCCGGAGACTCTTTCCCACGTTGCAAGACTATCACTATACTGCTGCTGTTTCCATGACAAATGTTCAGATGAGCTCCATGCTTTAGTTCTACCAGTTCAGACCATTATTGCGAGTCGAATCACCATTTCCTCTGAATTCCAAATGTCAGGAGAAACGTCCACTCAAACGAACTACTATTTTGTGGAGCAGATTCCCATATAGATGCTTCCCTGAACACTAGAATCTTATTTGAAAGATCGATCGTTATCTATCCTCATTATGATCATAATCTTCCTTTCCTATCGCCTCCTATTTCATTCCTACCAACCCCCATTCATCATAAATCTTTTAGTCACCCTCTACCTCGAGTGGCTCACGCAGCATGTATTTGATGAACTTTAGTAAAACATACCTGAGTGAAATGTGATCCACCAGCTGTAGCAGGCAGTCATTCGAAGATACACAGAGTCAAGTTGAAACAGCGGGGTAATCGGAGTATGACAGTGATCGGCTGTCGGGATGAAATGTGGCTGAGGATCAGGTAGTTGACATCACAATTCGTCTTCGCCATTATTTCATCACCTCTTGCAAGACTCTATCGCCGGAGAATTTATGCCAACTGAAGAAATTTTCCACAGTTTTCGTCTGCAGACTGATGATCGAATCGTAGAGTTGGAAACCAGATTTTTAATTTCCCTGATTGAATTGTTGAGCCTACTACCAGTCAATATTCCAGGGTATTACTGTTGTTTTTGCAAAATGCTGTGAATAATAGAGACATCTACTAACTCACTAACCGGCCATATTAAGACAGACACCAGAATTAGCGAGGGGCAAACTGATAAACGTAACTATAGACAAAAAAAATAAAAAATAAAAAAAATATCCATGTTATTTTTTTTTACAAGCAAGATCTGGTGTTCTGTTCTAAAAGCAACTTCCTTCTTTATTTTTCTTGCAAATCGCCCACTTTATTTCTGAGGGAATATCGCCTAAGTATTCTTCAGATAAAAAATAAATAAACACAGTGTAAGTGAGAAGAGGGTTTCTGCCATAAGTAATTTGAAAGAGAAAAAAAAGAAGGTTGGAATTTTCTGATGATATAATTATACAAGTCTCCAAATTGAATAGAATAAAAAATAGGCTGAACCCGAGGAAGACGATATCATAAGGATATTATCGGAGTTACCTCCTCCTAAATTTTGAAACCACTACTTAGTGGCGCTCTCGAATGCTATATATACACAGCTAGGACTGGTCTCGTCCTCTTCCTCTTTTCACCTTTCAGCTGACATTACAACAATGTAAAGCTATCGCAGTAGAAAGCGTTCTCTCTTGTGTGACACGCATGAACCATAAACGCACGCACGCACGCACACACATACGTACAAACCTTCACTCAAACATACTTTGAAACACAAACTCGCCACATTAATTCGTTACACACACATGATTGTCTGTCATTTTGTAAACCGTTTGTTGTTTAATATATAATTCATTTGTCTGTACATATATATATGGCTCTTGTTTTTTTTTACACTTCTTTACGATTTATTCAATCTTCGAGTCCGCCATGTTTTTTTGCGGGCCAGTTTCAGGAGACACAGCACATATTCATCTCATAACGTATACACAGAGGCCCGAAACAATACCACCCATCAAAACGCGTAATTTGAAAGAAAAAAAAAGCGAGAGTCAAAAGCCATTATTCCAGGGAAAAAGAATCACCTTAATTTTAAAAAAAATAAGTAATTTGTAGAAAAATAGACTGAAACGTTTATTCGAGGATGACACAATTAGTGCTTAGAATTAGTGCTTAAAACTAGTGTTTAAGGGGCAAACGTGGACAAACGTGCCTGCAATAAAATACCATTTACCAACACGAACCCTCTTATTCCAAACTATAAAACTAACCAAAAAGACAAATATGTCCGCATTAAAACAGAGTGCCAAAATAATAGTTTTCTTCCATTGATACTGCTTTTATTTTAACTACCTTCACTCTTCGGCCATGTTAATTGTTTTAAAAAACGATGATTAGAATTACAATAAAACCTAAACATATGACTGTTTATCAGATTGTTTATTTACACTATTTATTTATTAGATTGTCCATTAGAATGGTTGGTAAAACATCGGCTAATAGTCAATGGAGTCAAACTTTATAAAAATATTAAATAATAAGTATTTCCTTAAAGTTGGCTCACATATTTTAATAATTTAGTAAATGTTTATAAATTTATGAATAAAATTTTTCACATTAATTTCTTTATAAATTGGTAAATGATAAATATTGCATTGCATTAGTTTTAATTGTATTAGTTTTTAGAATGTTGTAAACATAAAATTGTTCTTGTAAATAAAAAATCTAATAAATAAATAGTGTTTAATATTTTTGTTGTAAATTTTCAAGAACAAAAAAGATATATAAATTCACTTTTATCATTCAATTAGGTTTTATTTCAATCGCTTTTTAAAAATATAAAACGATGAGTGAAGGTAATTAAAAAAGCGGTGTCATGGGAAAAACCGTCCCTTTGACCCTATGTTTTATTGCGGGCAGGTTTAAAGTTAGTGCTTTAGTTTTTTGGGACGAGGGGGTCTGTGATGGTAAATGATGCCAATAAACTCAAAAAATTCTTAACCTACCGTAGATTCGAAATGCATATTCCAGCTTTATCTGCAGAGGACTTTTAGCGCTGAAGACAGATATCATGTCAAGAAAATCTATGAAAGTCATCGCTCCGGTTCCATTGTGTGAAAATACCTGACAAATTCGTTTACGGAAAGGATTCACCTGGTAAAAGACCAGAAACAATAAGAAAAGACAATATATAACATATAATTTACATTGATCAGTGAATATATATATATATATATATATATATATATATATATATATATATATATAACATATAACATGATGCGATGGGTAAATTGACGCCATTTATATTTTAAATTTGGCGCATGCGCGTTGTTTTTTTATTTTTATTTTGTTGACTACACTGTATAGTAGCGTCAGTTAGGCACCCACTGTGAGAAAAAGAGAACAATGACAATTCACTCCATCAGAAATTTGGAAACAGTATACTGTACGACTCGGCATTTTCACCGAAAGCTTCAATACGAACATTTCAGAGTGTTTGGGTGTCAATCAAAACAGTGCAGAGGATTCAGAAAGAGTTGGATGAGTCTAATGGTGATCACAAAGTACCTTAAGGAGATAGGGTCATCCAGCAGCCACTCTCTTGACCCAGGGCAGCACTATGTCTGGCAACATGACCCTGCACCATGCCACACAATCAGGATAACCCAGTCATGCCTGTCAGACAAGTTATGCGACCATCTGGCTACCTAACTTCCCATACTGCAACCCACTTGATTATTGTATGTGAGCGTAGTTGAGTGAGAGAACAAGAAAACTTCTTGTAACGCCAAAGATGAACTGAAGGCAAAGATTATGGTAGCATTCACCAACTTAATAAGCAGACCACCCAGAAGAGTTTTATGAGATTCCGAAGTCATCTAAAGGCCGTGGTTGAAACCAATGGCGATTTTTTAAAACTAAATTTACTCTTTAGTATAAATGGATATTCATATCTGAGTAGATGCTCTGTTTTTATTTATTTCTTAAACAGTATATTTATTTATTTACATCTAGCGGCCTGAATATTCGAGAAATCTTGTTAGAAGAATATGCGCCCTCCAGCAGGATTCGAACCTGTGTCCTCTAGAGGAAAACGTCATTAGATCTGACGTACCTTAGACCAACTCTGCACGTAGGAACTCCTGATCAAACAAAGCCCAAATAATGCTTTTGGACACACACCTCGATTCTCGAAATATACATCTCTGCTCTGTTTCGTATCCTAACGTAAAGAAAGACAATTTTTAGGAAATGGATTAAAACCGACATATTTCTAATTTATTTGTTTAAACGTTATTTTAAAAATCCTGCCGGAATATTCAGGCTGGTAGATGTAAATAAATAAATATACTGTTCAATAAATTAACTAAAAACAACATCTACTCAGATATGAGTATCCATTTAAAATAACGTTTAAACAAATAAATATGTCGTATTTAATCGATTTGCCAAAAAATATGTATGTATGTATGTATGTATGTATGGGTAATTCTTGTAAGAATTCAAATAAAATTTTGAAAATTCCTATGCCAACCATTTCATATTTTGATAAAATTTTATTATGTTATAGCCATCTATGAAAATCTACGTTTACCTTCCTTAGACGCTTCTTCAGGAGTTATGGTCTCTTGAAATTTAGTGTCAGTTTTTGCTGATTCGAAAATAACACGATTTGTCAACTTTGACACTTCTTAACTTTGAATTCTAAGAAGATATCAAGTTGATATTTGATAGACCTATGTTGAATCCATTGCATTCACTTACGTGCTAATAGCCTTGGGAAAGGTATGAAGCTTCTTCTTCTCCCCCCAGCTATGGGTAAATAGCAGGACAGATTGGTTCTATAGCCTTGGATGGCAACTGGTCTACCGCAGAAAGAAATGGCAAACTACTGCGGGAAAAAAACTGCCTCGTCAGTCATGTATCAAAAGATACATGATCGCCTAAGCGTGTATCACGTATAACTGACTGATAGTCAAATATATAGAGAACACCCTTCTGTTTTGTCATTTCATGTCTATTTCCTATGGCTATACTTATAGGCTGTTAAAAATAGGGAAAATTGCTATTTTGCCTTGATTTACCGCCCATATAAACTAAACCATTCGAATTAGAATAAAAAAATAAACTTTATTATAATCATCTGATGACTTATCTTGTAAGAAACGCTGGAATATTTGTTTTACAAGAGTCACATAATTCCTAGTTGGCAAATATTTACAACGCCCATTGAAATTAGACGCTTACTTAGTAAATACACTATCGGAAATGATAGACCCAAAGAAAGATTTTGCTTAAAGAATGTTGAGTTTCAATCAGGGCTTTATTGCCTGACTGATTTTGAAACCATTCAGACTCAGGCACCAGTTGCGGTCCTGAGCTTCGCGTTCCAATACAAAAATTGGAGTAGGCTTCTCTCCATGCAGCGTTTTATATAAATGCCAGTCTATCTCTTACTCGTATTTTTTTTAACTTTATTTATAATAGATATTTACTTAATATACTAAAACTGTTCACATTTTTTTAATATTAGTGAGAATTTTCGTCAGAGATAAGCAAACTTAGGAATTTGGCTCACTAACACAAGAAATACATACATCTGACATCATCGTTATTTTTAAGTGCCATTTCCTTTCAGGACGTAGGCGATCATGGTTCTCCATCTCCCTCTATCCCTTGCAGCTCTCAGCAAGTTCCTTCCCTCTGCTTCCTCCCCCAGACAACGTTCTGTCATCCACCTACTCAAACTCGTCGGGTATGTCACGTGCTGCTTTCCTTTGTCTCTCTTTCCCTCTAGTCGACCCGTGAGTATCAAATTCTCAAGGCATTCTTTCCTCATTATGTGTCCCAGTAATTTCAGCTGCCTCTTTCTGACGTTAAGTATCAGCCTTCTCCTTGTTTGTAACCTATCTAAGTTGCTCACATGCTCGGTCCATGATATAATTAGCATCTTTCTGTAGAAAATATTTAAAACACAAGATGGCCCAAAATATAATCTACTTCAGCACGTCTGATAAACAGACAATGGTACATCCTTAAAAATCTCTTGACAGTTAATACGTGTTTGTACATAATGACGCTGTCAGGAAGTCATTACATCCTACATACCAGAGTCCTTATAAAGTAATAAAGAGGACAAAAATGACACAGCTGCTATCGACAGGCTTAAACCCGAATAAGTAGAAAACGACAACACAACAGTAGACCTCAACTCCAACGAAATCAACCTTGGCGTCACAAAAAAAAAAAAAAAAAGCATCTACATCACAGCAAACATCCACGCCAAATATACAAATAAAATCTGGTCGGAAGTCATCGTTCATCATCTCCACAATACTTTAAGACCTACATTAGGTAGTGGGATGTTGGTGAAGATATGCGCCATCAGTCATCTATACACGCATGCGTTGATAATTCTATCAGCAGCAGTAACTCCTTTTCACCTTATGGGCATGCCTGAAAAGAAAAGAACTGGAAGCATGCGTGATGTAAATTCTCAGAGGTCAGCTTTTATTCACTTCGGTCCGAGATCGGGATAAGATGTCCAATTGAAGCACATGACAGAAAATACATCTCATTCACTCTTTAACTCACCAACAGAATAAGTTCAATTTTTTCTTCATTTCTTTTTTACAGAGACTCTTAAGAACATTATTGGAATTCACTTTTTCAGGAACATTTACACGAAAATGTCCCCGATATAATTTTTTTTTACTCTATCTTATTTTCTTTCAATATCATGTTTGTCTGTTTTCTCAACCAATTCAACACTTGTAGTTTTGTTTGTCAACACACGATGCCTCCTCGACTTCAAACGATGACCCCTATCCTATCATTCTGTCGAATTCTGATTCATATTTGATCCCATTTCATATATATATATATATATATGTGTGTGTGTGTGTGTGTGTGTGTGTATGTGTGAATATATAGAAAAATACAAAAGAATCGTTAAGTTAATAATCCAAAGTTCTTTAGTATTTTTATTTTTATTTAAAAAAAAACAGTGCTCGATACACAAGTAGAGCCTATATTATAATTATTTTTTTTTAAATATGATTCCATCGCTACATAAGAGTTCTCATGTTTCAAAAACAGAAGCTAAAAACTTCAATTTAATTATAGAAATTAAATTCAAGTACCTAGTTTTGTTTCATCATCAAGCGAATTTTTGAATAACTAATTTTGAAATTTACGGAACTTTATAAGCATATACATTCGTAATATTAATTTCTACGGATATGGAGAAAACTAATCATTTTAATAAGGGGCGGTAGGGTAATCATTTTCACTGACAACTATTGTATCAACATATTAGTTACTTTTAGAAAAGAGGTTAAGTCAAGGTAAGGTCGAGGTGCCTTTTTTTCAAACGAATGATGATAATAGTTGTTAGTGAAAATGAATACCCTACGAATTTATTGTTCAATCAGGACGTTGTTAAATAACAGCATTATGGAAATTAGGTGTGATCCACTGAAATGAAGAAGTTAGATTCTACAGGTTGGTTGGCTTTTGAACTCTTGAAACCGTTTATTTTCCATTTAACATCACTTGACAACACACCTGAAGTGTCGAAACAAAATTGCAAATTTTGTAGTGATTTTATAACATGCATTTGTTATAAATTTGAATATATATATATATATATATATATATATATATATATATATATATATATATATATATATGTCGAGTCGAATCCATTACATTTACTTACGTGCTAATACCATTGGGAAACGTATGAATCCTCTTCTTCTCCCTCCAGCAATGGGTAAATAGCAGGACAGACTGGGTTCTACAGCTTTGGATAGTAACTGGTCTACCGCAGAAAGAAATGGCAACCTACTGCGGGAAAAAATCTGCCTCGTCAGTCGTGTATCGAAAGATACATAATCGCCTACACGTGTATCACGCATGGCACATAACTGATATATCGAGAACTAGGTAGTTAAAAGCATTTGAATTGTATGTAGGAAATGTAATGATTCTGTGACAGGCAACTGTTTGATACTGTATCTCAGATACTAGACTTAATATGTCAATAATATAATGTGAGGTTCTGAAAGATGCTTTCTCTATTCAGCGCATGCTTTATAAATAACTTTTTGCCAGAACATTGCGTCACATGTTACTTCGATGACAAAGGAATTGGTAAAAAATAGAGCGGCTTCGGCAAAAGAAATCCACTATTTATTTACTTGTTGATCACATGATAGGCACGAGAACACGTTTTCGTAATTTTGGTGGTTCTCTGGTTTGAACACTTGTGCAAAGGCGTAAATATGACCTTGGTATTAATGGAGCAATCAGAATATGTCAATTACTGAAACTTGGTTTGGAGCCTTATATGTGTTTCGCTTGCACAAGGTTTTAGAACTTTGCACGTGAAGATACACAAAATACAATTTTAATATTTATTGTTCAATCAGGACGTTGTTAAATAATGGAAAACATTATGAAAATTAGGTGTGATCCATTGAGATGTAGAAGTTAGATTCTACAGATTAGTTGGCTTTTGAACTCTTCCTTACTCAGCGAAAGCTTTATAAATAATTTTTTGCCAGAGCGTTGCGTCACATGACAAAGGAACTGACAAAAAATGGAGCCGCTTCGGCAATAAGAAATCCACTTGTAGATTCTGACTTCGGCAGACAGTATTTTGTAGAACTTTCTAATTACAGGGAAGAAAAATTAAGTTTCGATCAGTCAATTCTTTGTACTGAATTCTTGTAAGTTATTTTCACAGACCAAAGAATTGTTTAACCAGAACATTTCGCATAAAAAACAGCAAAAATATGAAAGTATTTATTAAAAAAATTAGATGTAGAAGGCTGGAGTGTATTTTGATTGTTTTAAAAACCCGAGAAAAAAAAAGCTTAGTTACAAGAAAAAGGAGTTTTACTTGAACTTTTAAACTTCATCTTCATAAAGGACAAATGTATGTAAATTTGCACGGGAAAAGAACGAAAGATTTATTCATATTTACCTTCAGCCGTGAGCTATTTTGAATTACTTCCATTGGTAATTCGCAATTCCTGTTCATCGATACTGCATCATAGTCCAAGTTTTTGAACTCTTTGAACAATCTGAAATTCCATAAAAAAAGCTCTGTTGGGAATTATTTCATCTCATTATTTAAACTTTATTATTATGATTGATGAAATAAAATGCAAATCTCACTAGCCATTGAGAGTAGATTAGATCTGAATCAAGTGCTGTAAAAATGCGACCATATCAAAGTTGGTCCAATCCAGGAAATTCTTTAGAAGTGCATGATGCAGTACAGAGGTCAACTTAATGATATGGCTAATTATTGAACAAAGAAAACAACAAAAAGCAAAACAAAACAGCGATTACGACCTCCTGATAAACCCGCTTAACAAACAATTGGAATCCTTATTAGATTCCTATATCTTTCGTTCTACAATCAGAAATTATACTATAAAAATAGTTTCTGGTTAGATATTCTATAGAAAATAATTTCTAAAAAGTGATTCTATAGAATAGTTTTTTTCTGATTAAAGAACACAGGCAATAAGGATTTTATCTTTTATAGCACCCGAATGTGATTATGAATGCAATGAGTTTCACATACATTCTCATATTTTGTTTCTCACTCTTTTTATATAATTTTTATGTATTTTATAGATTTATATATTTTTATATATATTTATATTTATATATATATATTTATATTTACATATTTTATATATATTTATATATTTTTATATATTTATATTATTAATTTTTGTTTTCTTCCTTATATAGTTTTTAAATCTCAATAAATTATCAATTAACCTGTTTTTTACTAACACTCGATGAGATGTGTTAATACACATCGAAACATGATTTCATTTGTGTAGCGTTTTTCCACATGTTTCTATTCTAATAACCTAAAATAAAGACTACTGCTCTACTTTTGTATTGAATTGTGCTTTTAAATTGAATGTTACGAACGTCAGAATTGGATC
The DNA here is from genome assembly GCA_903632075.3 of Acanthosepion pharaonis. Taxonomy (NCBI): domain Eukaryota; kingdom Metazoa; phylum Mollusca; class Cephalopoda; order Sepiida; family Sepiidae; genus Acanthosepion; species Acanthosepion pharaonis. Next base: position 2,101,602 of record CAHIKZ030001935.1, read on the forward strand.
CTATTCGTTCTCATTTTCACATGGATATATATTATTATATAAATTCTTTTAACGTCTTTCAAACATTGCTATTCACTGATTGAAATATTATTCTCTTGCTGTTGATACCACCTGTAAATCATTTTTTTTTTAGATTTGGAAACAGGAAATAATTATACAGGGTGTCCATAAAGTTCGTGTGCACTTTAAAAATTTATAACTTTATTTGTATCTGCGATAGAAATAATCTGTAAAAAGGATTAGAAAGAGCTAAATCTATATTTTTTAAGGGTTTTATTGAAATTTTATTTAAGTTTCCACATGTCCTCCATCATTAGGAATACAAAGGGTAATACAATTTTACAGTTCACGGAATGCATTTGCCAACTGATTTACAGTAATGCCTGAAATCACATTAGTTATTTTAGCTATACTTAAAACTAGGTACATTAAACTTTATAACATTTTTTACAGATTATTTCTATGGCAAATCCAAATAAACTTATAAATTTTTTAAAGTGCACACGAACTTTATGGACACCCTCTATGGAGCAATATCTGGTGAGTAGAGTGGATGGCCGAGGCACATAAACGCTAAATTCCTCGAATTTATCTAGCTAACTTTATGAGCCAATGCATTGTATTTTGCCCAAACGAAACATCTTCCTATAGCTTCTATTTTTGTTCTTTCAATGCCACATTTAAGGACGCATCCCAAAAGCTGGGATTTCTTTGGTAACAAAATAAAGAGTACTGAGCTGTTACGTGACATCTGTCTTCCTTTACGGCATTGAATGTTGGACGGTCTCCTCAAAGATGAGGAAGAGACACGAGGCTGAGGATATCATGGATCGATCGTGTAAGCAATGATGAGGTTTTGGAGAGGATGCAAACAAGGAGGAGGCGTATACGTAACATCAGGAAGAGGTAGCTGAAGTTTCTGGGACACGTAACGAGAAAGAAGGGCCTGGAGAATCTGATACTCACAGGTCGAAGAGAGGGAAAGAGAGACAAGGGGAAAAGCAACGCATGACATACCTGGCGGGCTTAAGCAAGTGGATGAAAGGACGGGCTCTGGGGCTGGTGGCAGAGGGACGGAACTTATTGAGAGCTGAAAGGGATAGAGGGAGGAGGTGGAGAGCCATGATCGGCTACCGTCCCCCAGAAGAGACACGACAGATAAAAAGAAAGAATAAGTCAGAATAGTGTTTTCTGTGAGAATTCTTTTCTGCTTTTGTACTTATCGCAATACATTTCTTATCTAATAACAACGTAGGCGATGAACGTTTCAGAAGATTCCGGATTCTTGAATTTCTCCAAGAACGAGAAAGAATGTCACCATTGCATAGAATGTTGTATGTTTTTTTTATGATCATAGTGATGTAACCTTGTTTCATTAACGATGCAATGACAAATCTTCCACGCCCCTTCAAAAAAACCTGGATTGCTGAAAATACTACAGAATCAACTTGAAGACACCCAAATCGACGTCATTTCTGGTCGGTATTCAAACATTTTGTCACACACTGGGATGAACGCTTCTGTATACAAACCGATCATTAATTTTCATACTTTTTCACCTAATCCAAGGCACTAGAGAGCTACTGAAAGTAGAGGATCGCCCATTTTTAAAAAGGTTATAATTAATGAGATGTAATATATGAATGAAAGAGTTGCTAGTAAGAGAAATTTGTAGCGTTTAGGAAAGCATCCATGCGGGAGTTTGACGTAGAAAGTCGTCGTTGTTAGGAAAAAGATGTGTGAATAGAACCTTCTTATATTTTGAATACGGAGGAAATGAGGGTGATTTGTTTCCGTGGAAGTAGTATGGAGTGTCCTAGCTATAAAGGTTTGAAATGGTGGAACTAAAGAATCAAGGTATCTGAAAACTAGAAACTAGAAATGTGATAGAGTGCTTGTGACGTTGCGTTTTCCCTCACACGACACATAAACGATTCTGAACGCTATCTAGCCAGGATTGGGCAGCTCCATCCCAGACATGGAAGTAAGCTCCTAGTTTTGGTCTAATCTGACTCTTGCAGAGATATAGCCTGGCAGGAGACGTACTTCTTGAAGCAATAGAATGGACCGGTCATTCATCTTTAGGAATTGATCGTATAAATGAATTCCATTTGAAGTCTGGAGTGAACTTGAGACAAGGTAGATATTCAGGGAGCCTCGTTAACAGGACAAACATTTCACCATGATTGGAGAAATATCACGTCTAATCGATGATGATGAAATTATATTAGTTTCGTTTTTAAGACACTGAAAGTGTCATACGGTGCCTCATTCTATCAGCAAATAACGACATAGCTTCTTTGAGGACACATTTACAATTCTTGTGCGCAGACATATATAGGCGTCTGCTGTGGTCGAAACTGTCATGCTGGTACAGCCGGGAAAAAGGTGTTCCTGTGAGCTATAGTAGCTAAACAGGTCTGTCTGAACCAAGGAGAAGATTGTGGTTTTACCTGATATTTACGAGAAGGTACAAAAGCATCAATGCCGGCTTTAACCCAAGAAGAAACTTCTGTGGCACAATTCTCAATTCAAGGAGCGTCTCGAATAAAGTCACAGAATAAATCTAAATCAGTACTCTTGGTAACGGAAGGAAGTCTTATGAATAGGAGATTCCTTTGTAATAGATGACTCAAAAAGAAATGTCAACAGATACGACAGCACGATCCAAATTGCCAAGAGGGCAGAGTTGTGATGCTCTACAAGAGTTAGGAGAGGAGATAAGAGCAAATCAACCAAAGAATGTTGATCAGATTTATTAGGGAAGAGTAGGAAATTCAATATTTGACCAAGAGGTTGAGCAGCGGAAAAACTGAAAGTCTGAATACTGGCAACATCAGTATCATTAGAATTCTTAAGCCACTTGACGTGATGAGCATTAAAATCACCAAACACAAATTGTTCGCAGATAAATGGGGTGGGGAGAGATATTTCTATATTATCAGAAATGTTGTTTAATATATTACAGTCCTGAGAAGGAGAGCGATTAAGGAAAAAAAGATAGCTAACAGAGTGTAATAACGAAAGTCGAAAGCACATGAAAGACTCATCTGTGAATTCAAGAGACAATTCTCTTGCAATAGGGAGATTTCCCGAATGTAAACACCAAGGCCATGCATATGTATCCTATAATCTTTTTGACAAAAAGGAAGACAGCCTGGAAGAGATGATTTATTGGTAGTGAAAGAAGAACTGGTTTCGCAAAGTGCGATGGTATCTGGAGAACATTTCAAGAGAAAAGATTTGACACTTCAGAAATTGGAATGGATACAACGAATAATGAAGAAAGAAAGTTTGAGGGCGGTTGGGGATTTTTTGTTTACTGCATTTTCATTGTTTCTGTCATAAGATATGGCCATGAAAGAGAACATTAACCTAAAAACTCGAATCACACACACATAAATATCAGCGCTCACACACACACACACACACACACACACACACATATATATATATATATAAGCACTCATATTTTTAAATATATACATATATATAAGAAATCATATATATAAGCACACATAAATGCGCACACACATACACACATGCTTATTTATATGTATACAAGCACTCAGATATATGTATACATACATGGAAACACATATATACATATATTAAACACTTATATATATATATATATAAGCATATATGCAAGCGTTGATATATATGTATATATGTATACATATAAACACTCATATATATATATATATATATATATATATATATATATATATATATATATATATATACATGCATAAGGACGCACACCAATTTACACACATATATATAAGCAGCCGTATATCCTCCCCCCGCCAACACATATATATAAGATAAATGATACAAATATAGTTTTATGCTATAGTTATAGGTAAAAGTTCTCAATCTTAGGGATAGAGCGCGCCTAAATATAAGAGTGGACACTGAAGCCAACATCGAGTGTTTCATGCTTGAACGCAGTCTTCAAACGTTCAGAATATTAATGTCCAGGCCTAAAACAGACTGTCGCTACTAGATGTTGAGCTTATATATATATATATATATATATATATATATATATATATATATATATATATATATTAAAGAGAGAAGAAGCCGCAAACATTTTCTGGTTATACTGTGAAATTTTTACATATTATACTTCATTTTCTACATTTTTGTTACACGTGTTTCGGGTCTTGTGACCTTCATCAGGCGATAAATAGTTCATTTCCAAATATTATTGAAGAAACTATTTTTTTCTCATATTGAGTCTTTTTTGTGTTTTGTGCTTAGTAGTAATCTAAACTCATCTTGGACTGACAGAATAATGTTCCATTGCATAAGGGCGAATAAAACAATTAGGAATAGTCAGAGAAACGGGAAGGGATGAGGTCTTTTTGTGTCCTCGTGTATTTCTTTAGACCTTTCATTCCTGTGTATTGTGTGTGTGTGTTTGCTTATATGTATATATCTCTTCTTCACACACACACACACACACACACACACACACACACACATATATATATATATATACTTTCGGCCTTGTGCCACATCTAAGCTTGGAAAATCACTATATATAAATATATATGTAAAAACACATAACTAAAAATGTTTGCGGCCTCTTTTCTCTTTAAAATATATACTTTTCTCTTTGCTACAATTACAATCTCGCCCTTATATATATATATATATATAAAAACAAAGATTGTTATTGACATTCGTTCGCGAAAGAAGGTAATTTCCATTTTCTATTTTTCTTGTCACTTCAATTTTTTATGACCATATTGCAGATAAATAACTTTTGTATGGTCTTCCAGTTTATTCGGTTCTCATACAACTCTCCGCATTTGCTGCTGACTCACTTATTTTGTCACCAGACTGACATAAATTTAATGTAAATCGTTAGGGATGGCTGTCAACGTAGTTTGCTTGGCATTGCTTACCGTCATCAGAAACTCAGATCACCAGCGTATCCAACCCGAATTTACACGTTTACTTAAACTGAAGATTCTTTGGGATTAAAGTTATGACCTGCTTTTTAAGAATCCGTTTTAAGATTGTGAAAACAATCCTTTTTACCTTGGACACCATGTAGTCATCGATTACCAATTGCCTCCATACGAATCGATCGAAAATTCAATCGAATTTGAGTCCTTGTCCTGGGTAAGACGATAAACTACACCCGACAGCAAGGCCTCTGATCATGTGGTTTTGAGGAGCGTGGAGCCACCTCTTAATAGTTGGTGTTCCTAGGTCCATCCTGACCCGGGGTGGTAGCACCCGTTAAGGTCCCAGCTTTGAGTAAATAGTTACACCCCAAACTGGGGTCAAAATGGTATGAAAGTGTAAAAATAAGTTTTAATACCAGCAATGTATTTTTGTAAAGAAATATTATCAGCAATGAATTTTGAAGAAGATAATTATTACCAGCAATACATTTTTTAAGAAAAAAATATATTGCCAGCAATACATGTTTGAAAAGATATTACCAACAATACATTTTTGAAAAAATATTGCCAGTAAAAAAAAATCTTGTCGACATTAAATAACCCATTGGAGTTGATATGTTGTAAAGCAAAGCAAAGCAAACACAATCAAGCGAATTTACTTATGAAACAGAAACAATACATTACTTTCCCTTGATATCAAGTTAAACCGTGTGTATAAGTGTCTTCTATTTAAGAGCATTTAGAATTCATATCCATCAATATTTACATGATGAAGAACAATACTTTTAAACTCTTTCCATTTTATATAATTTTTGTAGCTACTTCAAAAACAATAAGAGATTTGAATAATATAAAACAATATAATAACAATAAATTCCTAAAAACTTACCGCCCCCCCCCAATAGGTGAAACAATTAGAAATCTAAATAAAACATTGTATGAACATAAAAGTGATGTTCGAAGTGGTACTGCTGTGGTAGTGTGAGAAATGTAATAACAATTGCGATAAAAAACAAAAATGATAAAAAAATTGACTGAAATCGGTGAGCTTATGCATCTAATTGCATCGGATGCTGAAAACTTAAACATTCCCCCCACACACATATCACTCACTCCCTAAGAACCAAATAACACACACTTAACATAGACGCATCCCTTTTCCAGGAACCAATAAAACTGTCAAAATAACCAAGGGAATTCAGAGCAGTATGAATCCATCCAGCTCTTATCTTAAATAACAACTTAAAAGAGACTGCTTGACCAACACAAGAACTGACCAAAATTTATGTTAAAAAAATAAAAAAAACAAATGAAAACTACAGATAAAGTTCATTTTCTCCATCAAGTCATTCATTTCTGTAATTCACTTCTACTAACAAGCAGAATTTTTTTTTATCCTGATGATGGCCATGTTGTCCGAAACTAGTCGAGGAATCTAACTGAAATAATAAAAACGAAAAAAAATATTAATATACAACCCAGTGTGTCTGAAAATTTTAATTATTTAATATTTTTTATTGTTCAAAACACACACACACACACACACACACACACACACACACACACACACACACACACACACATATATATATATATATATATATATGTGACGTTCTAACCTTTTGGTGATTCGGATGGGAATCTGGTTAGATTCGATATCAGCCTCGTCGTTCCCAACTCGCTTCCAACGCCTGGTTACCAAAGTAACTGCATTGATTTCCAGTCTGCCTACCCACGTTGTGAATTGATCTTAGGCAGACGAGATCAATCAGTAGTTGGGGCCGTAATGCAAATCGGGTTCAAACGGGGGTGACACCGCACAAATATGCATAAAAGAAAATAAAATGATAACTCAAAAATTCAAGGTATCAAAAAAAGGATAACAAACTTTATGTCTAGTTGTTGGATACATAGGACTGCGTCTATCTTCCGACCCGTTCTATGGATTGTGACACGTTGTTTTCCGTTAGGCGAGTTTTAACACTTCAAGTTGTTTGCTCTTTAAGAAATTGGTTTTTCGGTGTGTCTTCGGGCGAAAGTCGAAAAAAAAAAACTTATTTTGGTGGTCTGGGTCTAAGTCGCTCTTCAAAATAATTGTTCTTGGATTGAAGAAGAGTCCGGAATTTGCGAACTCAACTCTGGAACTCTCTGATTTTCGCTCGCTGCGACTTTGCTTATATGGACGCCGACCAAAACCGGGGTGGGTTTGTCGGCGCCAGGGGTTCCTCGATAATTCTAAATACATATCCACTCTCTTATTTTTGGTTAGGAATTTTCCACTTCTTTCCATTTTTGGGAGCCCTCTCTTACTCCCACCTTCTCACCATACTTCAGAGGGGCGTGAACTGCCCTCCCCACTTCTTCGTAGCAACCTCTCATACCCATCCTTTAGATGGGCGGCGACAGCTTCCTCCTTGCGTCACGTGATCACCACTCGGCCAATGATGTCTAGCCGAGCCTGTGCGATCCCGCGGGCTTTGTTTCAGGGAAAAAAAAATATCTTGCTTAACAAAAAAAAAATTATCTTTTTCTTTTCCTTTTCTTTCTTTTAATCGCAGCTCTCATTTTCTCTGGCCGTAAATAGAACAATGCGATCGGTGGTGGTCATAACTCTTGTTCTCACCTGGCCTTCGTCAGTCAGATTATCGCTAATTATCAGAATGGGTGGTCTATTTGACACAACACAATCGTCCGTCACCTCGAAAAAAAAAAAAACATTTCCTTGGTTCCAGTCATTCTTTGGTACACATTTCTGATAACATAGTTTTATTATCGCAGCTAAAGATGTTTTGTCAAAAGAAAAAAACGGTCAGTCGCCACCTCGTGTGCGGCTTTGACACAATTAATTTTCCATATCTATCCAAAGCCCTGTAGTCCACCTGTTTTATGTCAATTATCAAAATAACATTTTCAATTGGATTTTTCTTTGGCTAGTCGGTCGGTGGTTTGCTTAATCAGATGTTTTCCCGCATTAGCGGTTTGTTTATGTATCCCCGATAACACAGCTCGTCGCCAGAAGACAACGATTCCTTTATCCACTTAGAATTTTTTCTGCCATTGTAATGACAGTTTTTGCCATTTGCTACTTATCAAAATATCCTTTATCCATTGTCTCTTAGTCGTGGGTGTCCTACTTATCATCCACGTTTGGGTCTCGCCTCTCTTTTCCTTTCTTTCCTTCCTCTCTTTCCTTTCTTTTCTTTTTGCCTTGGTAAATGGTGCCACACACACACACACACACACACACACACACACACACATATATATATATATATATATATATATATATATATATATATATATATATATATCCTTAGTAGTTGCCCAAAAGCTTTGGGTGATGGTCGGTATCGTTGGCGCCACGACCAAGCCCTTAAATCAATTGCAGACGAGGTGACTAAAGCTATAAGGACTAGTAAGCTTCAACCAGGAAAGAAATTGAATCAAATTAACTTCAAAGCTGGTGTAAAGATACAGAAACAGAGGAAAGAATAGTGAAACGTAAGAACCTGGACGCTAATTTACTGTAGATGATCTAGCGATTAAAGCATTTTTTAAAATATCTTAGTCTTTGTAAATTGTTTTGTTCGGACTATCGTCCTCATCTTTGTTGCCATATTTATCACAACGTTTTGGCCGTTGTACGCTCCGGCCTTCTTCAGGTAGTTGGAATATCGAACTGAACAACGATGAGGACGATAGTCCGAACAATGTAAATAGTGTACATAATACCTCATAGAAATATAGACAGGTAAATTGTTTTCTCTTTTTATTATAGTAATATTTTTTAAATAAAAATTGTAGCTAGTTTTGTTACAGTGAGCAATTAAAACATTTAATGTGTCGTTTTGTAAAAGACCCCTTTTGTTTACAAATAATATTTTATTTCAACTCCTTAGGCTTTCCCCGTTGTATTCCCTATGACAATTATTACAGGTAGAACAATATATTTGGATTCGTTAGTATTGTCATGAAGGACCGCTTTTCTCTTTTGAAATATTTTATGTGCTTTTGTTTTGCGTTAAATATGAAATAGGGTAATGGAAGAACTTAAAAGTATTTTCAATGTATTTCTCTTCATATAAATATTATGGGCTGCAAACTCTGATTGTCCTTAAGTAGAATCTGATGATTATTCCGGATTTTATTTTGTTGTTATGATGAGAATAGAAATTTATTAGGAAAATTTTATTAGTTGATTTTCGCTGGACACAGAGTTTTAAGCTGTTGTTAACTTTTTTATCATAATCTTTCAAAGTGTAGTAATAATTCATCCTGTGGGAGTGGGGGGAGGGGTTTACAAAATTTGAATCCATAATCCTCGGTTTCTTTCTTTTTATTTCTTTCATTTGTTTCTTCTGTTTCTGACTTGGCATCTCGGCTTCAATCACTTTCTCGCCGCCATAATGTAGCTTCCCTGTGTCTTTTTCTATAAATACTTTCATGGTAATTGTTATGACGGACTTTTTTCTACGGTATCTAGAGTTTATGAATTTAAGCGCAGTACTTCATTTGCGGCAAAGTCTCATCATATTACAATTGAACTAGTTAAATGGAACTGTAAGGTCTATGCTAACAGTTACTTCTCTCGCACTTCTCGCTTATAAAAATCTCTTATGGCTTCTAGTTTTCCGGTCAATATCTTCAAAAATATAAATGCAATGTCAATCGTTAACTTCTGTCGTCTTTATTCATTTTCTTCTATTGTTCGTTCTCTTTAATAGCAATTCATTTCCTTATATTATATCATACTCAGTAAGCCCTTTCTAATTTGTAGGCTTATTGCCTTGCTTGGGGTGTAATGATTAAAAAAAATATGAATGCAAAGGTTTTCGAAGGTAACTAAATAACTCCACCGTATTTCCCCGATGTCGCTTTCTATTTTCTGTAAGAGTCTGATTTTATAATCTCTTTCGATGGGTGGCGGCATAAAGTTCTTATCCTAATAGCTCAATTTAAATGGCTCCATCGTGGCGAACGTGATCTAGTGCAGGGCAATTCCAAATTCAGATGTTTACTTTAATAGGCAGAAGTACTCAATCATGCAAGTGAGCCGAGTGTGAATAGAAAGGACGATTCTACAGCCATAAGATGAGCTTGAGCAACAGTTAATACAATGGTAGCACTACTGTTTCCACCTACTATTGGAATAACGCCATTAACAGCAGAAAAGAAGCACCTACCATCACATGAAAAGTACTGGCCAAATCCAGACCATATAACGGAGATGGTAAAAGCTGTAATTTGTGCCTTAGTGAAAAATTGATGATCATACAACGAATCGGTCCAAATGTTAAATAAAAGAAACGAGCTTATGGCTACATGCCGGCATAAGAATAAATATTTAATTAGAATACACATCGGTGATAAGAGTTACCTGTCACCATTGGAGTATATATTAAATGTCAACTTGGTTCTGTATTATGAAGATAGTTATCGCATGAATCTCTGAGTAGTGGGCGGATTTTGGGTATTACTAAATTAATAATATTATATTTAAGCTGACTTTGGGATTGATCCCTCAGCTTATTTTATATGTTAAGCTTTTAGCTTATTTTAAGCTTTAGCTTTTATTCTTACTATTTATATATATATATATATATATATATATATATATATATAGTACACTGAAGATCCGTTTGGTGAAACCTTGGTAGGTAGGTTCTGGCTCACTAGGTTTTTTAGATTTTGCTCTACTTACTGTATTGAGCACTTTTACGTTTTGACTTAATTTACTCCGTCGGTGTTTTTTTTCTTTTGACTAGGCACTGTGGTACTGATTGATTATTTTCGACCAACACGGATGTCTTTAGTCTGTTCTTTTTTTACTGATTTTTTTCCCTGACATTTACAAATTGTATTATCCGGGTTTTATTCACACCGCCAGAGTATAGGTATTAAAATAATACATTATATCACTGTCGGTCACTGGGCGTGTTTCTAAAAATAAATACGCTAAAAATCCACCTTCATCCCTACCGTGCGCCGACGGCTTAGTGGTTAGAAGCTCCGACTGACATCAATTCAGTCGGGTTTCGATCGGTTTCTAGAGGCAACCGGATGTCTAGCCACTGATGAGCTGTAAACGGCGAAACTGTCTGTCTGTCTGTGGATGACGTTATGAGTTTTATTCACACCGCCAGAGTATAGGTATTAAAAGTGTGTGAATAAAACCCGGATAATACAATTTGTAAATAAAAATATATTAGTGTTTGAGCCTTATATATATATATGTGTGTGTGTTTATGTAAATCATCCTTTTTTTATTCTGTACGTGTACTTTGCAGTTAACAAATGTTGACGTCATTTTTTTTTCTAAGTTAAAAAAAATTACCGAGTGAAAACCAAAAAGGATCTACTTACAATTTAATCTCCCTCCGTTTGAGAAACGTGTGCTCCTGTTGAAAGAAATTTATCAATCATTTAATTTATTAGAATTTAATTAAAACTGATTTAGTAATTAAAATAACTGTAGTATCGTATGCAAATTAGATAGACAAGTCTAAATAGAGAACAACTGGCGAACATAGTGACTATGCCTAGCAGACTCAATTGCTAGTCAGGACATGGAGAACTCTATTACGACTACTACGGCGCAGAGAGATATGCAAGACATAATAATAACAATATTAAGTATTATTGTCTGAAGTGTTGGATTCAAGCTACAAGTCATGATTTAGTGCTGTGAAAATGGATTTGTGTGCATTTCATTCTATTATTTTCTATCTTAAATTTGGCTCGTTTTCTTCATATTTCAGATGACCTAATTGACATAAACTTGGCTTTTCTGCTTTTCTCCCCTTTTTAAAAAATTTTCTCCGTTTAATTATTTCATCAGTTGAAATTGAGACGCAATAAAAATGAATCAAAACATTTCGATAATGAAGTGCCGAAGAATGTAATGGTGGTTTCAGAAATTTCGCTTTAAAAATTTAAATATTCAAAAATGAACATAGAGGAAGAGGCACGATGAAACATTGTGGAAACCGAGATAGACAATCGAAAGTCATTCTACAACCGCCATTTTCTGTCATGAATATTTCTCGTCGAGTGGCTTCAATAAGTGAAAATGTATTCGGCATGAATTGACTGAAAACCAGAAACTGCGTCTTGCTGCGTATTCACCTTATTGCTGAGAATAATTTCTGAACTGTTGTTAAATGTGATTTAAAATGAAAGATTTTAATTGTAAACGCATATTTTAATGTTAATTTTCACTAACGGCATAACCAACTATGTAATATGATTCGATATTTTGTCGTTGCTCAAATGATAATACAACTCTCAAATATCGAATGACTCTAGCATCAAACAGATGCGAGTTCGTATCACGCCTGGAACTTTTTCTTTATTTGTGATTCACAATGTTTACCCCGATTCTATCAATATATACAGGGTGTCCATAAAGTTCGTGTGCACTTGAAAAAATTATAACTTTATTTGTATTTACGATAGAAATAATCTGTAAAAAATGTTATAAATTTTAATGTACCTAGTTTTAAATATAGCTAATATAACTAATGTGATTTCAAGCATTACTGTAAATCAGTTGGCAAATGTTTTCCGTGAACTGCAAATTCGTATTACCCTTTGTATTACTAATAATGGAGGACAAGTAGAAACTTAAATAAAATTTCAATAAAACCCTAAAAAAATATAGATTTAGCTCTTTCTAATCCTTTTTACAATTTTTTTCTATCACAAATACAAATAAAGTTATAATTTTTTTAAAGTACACACGAACTTTATGGACACTGTATATATATATATATATATATATATATATATATATATATATATATATATATATATATTTAAGTTACGAAGAACTTGGTAAACCGAATGGGTAATTCCAAAGAGGATGAAATCCTGAGAGCTCAATGTGAATCCAGAGCTAATATTTAATGAAAAAAACAGACCACTTTAAGGTACCATTACAATAATTTATTTCACCAAAATCCTTTTTGAAGGACTCCGGATCATCAGGTAACACTTCCAACAACGAAATGAAAGGAAAAATGGGATTAGAAATTGATGGGTAGTGTAATTTTTGTAATTTAACAGGGAGGGTGATCAACGAGACAAGGTATAGTATAGAGAGGGGTAAATTTCATATTTCTCTTAAGCATGTTTTATATTGGGGTAGGAGGAGTGACCTAATCGTGACCTATTTTGATGGTTAACTTAACGGAATTGATATATAGGTTTGGAGGGTGGTGGGGAGAAAGAAAAGGAAAAATGGAAAGGAGAGAGGAGACAGACGACAGTAATACAGATATATCTAAATGAGTGTTACGGAAAAAGAGAGAGGGGGAGAGGGAAGTGAATCGAAAAGGCTGTAATTTTGTTTTAACAAAATTATGTAAAATATAGATTTCAATGCTTGATAGAAATTTTGATGTCTAAAAAATGATGAATGTTATCAATTTAAACATTTAGTTTTTTAAGTAAATAGTTTAGGGATAAGTTAACTACTATTTTTATTAGCACATTAGGGATTTAATATAAGTTAACTACTATTTTTATTAGCACATTTATCGAGAACATATTAAAGAAATATTTAAAATTATAATAGTTTATTTACCCGACTAATTGTACTTTCATAATATTGTAAAAAAAATGTTGGTAACAATAACATCTATATTAGTTTTACTTTAAATCTAATTTATGAATGCAATTTTTCTTTATTATTATATGGGTAAACTTAATCAAGGTTTAGGTTTCATTATTTAATAATATTTGAGGGTAATATTAAAGATTTTTTTTCTTCTTATATGTATCTCACAAAAACATATTCATGCAAATCCACATATACATACGTCCATTTACATGTGCAAATACACACAGACACACGTGCAACAATATACACAAATGTTCATCCATCTTCATACATAAATTACATATACACACATACATTTCTCAATCATTACCTATATTTTAACGTTTGAAATTTATTTAGATTTTAGTTTGATTTTATAGTTAAAGTTTAACTTTAGGTGACTTCTGAAGTGCTTCATTATTAAAGGGATTTCGTTAATATTATTATTGCTATTAATAGTTAAAGAGTGGTATATTTAAAATTATCAATTTTAAGATTAAACTCCCTTAAGAAGATAAAAATACTCTCTCAAAATTTAATTATAGAACATTAAAAGAGAAAAAGCAATTTTAAAATACCAAGAGAATGACCCAAGTACTTCCATTTAAAAATATTCCATACACGTATAGACACATACACATATATATATATATATATATATATATATATATATATATATATATATATATTAATAATCTATCAATTATCCATCCATCTACATATACATATATACATATAGGTATACTCATATACATATATACACCCTTATATACAATACAACCATATATACACATACACACACATATATACATAAATACCTACACACGATTATATACAAAAAAAAAACATATAAAAAAATTCTACCCATAACTATCCACACATGCATATATTACAATGTTATACATCTAATCACAAATATATTACAAATATTAATTCTAAGGTATATACATCTACGTACATATACAGATTACAACTAGATTAATATTCAAATTACTACACATATATAAATACATGTATACATATATATATATCCGTACATACACACACAAAATACATACACATACACCTTTACACATTCACAAACACACGCCTGTACACATACATCCACACATATGCAAAATACACACACACACACACACACACACATATATATATATATACAATGATACCTAGCACCAAAAATAACGTTAGTACTTAAACATACCCCATACTTATATATTTATACTCACACATATGCATATATATATACCCATACATATACACACATACCTCCATACACATGTGCCCACAATTAAAAGAGTACATATATTCACATAGGCACCCTTATCCAAAACGTTCATACATATATATATAAATAGATAAATTCACATATAAATGTTCATCTGCTTACATATCAACAACATATCATATATATATATATATTCATTGATGCATGTTTCATTAAATAATATAGACAAGTTTTGTCTATTTATTTTATGTAAATTCTTTTCATATGGTCTGATAAGCTTAATAGCATTATCATGAAAAGAAAAGAAAAAAGAAAATCACAATATTGATACATATTTTTGAATCATATCTAGCTTTCGGCTTACATAAGCCATTATCAAAGATGACAATTACATTACAATATATTAAACAATACATGGACAAAACAATAAGAGTCTGTTTTTGTTTACATGGAAGATTTCCAAGCAACGACGCTGAAAAATGCATCAATGAAGAAATGCTGCCTAAATACACACACAACATATATATATATATATATATATATATATATATATATATATATATATATATATATATATTATGATATGGACTAAGTCTGACAATATTCTAGGATACAGGTTCGATTCCTTATGAAGTGATGGTGTTGAATTAAAAATGAATAAATAAATAAATATTTAAAAAATATTAAATATTTAAATTGATAGCAAGCATCATATTAATTTCTTCGGCTTTTTTTAGACATCTAAATTACTATCAAGCATTAAAATCTATTCTTTACATAAATTGCTAAAACCCAATTATAGCCTCTTTCTCTTTACTTCCCTCTCCCTCTTCTTTCTTTTTCCTTTTCCACTTTCTTTTCTCCCTTCTCACCCCATTTCAATATAAATAGGTCATGGTCTGGTCGCTCCTCCTCCTCCCCCAATACTAAGTATGATTGAGAGAGATATGAAATTAATCCCCCCCTAAACTCTACCATGTCTCTTTAACTACTTCTTTTACACTCTCTGTTAAATTACAAAAACTTACACTACCCATCAATTTTAATTTCATTTTTCGTTTCATTTCATTTTTGGAAGTGCTATCTGATGATCCGGCGTCCTTTAAAAGGGCTCTGATGAAATAAATTATTATAATGGTACCTTAAAGTGGACTTTTTTTCTTTAATATATATATTTCCCTGACAATCCGTTTAGGTGAAACCTAGATAGGTTTGTCTGGCTCACTAGGTGTATCTATATATATATATATTGTGTGCGTATTTAGGCAGCATTTTTTCATTGATGCATTTTAAATTTGAATTTAATTCACTCACGCGTGGTCATGTGTGACGTCATGAGCTGCGGTGCGATTTTCGCTTCTAGCGTCTTATATGCACGCGTTTATCGTTGCTTGGAAATCATTTATGTAAGCAATAACAGACTATCACCACTGTCTTGTCCGTATATTGCTTAATTTGTTGTACAATAATTGACATCTTTGATAATGGCTTATGTAAGCCGAAAGCTTAGATTGGATTAAAAAAATATGGATCAATATTGTGATTTTCTGTCTTCGTTTAATGATATTGTTATTAAGCTTATCAGGCGTTACGAAAAGAATTTACATAAAATAAATAGACAACACTTGTCTATATTATTTAATGAAACATGTATGAATGAAAAAATGCTGCTTAAATACACACACAATATATATATATATATATATATATATATATATATATATATATATATATATAGATATAGAATGTGACAGTGGTCAAGAAGGTGACTTCTTGATAATATAGGTCTGGGGGAGACAATCTCAGCGTGCGGTACCGTCCGTTGGAAAATGCCTGAAAACCAGGCCCACTGGTTGACCTAGTCTGGTGAGAAAAATTGTGCAGTCGAAACTGTTCAGAAGGCCTTGCACAAAGTCACCAGTCATCGTGACCGAGATTTCGAGCCTACATTCCTCGTTCAAACTATTCCTTACGTTAGATAATGCGCTCTCTCCCAGAAACTGTAATTCATATCCGCTCAGCATAGATGAAGTATAAACCACAGGTAGGCTACGTGGGTGCTGAATGAACACAAATGTGCCTGAGCAAGTACCAACAACAGGTTGTCGCTATAGTCTCCTGAGGCCGACGTATGTCTATCATATATATAGAAATGATTGTAAAAAACGACTACAAATACTAGAAGAATTAATCATATAAAAAACAACCCAACATCAATAAAATGTTATCAAATTTAGGAACTAACATAGATAATATATTTCATAAATAAAAAAAAAAGATTGAGACGATAATATGACGTGTCATCTGAAGAAAACGAATGTTATCGAGAAAGCACAAAAAACAAAACTTTATGTAAAAACATGCAATGATAACAGCAAAAATTGCAATATGAGCACTGGTAAAAACATGCAATGATAACAGCAAAAATTGCAATATGAGCACTGGTAAAAACATGAAATGATAACAGCAAAAATTGCAATATGAGCAATCTGGTAAAAATGGTTGCTAAAGACATTAGGTTTATAATACCCAGAAATTCATACACAGATGTCCTCAAGGACACATAGCACTGTGGATAAAGTGGATAAAGGCGTTGGCTAGATCCAGTGACAGGACCCAAAGAGTGTGAATTCAATACCTGGTTAAGGCAATGGAGAACTTTCAGAGGGAAAATTAACAGGAGATTACTGATAACTGACATCCATTAAACATGGCATGTGAAACTAGAACAGTCTACTTCAGCGAGCGAAATAAAGGATTCAGTTCGACTTTCCAACCACCTGAAGAAAGCCGGAGCGTAAAACGGCCGAAACGTTGTAATAAATATGGCGACAAAGATGAGGGCAATAGACCGAATAATGTAAATAGTGTACATAATACCTCATCTCAGAAATATAGACAGATACTGAAGGGGCGAAACGTTGTAATAAATATGGCGACAAAGATGAGGACAATAGTCCGAATAATGTAAGTAGTGTACATAATACCTTATATCAGAAATATAGACAGAAATTTGTCAAAGTTTAAAATTGTGGTTTGAATGCACACAATTCATATGTATATGTTGTTGGGGGCGAGTGTCGAAAGTATTTTCTATTAAAAGAATAAATGATTGTATCAATATATTGTTTTTTTTTAGCCTGTGAAAAGTTCGAAGAGAAAAAAATCTAGACGAATATAAATGCGAATCTGGGAGGATCTTTAAAACTCAACCCAAATTACATGCTGCAATTTTTACCGGTGGCTTCAATTTTCTTTTTGTCTGACGTCAGTTGAAGGTAGTTTTGTCTGGTTAATTGTTTGTCTTTACATTGTGGCATAGACTCAACCGGATATTCCCGACATAGAACAAGATAAAAGGAGAAAAAAAGAGAGATAAAAAAACATTTACTGAAAAAACAAAACCATAAACACGTACACTTTTACCCGGATAAACCTCAGGCTCGCTTCCGTTTGCAAAAGATTCGTGTTACTTGCTTAGTTGTTAAATCAGGCCTTGAGCAATCATTCTAAATATACGAGCCTGTAAAGTTTTAAGAGGAAGTGTGGGATATTACCGTTATGTCTGTAGGCTTTTGTTTATAAAAAGAATTTACACAGAATGTCACAAACTGACATTTTGCAAAAAGCAGAAAGTGTTTAAAAACGAGTCGTCTTATTAAAGTGAAATTTAGAGGATAATTTCTTTTCTTTTTTGTAAAAACGAAGAAAATTAAATTCGTTTGATATAGGAATAGGAAGATTGTATAGCATCAGTCAGTGAAGGTATGTTTGCATTAGTTACCTGACAACAATGTATGTGAAATATAAAACAATTTCAATCACAAGGCAAACCGCATCGCTGGGTCTGTTGTATCGCCTTTTATTTATTATAGTCCAGCCATTCCTAAATTAGTCAATACGAACACCTGGGGATCGATGACACTATACAAGGGATCGATAAATGTCTGGGGTGTTAAAAGGGGATTGTTAAATAAATTGTGGTGAATTACGACAAAAAACTTATAAACAACGGACCCCTCTGTCGGCTTTTCATCGACCGGACACATAACACCACTGTTTATTTTTTTTATTAACGTTAACTCTATACAAGGCCCAAGGGCCACTCAAGGTAGAGGATTACTGAAGGAGGTTGTTGTGTGAGCGGTAAAGAGTAAGCGACGCAATTCATACTGATATGTGTGAAAAATAATGGCCAAACTTGAAGAGGATAAGATTGTAGTGGTTGGAAAAGCTTCCTCTTGTGATTCTGTTCCACAAAGCAACAGTTCTTAGGAATAGGATACTCGAGTGGAACCTTCTCTTTATCAATAGAGTAGGAAGGGAATGAGAGTGGTTCACTTTAAGGCACGCGGCATGGTAGGTCCTAATTTTTCCCTGGAAATAGTCAAAGAGTAGCAAGAGGCATGCAATGATTTGTCTGTAGGAAAGTGATTGTAAATTGGAAAACAATTCATCACTCACAAGGACCCGAAGATACTTTTGGAGTCTATCAAGACAAGAAAGTGAAGTCTGGGCGACATCAGACCAAATATAGAAGGAATCTTCACTTTTCAGTCTGTTCTGACCCTTGTAACGGTAGAACATGGCGACCCGAGTTTTTAGCTAAATCTTTTCATTTATGTGTTGTGGTATCGAGGAATGTTGCTGAAAGGTTCTGAACTCAACACTTTCCAAGAAATGTTCAATGTTTGGTCATTTGGTTCAATTTTAAGAAGTGGATATCACCGAAAATTATTCAACAAGCATCATAGCAAGATATTTCTTTCTCCGAGTTGCTTCACCGAAATATATAATACAGTAGAATCCCTCATATCCGGAATCCCTCATATCAGGAATCTCTCAGATCCGGACATGATATTGATGTGTACATTTGAACTATTTGGGTGATATGTAACTGAGTTGAAATTTTTCAGGAATTTTACTTTGGATAATTGTTTATGCTTATTTCATCTTGGTGGCTTGTATTGGTACAAAAGATGATGGGAATAAGTGGAAAAAAACAACTTATCGCAAAAAGTGGAAATTTTAAACAGAGTAGACGCTAGTGAAAGTTCGTTGTAACTAATGGCTGAGTTCAACACAGGAAAGTCAACATTGTATGATATAAAATCTTCCAAAGAAACTATTCTCCAGCGTTCACACTGTCACAATGAATAAGGAAATAAAACCATGATTGTGATGAAACCTGGACGGAAATTGAAAAAGCTATTGAAAAGGTTGTCAGTTTTATGGAAAGAAAGCCAGCATTCAGCTATGACGATAACAATAACGCACGCTAAAAAAAGTTAAAAAATGGCTTTCGTTTAAAAAAATTCAAGAACAAAAGCAAAACGAAATGCAGAAAAAGTTGAGAATGACATTAGAAAAGAAAGAAACATTATGCAACAGCGATTAAAAAATTCTCGTTACATTATTTGTTTTGCATACGTGGCATACTTAATTTAATGAATTTTTATTAACATTACATAATTTATTTCTTTTTCCTTAAAATCAATTCCGTTATATTTCACTCGCCATTAGCTTATTTTGTTTACTATAAAATATTGAAAATAAATATTAAACCTGATTTCAGTTCTTTTATTTTAATGTAAATATAACCCCCTCATATCCGGACCTTGTAAACAATTCCTCATATTCTGAAGGCCTTCTTAGTCCGGTGGTCAGGAATTCTACCATATATATTTCTGTTCAAGAGTATAAGAGCAGCTAATGAGACATCCAGCGTGAAATTACTTTATCTAGGAGGGGTTGACGTGATATCAAGCAAGATATATTTTTATTTGTTGGGGCTGACAGGATATTCGGCGAGATATTTGTTTCTCTAGGAGGAGCTAACGTGATATAATTCAGGATAATTGTTTCTTTAGGAGGGGCAATCGAGATATCTCGTTAGATATTACTTTCTCTAGGAGGATCTGACATGATATCCCGCGAGATATTCCTTTCTCTAACAGGGGCTGAAGTGATATACCTCATGATCTTATATCCTCTGGGAGGATATGGCGTGATATATCACGAGATATTCATTTTCCTAGGAGGTCTGACAAGATATCTCACGAGATATTACTTTCTCTAGGAATGTCTGACATCTGATATCGCAGGAGATATTACTTTTTCTAGGTGGTGATATCTTGATAACCCACGAGATATATCTAGGAGGGACTGGAATGATATCCCACGAGGTATTCCTTTCTCTGAGAGGGTCTGATGTGATACGAGATACTCACTTCTGTGGGAGGAGCTGACGTGATATCCCACGAGACATTCCTTTTTCTAGGAGCTTTTGACGTGATATCCCGCGTGATATTCTATTCTCTAGAAGGATCTGAGGTGATACCGCGCGAGATATTCCTTTCGCTAGAGGTTTTAATATTATATTCCACAAGATAGCCATTATTCTAGGAGGTTCTGACGTCATATCCAACAATATATTCCTTTTTGTGGAAGGGCTGACATGATATCCCTCGAGGCATTCATTTCTATGGGAAGAGGTGACATGATATCCCAGGAGACATTCCCTCATCTCGGAGATGATGATGTGATATCCCACGAGATATTCATATCTCTAGCAGGTTCTGACGTCATATCCGTGAGATATACCATTCTGTAGGTGGGTCTGAGGTGATATTGCCCAAGATATTCATTTCTCTTGGAAGGTTTGACATGATATCACGCGAGGTATTTCTTTATCTCTGAAAGTCTGAAATTTTATCACACGAGATATTCCTTTCTTTATCAGTGTCTGACGTGATATCACACGAGATATTCCTTTCACTAGGTGGGGCTGACGTGATGTCCCACGATTTATTTCTTGCTCTAGGAGGTTCTGCCGTCATATCCCATGCGTTATACTTTTCTCTAGGAGGGTCCGATGTGATATCCCGTGACTTATTCCTTTCCCTTGGAGAGTGTGACCTTATATCCAACTAGATATTCCTTTCTCCCGGAGGATGTGACTTTTTATACCGCAATATATTTTTTTTCGTTCGTAGGTACTGAGGTGATGTAGTGCGTGATATTTCTTTCTCTAGGAGGTTCTGACTTGGTATACCGCGAGATATTCCTTCCGCTAGGAGTTTTTAACATTATATCCCACGAGATATTATTTATCTAGAATGTTCTGACGTCATATCCCACGAGCGTGATATTCCTTTCTCTAGTGAGATATTCCTCTAACTAGGAGCTTCTGACATTATATCGCACAAGATATTCTTTTCTCTAGGAGACCTGATGTGGTATACTGCGAGATATTCCTTTATCTAGGAGTGTCTGACATTATTATATCCTACGAGGTATTCCTTTCTCAAGGGCCTGGCGTGATGTCTCACGAGATATTTCTTGCTCTTCGAGGTTATGAAGTTATATCTTACGCAATATACCTCTCTTTGATGGGCTGATGTGACATCCTGTGAAATATTCCTTTCTCTTGAAGGGTCTGGCATTATATCCCACGAGACATTCCTTTCTCTAGGAGTGCCTGACGTGATATCGCGCGAGATATTCCTTTGCTAGGATCGTCTGACATGATATCCCACTAGATATTTCTTTTTCGAGGTAGTGATGTCGTGATATCCCACGAGGTATATTTTTTCTCTAGTAGTGTATGGCATGATATCCCACGAGATATTAATTTCTGTAGGAGGGTCTGACGTCATATCCCACAATATATGCCTTTCTGTAGGATCATCTCACCTCATAGCCCAAACGATATTGCTTTCTGTAGGAGGGTGTGACGTGAGTGATATCCCCTCAGATATTCATTCGTCTAGGAAAAGCTAACGTTATATCCTTCGAGATATGTCTAACTGTAGGAGTGGCTGTGGAGACTTTTCACCAGATATTTTTTTCTGTAGGATGGGGCTGACGTCCAGCGAGATATGTCTTTCTGTAGGATGTGGTGACGTGATATCACTCAACGTATTCTCTTCTCTATGAGGGGCTAGAGTCTTATCCTGTGAGATATTCTTTTGTCTAGTAGGGACTGACGTAATACCCTGGAAGATATTCCTTCTTCAAATCTTATTTAAACCCAATGTGGATAGCGGTGTCTCCTCCCTAGGATATCTCCAAAGCGATTGTCATGGCAACGGACCGGTGCTCTCCTCTATAGCGTAACATTTGCTGATCGGAACAATGAACCGATCCCCAACATAATATTGACCCTAGAAGTATATTTCTTCATTTACTATCGAGTAATGAGATACATATCGAGATAACTATCACGATAGCTATCGACGTATTTCTTTGCTCGGTAGCAGTTCATGGCATATCTAGCGCGACATTAGTTAGTTATACAAACGGCTTTCGATATATCTAACACAATATGTTTTGTCCAATGATGATTAATGTGATATCTATCGAGATAATTAATTTCCTTGGAACGGTTAACGAGATATCACCCAAGATATTAATTTGTCCAGATGATGCTTATGTGATATCTAATGAGATATTTCTTTACCAAAATCGGCTAATGATAGATTATCTGAGATTTCTCTTCATTCATTATAATGAGAGCGCTTCTGAGAATTTCGAATTGAAGCCTTTAATGTCTAATTCTTATTCAATTTTGCTCGGTTTTACTTGTGCCGTTTCCACTGCCCAGCCAGGTGATTGAACTCGCAAGTACTGTTATCAAATTCACGAACAACCCTCTACTGTTACCTGTCATGTTTGATTGCACTCACCGAGACTTCTTTTTTGCAATGCTGCTGCTGTCGAAACTTTGCTGTCATTTCTTTTTCTTTATTTATTAATGGTTCCCATATCGTGTTTATTATAATAACAAAGATGAGATCCGTTGTGCGCATGTAAATAATGTGAATACTGATAATTCCTCATTCCAGAAATTTAGACAGAAATCTAATGACAGATTTCTTTTTGCCGGCGCGGCTTATGCAAGATCTAGTGAGATATTTTTACTCTTGTTGTTGTACCATACCAATGGGCGATAATGGGTATGTCCCCATTCACATAAATACAGTAGTAAATACTGTATGTTGGGCTGCAGTCGGAGATTCGTCTCCAGCTGTGCTGGTCAAGCTCTCTGCCTCCGAGCAGAGAGGATCCCCAGATGAGACTATATCGAAGGGCAGAATCTCATCTCGGGAAACAGCTACCCGATCCCGTTTTATTCGGGGACTACGGGGAATTTTTGGCCGAGCCTACGGGCACGGATAACCCACATTAAATTCGGCCTTGTGCCACATCTGACCGCGTGGGCGGTTGATAGATATCCTGCAGTCGAAGATTCGTCTCCAGCTGTCCTAGTCAAACTCTCTGCTTTCGGGCAGAGAGGATCCCCTGATGAGGCTATGTCGAAAGGCTGAATCTCGTCTCGGGAAACAGCTACCTGACTCTGTTTTATACGGGGTCTACGGGGAATTTTTGGCTGAGCCTTCGGGCTCGGATACCCGACATTAAATTCGGCTTTGTGCCACACCTGACCGCGTGGGGCGGTTGGTAGATAGCCTGCAGTTGAAGATTCATTGTGGAATTCACTTGACTACTTCTTCTACGCGTCGCTGGCGAATCTTATATTTGTTGTTCTTGTCCTACGTATTATCGTTCATTACCAACCTTCGTTTGATTATTCTATTCAGTAATCTTCCTTAGATTACAACACCTGTGCCTTACAGCAAACTGGTTTGGTTTGGTTTGTTTTGTTTTACGGCATATCAACCTCAATGTGATATTTAATGCTGACAAAAATTTTATCGCTGGTAATTTTTTTTTCCAAAAATGTATTGCTGGTAATAATTTTTTTCTTCAAGAATTCATTGCTTATAATAATAATTAAAAAAAGTATTTCTGGTATTAAAACCTATTTTTACACTTTCATAGTGTTTTGACCCTAGTTTTGGGGTTAACTATTTACCTATAGCTGGGACCCCGGGGTCAGGGTGGACCTGGGACACCAGCAATTAAGAGGTGGATCCACGCTCCTCAAAAGCTCCTGATCAGACGTCTTGCTGTTGGAAGTAGTTTATCGTCATACCCAGGACGGCCCAGCAAACTGGTTACTTGATTCAAAACGATTATTAGACAAGGAAAATGAAAAAAGACAAAAGGATATCATGGTTGTCCTGAAACAGTTCACAATATATTTCACCTCCATAACATATCAGAGAAATAATTTTGTGAGCAAAGCAAACTTCTTGTTTTGCAAATGTTTGGTCAACACAATGAACCTAAGTGCTTACATTATAAATATTCATTTAACCTGAATATAACATAACGAAAAGTATTTAACCTTAATGACAGATCGATAATCGATTTCGCTTTTTCGTAACTGACGATGCACAATAAAAAGAAATTCAATACACTTGTGTTCAGTATGCATGAAGGAGACATGTATTGACACGAAACATTGTGCACTTTCAAAGCGGTCAATATCTTTCTATTCTTTCTCGGCTTTTGTAAGAAATGAAAATCTCTAATGAGCTGTTCACCACTGGATAATTAATCACCTCGTGAGATGTCCCGTGAGTCGTTGAATATACTCTGAGAATGAATGCTTAAAATAATTATATGTCTCCTTCGAAATTATTTCTTCGGCATACTTATTTATCAGTATTTATCTTTATCAGTCGGCGCATGTCTGTGTCAAAATATTCCTATCTGGGCGTTCATATCTAAGTTCAGTCACATCTATCTATAAAATTAATAGATTTTTATTTTTTTAACTTTAATTTTATTACTAAAAATGTAACTGAAAATATCTATCTATCTATCTATCTATCTATCTATCTCAGTTCCTGTCTATTTAGATCTATCTATCTATCTATCTATCTATCTATCTATCTATCTATGCCTATTCATATGAACGTCCGAGGTTTGTGTGGAAAGAGTCCAGTTATTTTTCATATTTCGAGAATAATGTGCATGCGTGAACAAGAAACTTTTGTGAGGTGATTCAGTCAACAGTGAAATACCATCGAATGACTGTAAAATGTGTGATGTTTAGATCTATCTATCTATCTATCTATCTATCTATCTATCTATCTATCTATCTATCTGTCCTGGCCTGTTCATATCTGTCTTGTCTATTATCGTAGCCTGTCAAGCAACCTTTTGCTCCATCTGTTATCTTTTGTTTTTGCTAAACTTCCATATTTCAGCCAATCTCCATAATCATCAATACTGTGATATCCTTAACTTGATATTTTCTCTTGTATTTGGCCTTTTTTGTAAAATTTATCACAAGAATTACTCTTCCGATTCACCTTCATGCATTTTTAGGTAGGTTTTCACGGGATTCTGATGATCTCGATGTTTTGTACCCGTACGCCATGGCTAGTAATCTACACGGATTCTACACTTTACCTGTTAATCCTATTGATAATGTGCTTTTCATTATGTCCCTTTTTACTCAATGATTTCCATCCTAGATCGGCATATGCCGTTTGTTCTTGAATCTTATCCCCTGTCTTCTAAATGCATATACATTCTTCGACTTAATCTAGTTTTATGATCGTTTTTTTTAACGAATCGTCAAGAGAAAACAACAGTCATTGCCCATGGTAGATTGGAATAATCCGCGTAGGAAGAGATGATGACTTTATATGTTGAAGTAGATGCAGAAGTCTATATTGAAAAAAAGCGGAACCGAGTCAATGAATCGAGATAGAATCAAGGAAGATAGGTCGTATTTCGTGCGTACGGACAAGATTCTATCTAATAAAACGAAAAATGCTCAAATTTCTTCAGGATTTTTGCGAGATAGGGGTCGTTCAAATCAAGTTGGTTTATTTGAATCAGAGATTTATGAGGAACAAACACTGTGTACTTCTATTTCTTGATTCCAAAGGGTCATCTTGAAGTAAACTGCAAACTGAAAATCTCAATTCCGACGATTGGTTGTAGAATATGCTTTTTTTCTACGAGGAGCGATTGATAAGTAAGGTCTTGTATCCAATAAAATAAGTTTTAAACCACAAGGAGATGCTTATCAAAAGGAAGGAAAAGTATTTCTCTTCAAAATTTACAAGTTTATTTTGCAACTTTTTTCTCACGAAATGTTCACCCAATACAAGTCCAAAGAGCCACTCAAGTTAGAGGCTAACTAAATAATTTTTTTTTTATACACGTAGGTGGAAGAAATAATTTCATATTATGAGGATATAATATAATAGGTAACTGTTGACTCTAGACTTAAAGAGATTAAAATTGTAGTGTTCGTTAAAGCATCCTATCGGGAGTCTGCTCCATAAAGCCGCTTTTGGGGAGAAGCTGTTCGAATGAAACTTTCTCCTTACCCATAGAATACGAAGTGAATGAGGCTGATGCGTCTCGGTGTATAACAGGGCTTTGACCCTGTTCAAACATTTAATTGCCATAAATTATAGGATTGTGATTTTGAGGGACTACTAATTGAATAATAATTACGAAACTTATCAGGAAAGTAGGTTGAATGGTTGAGAAAAGACGAGAAAAATAAACGGGGCAAAAATTGTTTTAAAATAAGAATTTAAGAACAGTTCTAACGAGAATTGAACTCATAATGAACTAACCAAGATTCAGTAAAATTGAGCAAAACCAAGATTCCCAATATTATCAGTTTCCCGCCGATAAGAAGAAGACATGATTAATGTGTTGTGGGAATTTCTTCGGTCCTAAGAAATTAAATTAAGAAGTTGTCCTACATATGTGTGGTCTTACAAAATATAATGATCCAAATTCTTTTAAACAAAGAACAAAACATCTGCTTGTTAATCGCCAAGATTGGAATTTGTCTATGGTGATCGCCCAAGAACACAACTAATGTGTGTGTGTTCTCAAGTTACATGAGGTTCTCTGTCGAATAAGAAGATTATAGAGTGACAAGTTATATTTTCAATAAATATCTACAGCAAATACTGTAAATGAGACGAGAAGTTCAGCAGATGTGAAAGAAGAAGGCACCGCTTTTGATCTGTGACGAAGGAAAACTTTTCTAAAGACACTAATAACAGTAGAAGTTGTAAGAAATGGCGTGTTTAACATCATGTCGACTGACGATGCACTGTAATATCTGCCTTTTATACTTTTCACTTAATAATAATAATAACTATTATATATAGCAAATTTTCCCATCATTATTAATAAACTAATAGCCTTTACCATTCTTTACATAAATGACAGTCCTCTCCGTAATCACTGGATCACCTGGCTCAATGCTAAAATTACTTTGCTGAAAAACTGGAACCAAGCGCTGATAATAAAAAAAACAAAAAAAAAACGATCAAGCAAAGCTTCAATTAGAAATGGCGAACAGATTGATGTAGACGAATAATAGGCCTACTCGTTATATGAATTTTAGTCGGATTCTATTATGGATGAATTTTTTAAAAGTGTTAGATATAATGATGATGATGATGATGATGATGATTACGAAAAACATTCCTCAATTAAATATTTTTCATATCTTAGTACATCATGTAAATTAATTCTGATACCAAAAGATGTGTCAGCAGTTTCAAAGTGTGCTTTTCTTTCATCATGTGAGAATATCGGACGAGACACAGGTACAACATCCACAGCGCTATAGGCTAGGGGCTGGGAAGCTTTAGTCTCCCTCCTAACCTTTTCTGGAACTGACAACTAAACAGAAAACTAAATTTTTCATCAATCTATGACAATCCTACTTAGCTAAGCTGTATCATTTGGCTAAAATGATTAATGGCGTTACTTTTCAAAATAAATAACAAAACTTCATTTTAAGCTTCCGTTTTTAGAAACATTTACTTCTCATGTTTTTATGCAAGTCGTATATGCAGAAAAAATCTACAGATCTCATCGCAGAAAATATATACAAAAGAACAGCAAAAAATGTATTTAAAATCAAAACAGATAATGCTTACAGTCGGATAATAGAACGAATAAAAAAAAATATTAAAAATATGGAATCAGGAATCTTTAAATTTCCACATTTAATTTTGTCCCTGCTTATCTTTCTTTTTTTGTTTTGTAGCGCGGTGTTTTTTTTTATTAAATGTCCTGCATCTTTTTTTTTGTAACGAAATGACGTAGTTTTTGTCTGGGTATGAAGAGGAACTCTCTTCTTCCCAAGTTCTTATTTATTTTGTGCTTCGTGGCCTAAAATTGGCGTTGTAGGTCTTCCCGGTCACGCCTTTAGAAAAGCAGGAAAACGAAAAAGAAAACAGATTTTTCAGATTTTGAAAAGCAAACGCCCATTTTGAGAGACAATTGCAATAATTTTGAAGAAAAAGATAACATTCTTTGGTTAATTAAACATCACAAGAGAAATCAAAAGAAGCTTGAATAAAATTAAACAAAAACGTCTCTGAAGCCAAGTGGATAAGACAGAATGGGGTATAAATTCTAAACATTAATAATGATTTCTCTATTGGAATGGACAATTTAATAAACAGAAGACAAAAACTTAGTGTGTGACATTCGGAGATGAATATATTTTTTTAATTCTGTGAATTTTACATACTGTTATCCCCATCTTTGTTGTTTTGATTATGATGTTCTTCGTTTACCTCGGTTCTTTGTATTGTCATTATTCCATGACCTATTCGCTTGAGGTATCTTCATCATTATTTTTTAACGCTTCATAACGTTTCAGCCGATGCCCATTCTGGATTTCCTCGTATTGCCTGATAATACAGAGATTAATTTTTACCATTATTGATGAATATATTTTTTGATTTGCATCATCACCTTTGTTGTACAACGTTGCGGCTGAGTTGAAGCCCAAAGAACACATCGGCCAAAATTTTGCGTTGAGAGTACTACTGGAGATAATTTATAGAATTTTGTCTTCGTTTTTAATCGTCTACTAAAACAAGAAATGGATCGGGGTTTCGAGTGGATAATCATCTATGAAAATATTTTATTCTTTATATTATTTTAAGCGTATATATATATATATATATATATATATATATATATATATATATATATATATATATATATATATATATACAATTGCTGATATCTCCTGACGAGTGGACCGAACGATTATAAAAGTTTCGTCTACGAAATTTTGGAGTCGGGGTGCTGAATATAACATCAGTTAGTTAAGTGACAAATTTTACATTTTATTAATTGCCTCTCTCTCTCTATGTATGTATGTATATATATATATATATATATATATATATATATATATATAGATAGATAGATAGATAGATAGATAGATAGATAGATAGATCGTATAGGAGATAGATAAATAGATATCTTACCTCGAAAGCTTCCATTTCTTTTTCCGAGAACACACCGTTTATCTGCCCCATCTTGACAAGTCAAATGCGTTGTTACTTTTCTGACCAGGAAGCCCCGTTCGCCGTTGACGATAGGCAAATGAAAAAAATGACACTTATATTTGTTTAACCTGGAAAATGGGAGAAAAAATGATTTCTATTTACAACTTTAATCGATGGCGTCAGCTGGACGAGCAGCAGAGCCACAGCATAAGTTTCCCGTGTAATTTTATTCGTGATCGACCGGCGTCTCCTCCCTAACTTGAATCTCTTTTCGGTGTTCCACTCATTATTGTCCTTTGCGTTTCAGCTGTTTTCGTCACTCAACTAAGCTTGCATAATTAACAGCCACATTAAAATGATACAAAATCCAGTTTGCGTCGACATACATTTTTTATGGAAGATAAATATAAGCTACTGTCTTGAATTTTCTGGTGTCGGATAATAAGTGGCAGGGATCGTGGCTCAAATTGGCAAAAATAATGTTGCTTTTAGTTTTCTTTTCGCCTTCATGGAAACGTTTATTTACTGGAATGAAGATTGAATTACTTGACCCACCACGGATTTCTTTTTTATTTTAAAATAAATGCATAATTTGTAAGTGAGTTAAAAATCTTTTAGAAACACTTGATTTTTACAACTTTAAGATAATGTATTGCTCGTATACGAGATGGTTAGATAGATAGATAGATAGATAGATAGATAGATAGATAGATAGATAGATAGATAGATAGATAGATAGGTCGTATACGAGATGGTTAGATAGAATAGATATAGATGTTTAGATAGATAGATAGATAGATAGATAGATAGATAGATAGATAGATAGATAGATAGATAGATAGATAGATAGCTAATTTTGTTTAGGAGATAGATAGATATATATAGGTGAAAGCTAAGCTGTTTAGGTTCATAGTTTTATATATATATATATATATATATATATATATATATATATATATAGAGAGAGAGAGAGAGAGATAGATAGATAGATAGATAGATAGATAGATAGATAGATAGATAGATAGATAGATTGTTCGTCTAATAGACAAATCGTAAACTCCGCTATTCTCTTTCCCAGATGTTTACTTACAACTTACATATATCGTTCGTCATACGGCGAAAAGATAAGTGGACATAACGCACTATTTGCGAGTCTATTCTACTCAATTCGTGAGCCATTTCACTACATCTTCCATTCACCATACCCCCTCCCTTTTCGATTCAGAATGTTTCATTTAACAAAATGCCACATTTACTCTATAGGATCTCCTTAAGAATATCTCATGATGCACACTTACAATTTGCTTCTTGTGTGTAAGAGGGTAACGGTCACAATGGGAACGTTATGTGTAGGACACTCTCTCGTTCTTGCGCATGTGTAGTCGCACCAACGTAACAAACTTAGAAGGATGAAGTCCTAAAAGTGGAAACGCGTTACACGAAAACATTTTTTGCCACTTTTTCATACATTTTCCCCATTATTATTCTTTATGTATACAAAATTATACATCGTTTTCTCAGTGCCCTATATACATATAGGCTCTGAAAGCTGCTCTCAGCAATGTCCAGCAAACTGTAGGATGCTGTGAAAATGAATGCTGTCTGCAACTGATAGCATCCAACAGGATTTAGAGACCTGGATCATGTAAAGGGACAGTAAAAAAGCAATTGTCAGACCAACAAAAAATGTCTGTGCCTCTGAAATCAAAAGACAGGGAAGTAACGGACAAAAACAGACCGACAGACAGATAGATAGATAGATAGATAGATAGATAGATAGATAGATAATGAACAGGTTGGGAAAATGATTACACAACTGGAAAGGATCTGTATAGAAATAAGTAGACACAATATGTCTTTATTATTCAATGAATATATATATATATATATATATATATATATATATATATATATATATATATATATATAGAGAGAGAGAGAGAGAGAGAATTAATATAAGTCACAGCTGATTGATGCTACCTTCAGCATCTCGACTACAGAGTTTTGTAGGTGGACCTGTCTGTCCATTCTTCAAGGAGTATCAGGAATTGACTGCTTATATATTTTTTATTTTTATATTTTATTCACTTAGTGAGAAAGAGGGAGAGAGAGCAAAGAGAGAGAGAATTAATATAAGTCACAGCTGATTGATGCTACCTTCAGCATCTCGACTACAGAGTTTTGTGGGTGGACCTGTCTGTCCATTCTTCAAGGAGTATCAGGAATTGACTGCTTATATATTTTTTATTTTTATATTTTATTCACTTAGTGAGAAAGAGGGAGAGAGAGCAAAAGAGAGAGAGAGAGAGAGAGAGAATTAATATAAGTCACAGCTGATTGATGCTACCTTCAGCATCTCGACTACAGAGTTTTGTAGGTGGACCTGTCTGTCCATTCTTCAAGGAGTATCAGGAATTGACTGCTTATATATTTTTTATTTTTATATTTTATTCACTTAGTGAGAAAGAGGGAGAGAGAGCAAAAGAGAGAGAGAGAGAGAGAGAGAGAGAGAGAGAGAGAGAGAGCAAAGAGAGAGAGAGAGAGAGAGAGAGAAAGAGAGAGAGAGAGAGAGAGAGAGAGAGCAAGCAAAGAGAGAGAGAGAGCAAAGAGAGAGAGAGAGAGAGGTAATAAAATTAGAGTTCTCCCTCCACAATGTGTCGTTATTTTTTAATGTATTGAGGTAAACGTTTTTATATGTACCTCAAATGATTACATAGGCAATACTGAATCCTACGTCTCTTCACGCTCACAGAGAGCTCTCTCCCACGACATAGCAATGTTGTCTAATGCTCTCAGGGTAAGGGATAACGTAGTTTTCTGAGAGATAATACAGGACTTGACGATTATGTAGATACTCTGAAATGAAAGCGACTAGAACAATGTGAAGAGACAAGTTATTTGCAGAAAATTATACATTGGCTGCAAGGATAAAGTTTTAGAGTAAATTATTGAGTATGAGTGACATAGAAACAGATATATAGAGAAAAGATATATATATATATATATATATATATATATATATATATATATATATAGAGAGAGAGAGAGAGGAAGATAGAAATATATATATAGAGAGAGCGGAAGATAGAAATATATATATATATATATATATATATATATATATATAGAGAGAGAGAGAGAGAGAGAGATAAAATATATATATATATATATATAGAGAGAGAGAGAGAGGAAGATAGAAACATATATATATATATATATATATATATATATATATATATTATAAATTAATTGATTTGAAATATGTTTTTTTTCGCTACACAGTTCTAACCATGTTTCAAAAATGAAAGCTAAAAAACTATTTTGTAAAAATAAAAATATCTATAAGAACACCGGATTATATATCTTACTGTTCTTTCTTTTTATATATATATATATATATATATATATATATATATATATATATATTGAGGGACGGAAAGAAAAGTTTTTCGTTTTCTTTTTTCTATGGAGACTTAAAAGGATTAATTGGATACAAAAACGATGAAATATCAGGCTTCTACAAAATTGAATTTTTCTACGCGACTGAATTTATACTGATAAAAACGGAAATAAAAATTCTTCTCTTATGTTTCGCGTCCCTTAAGGACATATGCGATCATGGCTCTCCACAACATTCTATCTTGTGTGTTTCTTAGCAGTTTTTATCCTTTTGCTAAGCAACCGCTCTCCTTTCGTTTCGCCATGACATTCACACAAACTCGTCAGGTAAATGGCTTGCTTCCTTCCCCCTCTCTCACTTACCCTCAACATACCTCGTAAGTGTTAAGTTTTCAAAGGCCTCCTTTGTCATCATGTGTCTAAGGAATTTCACCTATCTTCTTTTTTATTCTGAGCATGTGTTCTTTCTGTTGACATGTAAAAAAAATAAGATTCATCGAATTTCCGGTATCCACCTTCTCTAGAAATCCGTTTCTGCTGCCTCCAGTTTTCTCCTCATCCGTGAGGAGATTGTCAAGCACTCACTGCTATATAAGAGAATAGATATAACAATCCAGTACGCTTTTCTTTGTTTACAATGCTTTTTTCCGTTTCTCAGTACCTTACTTAACTTTTGGAATGTATCTTTCACTAGTCCAATGCTGCTTCAGATTTCGGTGTCACATTTTCCATCCTCTGTTAAAACATTTTCCGAATATTTAAAATTCTGCGTCTGCTTGATACTGATGTACCCAATTTGTAACTTGCGTCTTGAGCTTTTTTTTTCTCTTTCTGTCTTCTTGCAGTTGGTGGTTAGTTCTTTTTTTGATCTTCCTTCTACTACCCTATTTAAGACGTCCTTGTGTTTTCTTTCTGACTCGGCTATAAACGCAGTGCCATTTGCATATCTTATATTGTTAAGATTACACTCACCAAGAATAAATCCTGGTAGGGTCCTCAGTTCCCATACGATAGTATCACTGTAGAAGTTGAATAAATCTACAGAAGACACATCCCTTGTCTTATGCCCCTTTCTATTTTTGTGCAGCTGCTCATTTTCTATCCGTATGGAGGGGGTTTCTTCCCCGTATGAGTTTTGTATTAATCTAACATTTTTTCCAATTAGATTGAGTTTTCCTAGCAGTTAAAATGTGCCGTACCTTGTGAAATGCGCTTCGCGTAATCTATAAAACATAAGTGCACATCCCTATGAACCTATATTACTCTCTCTCTCTGATATCATTATGTTTATGAATATCGCATTTCTTGTTTCGGTGTCCTTGACAAAGCCGCCCTGTTTCTGTCCTATTTCTGGTCTGATTCTACACCAGACTGTTCATCAGGATTCGCATCATTAGTTGGGTGATGTGGCTCATTAAACTGATTACCTTGTGGAATTTGCATTCGTCTGCCTCCGGTCTCTTAAGTAATGTTACCAGGATGAATTTAGTGAGGTTCCTCCGGTATATGGACACTGTTGTATTTCGAAACCCCCTCGCAAGCCACATGAGTATCGTAAGCTAACCCAGGATGAATGTTGGGTTCATCACTTTGAGCCAGAGACAAAAAGGCAATCCATGCAGTGGAAACACTTTTATTCCCCTGCCCTTTTTATTCACTACAGAGAAGGGGGTGGCTTTAGATATTGGGATGCAAAAGGTATTTATAGACTATTTTCAACAGGGCCACACCATCACTTGTTAGTACTATGTCAAGGAAAACTGACAAAACGTGTCTTGTTTCATCAGGATAACGTTCCAGCACATAAGTCCTTGGTTTCAATGGTCGCTGTACGTGACTGTGGCTTTGACCTGGTTGATCACTCTACCTATTCCCCTAACTTGGTCGCATCTGACAATCATAATGTTACCTAACAAAAAACAACTCTTAACTCGGAACCACTGTCGCAGTGATTATGACGTTATATCTTCTACTGTTGACTTTTTTTTACCAACAGGATGAAAGTTTCTTCACTAATGAGAATTCAAGTACTGCAACACCGATGGAAATATTATGTAGACAGCAAGGAGGACTATGTTCAAAAATGAATCTCATTTGCTCACATTTCTGAGCACTTTGGTCAGCCTATGAATTTTTCAACCGACTCTCTAATGTTTTATCGAATCTTAGGTACTTTGGCTTTATAACATTACTAACGAAGACAATTTTTTGAGAAAATTTTAGAAAATTTCCAATAAATTAAAAATAAAAACAATTCTTATAAAATTTCACTAGGCATCGAAATTTCTTTTTCTTAAGACAAATGTTCCCATAAAAGCAATTAAAAATAATTTCTTCGTTTTATTGCATTTTTATTTCAAGATACAGGGTAAATTAAAAAAAAATATCTTCGGGTCCTGTTTGGCCAAATAAAGTTTTGATGATTTGAATTATGGGTATAGCAACAAAGTTCTAAAATCTTTATAACAGCAAACTTTTTAAAAATATCTAAATTATAATTGTTGAAAACTGCAATTAAAAATATTTTAAAAAACCCGTATGATTCAAATAAGAATTACATAGTTGAGTTAAATCCTTTACAGAGCGGTTAAGATTTTTCGAATGTTACAGCGTTCATGATCACATATTCATAACTTAACATTAATTTTTTGTCTTAGAAATTCAATCACTGAAGATGATCTTGGATGAGATTCAAAGTACTTGTGAAAATAAAGCTGATATGGATAATTACGGTTTTCTTCTTGATCAATTTTGTGTAGACACAAAGAAATCGCTTCGTTAACTTGAGAGTATTAAAATAAAAATAAATAGACATATGTCTAGATTATTCAACCAAATATATATTTGTGTGTATGTGTGTTTACAAAGGAAGTATTTTATTCTGGCAACTTTTGTTCTTTTAGGTAACAATAACCAGCTGACAGTATTAAGAAATGGATAACGAATTTTAACTGATTTACATTCATTGCAATGATATCTTTAAATTGTAAAAGATTAACCCTGGATTTAATAAAAACACAGTTTCTTCTCTCTATACCATGTTCTGATTACACATGAGGTAATGAAAAGCGTTTTTATATTCGACTGGTTATAATCATTGTCAATGTTAAAACTACTTTGTTGGTACAAACAAACGGAATTACCACATTGAAGTATCGTGATCTTTTGTAAGAAGCAAAATAAAAATCAAGGCCAATGGATTCTCGATATATTTTATTTGTTTTCTTAATTATAGATCAATGTACGAAGACTGAGTTGTCAAATACTTACTTCACCAAATACGCAGACGTCTCAGAAGAACTCGTAGCCATATATTTGTAAATACAAATGCACACATCTCACTCATACAGACCGCGGGATAAATACAGCCATACACATAGCAAACACGCCCATAGATTTAGTCGATAACAATACATGGCAAAATGTTGTGTACATAATATTAGACAATAAATAATGACAAAGTGTAACATTAAGCAATTAGAAGAACTATGATTGGGTGGGAGTCGCAGGCTTTCGTCTCTCCGGAGACTAATGATATCTGTCGAGTCACAATTGTAGACTCATGCAGGTATTATGAAAACTCAATCCTCGTCCAATCATCTTTTATATTGACATACATTAGAACCAGCGTTCAGTTTCCAGATCAACTGTAAACTTTACGAAATCTTAAGAGAAAGTTGCAAGAACACGGGCTTCAGTGCAGTTTGTCAAGAAACCACGTTATCCAAGTTACAATACAAAATGGTGTTTGTTTTAAAGACATTTTGAAATATGCGAAACTTCAACGTTCTTTTTTTGAAAGTTGCTTTTTTTTTAAATCTTGGTTTTGTCGCAGTACAGTTTTAAAATTGTTTTCTATTAATCAATTTGGCATGTTACCATTCTAACTGTGTTACACCGTGTGAAAGCTTTTAAAAGTGTGACACAATTTGTTACATTGGTGACACATTGATATCAGTACTGGACTGCTTGTGCGTTACACTTTTTTTGATAGTTTTTTTTAATATTTAAAAAGAATCATTTTTGATATATAAAAGCGCATGCGCGTGGATGTATATAATTTAATTCCCAGGTGAAAATCTTGGAATTTTTTGATTGGAATTTTACCTTTTTTTAAATTTAATTTCACAAATGAATGATTTATAATTGATTGTCTTCGCACTTTCAATTCTCCCCCCCCTTCATTCAGGCACACTGGCCCAAAAAAAAATAAAAATAAAAAAAAAAAATAAAAAAAATCAGCAATAATATTGCAAATGATTTTAGCTTAAAAAAATATATAATATAACTTAATGATCTTTTCGTCGAGTAAAATTGGTTCATGTTTTTGTTACGATATGTTCAATAAAATCCTACTGGATAACATACGCCATTTCATGCGAAACAAAGCAAGGCATCTTTCTTTTCTTTCACACCTAGTCTCTTTCTTCCTTTCACTCACTATATATATATATATATATATATATATATATATATATATATATATATATATCATCTTCTCACGTTTCTCTCTATCTCTTTCTCTCTCTCTCTCTCTCTCTCTCTCTATATATATATATATATATATATATATATATATATATATTACAGTAGGTCGTCACTTAACGTTGTTTCGTCATAACGCCAGGAAGAAAAAAAAACAAATATTATAAAATTACTAAAGTATACATTAATCATATAAATGCACAACCAGTAATGACGCCTTTCAAAAGCGTTCGGCGAATACTTCCGCTAAATGCATCATGGCTGGCATTTATGATAGTTTTAATTTTGAACTGAGGAAGTTCTACTTCGGATTTTCCCACTGGAAATATTTATTTCTGCTTTACCCCCGTTAAACATGCATTGAAAGACATTGTTGTTTTTGGGCATAGAAAAGAAGGGGAAAATGCGTAAGATTGGGAACAAGATTAAACCTGTTACGGATATATTGCAAGTATTGAAGGAGCTCTTGGTCTGCAACTGACAATTCTACAACTAATTTGAAATAACACTGAAAAATGATTAAACTTTGTGCCAAAAATGTAAACGTTTAGATATTATAAAATTAATTAGCAACAGAAAGATAAATACAACAGAAAATATGAAAATACTTTTAAGTGTAATAATAGAGGACTTTATTCAGCGGCCATGTTAACTACTTGCCACACAGATGAATGTTTTAACTTTATTTGAAGGAAATAAAAAACTAAACTTTGTTGCGAATGAAAACTTATGGCTGCTCCGCGTGTTTCAAAACGCTCAATTTTGAGTGGCCTCAAATTGCCTAACTTGCACATAATCGTAGGATCAAACTTGTCTTTCTATCATCGAGTCAACTGGGGGCTGAAAAGTTCATTGGTTGACGATGAAGGAATGATGCTTGAGCTGTGAAATCTTGCATGCATTAATTTCAACTCTTCTTATTAATAACGTCATTGTTTTTTTTAAAGCTAAACTGACGTCTGACTGTTCAAAGAAGACTTTCAGCAGTAACTGGTAGCGACTTCTCTTTAAAATGGACAACATTTGGCAAAAAGTGTGTGGACCGCAAGAGGAAATATGTCGAAAAATAAGCCTCATTTGGTCATATGCCATGAAAGTATCTTGGTCAGCATATGAACTTTTCCGCCGACTCTCGTAAGGCAAATCTGGTTCTATTTTATATCATTTTGTTAAAGAATTTATCCACAACGTTAAGTGAGGACCTAGTTTGGTTTATATTAAGTAGAACTGGCTGCTCGCTGGGTACAAAAAACGACCTCATGCATCTTTTATTTCCTACGTTTCTTCTTCTTTATTTTTGTGTCCAGTACCTGAAACGTTCTCAGGCAAAACTTAATAAATAAATAAAGTCGTATTATTTGTGAAAGTGGCGTTGATGGACACTGTTTTTGCTAGTCAGATTTTGACGTCGATATAAAGAAGTGGCCTATTTGATCATGACAATAGATTTAGAAAAGTAAATTCGTTCACGCCTGTTGGCATATACCGAAAACATATTGTAATCAAGCTGTTTGGTTCGCATGCTCTGATCACTGATTTAATATTTTTATAAATTGCAAATTATATAACCTCATCCTAAAGCTCAGTTCTCCTTGGAAAATATAATCAAAAATTGTATATACAACCTCCCATGTTCTTATGGTAGGAACACAAAAAAGAAACCAGCTGCTCTTGGAAAATTAAACTTGAAGAATAATGAAAAGCTATTATCTGTGATGAAATAATCAAACCTGAACATATAAGAGAGATAAAAGGAGGAGCATTTCCGTTTATGAGATGATGTTTAAATAATTGAACACCACACTGAGGGTGTACATAATAAAGAGGTTACAAGTGTAGTTTAGTGTTTAGTGCTATGTGGCTGCCTATATTCGGTAGAACAAAAACAGCTGCGTGGATTATTCTATCAATCATTTGGGTTTTTCTACGTCACTATTATTTCCGACTGATTATCGAATTGCGGCTGTAGGCGATATCTTAAACACTTTATTTTAGAATTATCTATTAGAAGTAAAAAAAAAAAAACCCAGATAAAGTATGCATCTGAGGAAGACTAAAAAATGTACTGTAGAAATAAAAATAAAGATGAGAATCGTACTTTATTTTATGGAATAATAACAATTAGTCATGTGAAAATCTCCATTTATAATCTCATTCATCACTCCATTTCACTGGCATATACACCCCCCTCACTCTCACACGAATTGTACACATGCAGACAGGCGTATAAAACCTGTAAGATTATTAATCGGGAAAAATACACGCACTTCACTTCCTTATACACCAGCAAGCATTCGTACTCAAATAGACATTCAATCACCCATCAACCTATAAATACTATCACTGTACACACACACAAAAAAATGGACCAATCTTAAAAGAAGTACAAAAATAAATAAATTCATTTTGTCCGTGTTTGTAAATTATCGATCACAGTTAGTAGCTGAATCAGGAATTTCCAGTGGAATATGCGAAAATCTCAAGTTCCGATCAATGCTGACGTGGAAGGAACTTGATACGCAAAGGTCGATCAGGTGTCATGACTGTGTTTAGCACCGGTTCCACGTCTTCCTCGTGGTATTCCATTCGGAAGTTCTGTAGAATCTGAAGAAAAAGTAAAAGAACTATTTAGAAATAGTAGAGTGTCATTCGTACATTTAATTATTGAAGGACTAAGATTTTCGAGGAAAGTAAAAAGCCACTAAATAAACTTTACGACGACAGAACACTATCTAATACATATAAAATATTATTGTATCATTTGGCTTTGGAATTGCAGAGAGGGACCAGTAGATTATATAATAACCGCGGGAAGTGATGGAGATACCGGTGCCAGGAGCTAAATTGGTGATCAAATATATTTTTATGATAAAATTCATCCATTACAAGGATCAAGAGCTACACAAGGTACTGTTAAAATGGTAATGTGACATGAATGAAAGAGGAGGTGTAGTAAATGAAAATTATAAGGATTAGGGGAATATATAATGATTGCTCTTTGATTTAAGAATTTAAGATTGTACTGTTTGAGTTGGTTCTACAAAAAGTGTCAGTTCTTTGGAAAAAATGAGTGGAACATTTTCCTTATATTTGGAATACGGGGGAAATGAAGGTGATTCGACTTCGTGGAAGTATCATGCCGTGTCCGCGCTATAAAAGTCTGAACTTGTGGGACTATTAGAGTGGGAAAAAGATATATTCCACAAGACTGCATAAACGATTTTGAGCTCAATCTTTACAAAATCAATTTACATTATTCAGACTGTCATCCCTATCTTCATTGCCATATTCACAACGTTTCGGCCGTTGTACTCTCCGACCTTCAGGTGATTGGAATTTCGAATCAAACCCTTTTATTGTTCTAGTTCTATGTGCCTTTAATTCAAAACTCCAAGTTTTTTGGTTCACCACTGCTGTGACCTGGTATTGAACTCACAACGGGATCTAATCAACGTCTTTTACCACTGTGTCATGTGTCCTTGAGAACATCTGTGTATGAATTTCTGGGACTTATAAAACTAATGTCTTAGCAACCGTTTTTTACCAGTGCTCATATTGCAATTTTTCCGTTATTATTATTGCATATTTTTTACCAGAGCTTATATTGCAATTTTTGTGTTGTTATTCATTGTTTTTCGTTGTGAGTATGACAATGAAGATGAGGATAACAGCCCGAATAGGGTAAATAATGTAAATAATCATAATACCAGAGATATAGACAGATATCAAAATCAATGTTGAAAAGTGTGGATTGAACAGCTCCATGCCGAATATGGTAGTAGTATTCCAGCTTTGGTTTAATCTGACTCTTGTAAAGATAAGAGCATGGTAGAAGGAGCCGAACACTTCCGGAAGCGGTACAAGAAATTGGCCTTTTCCCCATACATGAGTTTCACTTGACGCTGAGAGTGAACATGAGACCTAACAGCCGTTTAAAGCATACGACTTCAGAGTGGAATGCTAATCGTGACTGGGAAGAACTCATGATCTGAACGGTGATAATATGATACTTGTTTGATTTTGGAGGTATTGAATGTAACAAGCCAGTGTTTTTTTTTTTTCCATATTTAGCTTTTTAGAGATAGGTCAGGGGAGAAATCATCTGAAAGGCTTTGATTTGTATGTAGGATTCTTTACTTGGCGCAACACAATCTTTCTACTTTCTTCCCATCTGGCCTCATTCCGCGCTATCAAAATAGCAGTACTGAATGGCACATCGTTAGATTTTGCTCTTTCCTTTTTATTTCTTTATTTCAAAATAAGAATATGCAATGCTATTTGTCCTGACCTGGCACCCCAGCTTCAGTCTTTTTTCCATCACCTTAATGTCGATTCCCGGTAGCTTTTCTATAAATACTTTCATTTTAATTTTGCTGATGA
This sequence comes from Acanthosepion pharaonis, assembly GCA_903632075.3. NCBI lineage: Eukaryota > Metazoa > Mollusca > Cephalopoda > Sepiida > Sepiidae > Acanthosepion > Acanthosepion pharaonis. Next base: position 2,143,830 of record CAHIKZ030001935.1, read on the forward strand.
TCTTTGCTCAAAAGTACATATAGACTTTATATAGATGTTATAGGCTTTATGAACTTAAGCGTAATACTAGATTTACAACAAGGTCTCATCATTTTACGATTGAATTGGCTAGATGTAATCGTAAATTCTCGTTTCTTTTCTCGACCACAGAACTCTCTTCCGGTCTCTTCCTTTCCAGCTGACATTGATATTCAAAAATTGAAATGCATTGTTATTCATTATTTACTTGATATCCTCTTCTTTTATTGTACTCGATCATTAATAATGTTTTTCTGTTTCTTATTCTTTGATATTCATTAACACCTTGTGTCGTAGTGGCTTTATTGCCTTGCTTGGAGTGAAATGAAAAAATATGTTAGATTAAAGTTTGCTTATAAACGGAGAAGGGTGCATTATACCTAATGATATCTGCAATCGGGTTTCGTGCCCAGTTAAAACTACAAGGTCTCGGTTGTTGATTTTCAAAACAGGCAGGCTAACTCTCCGCTCTTGCAAAATTGGCGCAAAATAATCTCTCCATTACTCTCTTAACCTTGTGCCCAACTATACTAAAGTAATTAAATAAAACATCTGCATTTATTTAACTAAGCCGAGTCAGGCAAAAGATTATATTGATAAAGCATTCAAGAAAGGACTTAGCAATAGTTTATATCGAAACTAGCGCGCCAACCATGTATTTAACTATATCTTAAACTCAGTGGTTGAAATACGTGTGATTGTTTTTATGTGTGTTGTGTGAATTCACTCTGAATACAACTGTTGTTGCTCTTGCAGCTGCATTACAAAAAATGCACCAACGACCCTATAAGGGGTGTCTGCAATTCAAACCTGATATCGAAGAAAAGATTCATAGACTCACCTTGGTAAGAGTAATGAAGATTTCTTGTTCGGCAATTCGGCGACCTACAAAACAAGAAAAAAAAAAAAAGTGAAATACACACGAAACGAATGAATAGTTGAGTCGTGCAAATGTGATAATCTCTATGACAAAGCGTTCCATTTTCCACTTTCACGAATTCCATTCCTATTGTTGTCAGCAGTTATTTTATTTCTCGTTATCTTTATTCGAAATGAAATTAATATCCTGATACTATGAACACCCAGGTAGAAAAAGAAGATGTGGTTTTATCCCTGTCTCAAGCATTTATGACATGCACTTTGACCAAAAGGAGATAGAAAATAAAGGAGTGGATTAGGGGTTTTGGGAAAATAAAACCGGATATTGTACATATACGGAGACTGGTCTAAATTAACAGCCATGGTTGGGATCGGAGGGAATTCTAGTTCACTCTTTTCTTCGAAATTATCTTTAATTATATATATATATATATATATATATATATATATATATATACGGTGGAAGTAGTGGAGAGTCGAATCCATTACATTCCCTTACGTGCTAATACCTTTGGGAAAGGTATTAATCCTCTTCTCCCTCCAGCTATGGCTAAATAGCAGGACAGACTGGGTTCTATAGCTTTGGATGGCAACTGGTCTAGGTGAAGTACAACTCTGAATTCAAAACCTGCGCAGGGTCGTTTGGGGACCTTGTGGCACGTAGTGCACCAGGTCTGTGTATTCGGCCCTTCAAAAAATCTGGCTGGTTCTGCACAATGACTTCACCACTATAATCAAATCATATGTGCGGGTGTCTGGGCTGTCGGTTCCTAGGAACTGAACTGCTTGACCCTCATACGTTGAATACGACGGAAGTGGCCACCACTATATATATATATATATATATATATATATGACAAATCTAAAACCGCTTCATTGAAACTAGATTTAATTACGGGTTTTGCCTTTCTAGTCATCATCAGATCAAAAAATGAAAGAAAGAAAATATCTGTGTGTGGATTTGTGTGTATGCTTAAATAATAAATTGTTAGTACTTTTCCCGCTAAGCTGACGTTTCTCGTGATGAAAAAAAAAAGTGAATGAGTGACTTTTAAAAAAGTCGTTAATATTTATTCGGTATCATTATCATTTTTAGTTCATGTCGAAAGTTATTTATATATTCTGCCAGCCATTTTGAAAATAAGATTACCTTAAGTTCAATACAGAAAAGCTGGGAGAAAAAATAATTCTTTTGTTGGAAATGTTTCGACTTTAAAGAAATCAAAATTGGTTGATAAGCCATAAACACACACACATGCAAAAAAAAAAAAATCCATGAATAAAATTTCTAATCGAAGCTGAATACTTACCAATGCACATCCGAGCGCCATGGCCCCAGACAAGATTGTAAATAGCTTTGAATCTGTTATCAGGGTTGGTCCCCACCCACCTGTTGGGTCGATATTCAAGAGGCTCCGGGAAAAGTTTCTCATTGCGACTCATGCCAAAGATATTGGCCTGAACGTGAGTCTGAATAAAACAAAAGAAGAAAAAGAATGATTAATGGTGGGATTATATATCGATTAAGATCGACATTACGAACTATTACAGAAATTCTTTTTGACTCGAACTAGAAGGGATTTCAAAATAGATTCTAAGTGTTTGGTCATTTGGTCAGATTTTGAGATGTTGGGTCAGATGTTCAAATGTTGGGTCAAGTTCAGAATTTTTCACCCCTATTCTCACAAGTCAAAAGAACCAATAAGAACCGAATATAAAAGCGAGGAGAAAGCAGCCGACAAATGCATCCTGAGAGCCAAAGATTAGAAAAAAGGAAAGGATTTCAATTTTTATACTGTATAGATCAAATGTTTTTGTGGCATATTTTTCGGGAGGCACGATAGTGAAGTCGGCGTGCAGAGTTCAATTCTTGCACGATTCTGCTTCGTTCATTTATCACTAATACCTTTGTAAAAAAAAGCATGAATGCATCTAACTTCAGCTATGACTGAAAAAGTATGGTGGACTGAGTTCTCTTGCCGTGAGGTAACAATTTGAAAACTCTGAATTCAAAACCAGCCTGAAGAGGAATGGGCTCCGTCAGGTTATCTAGCTCGAGACACACCTAAACCTGTTATGGTGTCAGTATATATGCTACCCTTATGACACTGATAAGTTACGGGTACACGATATTATATCTTTCGGATTTATTTGTAAATAAAAATGTATATTGCGCTTTGTATAATGAAATCTTTAACATGAATTGATTTTACAAGTTAAAATTCACACGATATGTTACTTATGTAAATATATCCTGGTAATTTATATCAACATCGGTTAGTTAAGGCCAACTTTATTGTGAAAACATTGACTTGCATAATAGAATCTGATATAATGTATGCTATTTAGAAAGCAAAAAAACTTCCCAGCTTATACATTGGTATTCTAGTTATTTAATACTTTTGTTTAAAGAACTGAAAATGTTTTGAAGTAATTTGATGTCTACATTAATAGTAAGCTCCACTTACGCCGGCTGGCAGATGGTAACCACACACTTCGATGTCGTCTTGCAAAATTCGGCTGGTCGCATATGTAATTGGATATAACCTACGAAAAAATGCATACAATAAATTATTTCAATTTGAAAATTTCAAAAGAAAGACAATGAAGTCAATTAAAAACTAAACTAAATTTTGATCAACTGTTGTCAACAAATAAACGTAGAGAGAATTTCATTCAGTAAGATAAAAATATAAAACGAATCACTTATATTCATATGTTCAATGTTTTAAATATATACAGAGATATTAAAGAAATTAACTGTATTATTTATACTCTTTAGATTCGGACTATTGTCTTCATCTTTGTTGTTGTTATCACAGCGTTTTGGCCGTTATGCTCTCCGGCCTTAATTAGTTTAGTGTTACTATTACCATCTTTTCAGTGGTGTTATGTATTTTTTATCAACTGTCAAAAGATAAATTCTTTATTGCCGCGATTATAACGATTTATACAATATGGTTATCTAAGATTTTATAAATATATTGTTATATACCGTACCTATGAACACTAATGGGTATGTCCCAATTCTCATAAATACGCTGGACACTATTGTAAGTGGGGGTAATATGCTGACCAAGCTGGCAGCGTGGGTAGCACTTGGGTGTCGAACAGAGAAGAACCCGGACGAGGCTGTACCGAAGGGCAGAGTCTCGTCCGGGAAGGTAGACAGATACCCAATCTCGCGTATACGGGGTCTACGGGCAATTTTTGCTACGGGCTCGGATTTTCCCACATTAAATTTCGCCTTGTGCCGCATTCTGCCTTGGGGGGAGGCAGGTAAATATCGTAATATGCTGTCTAAGTAGTCCACCACTAGCAGTGGTTTACCTATTTCACGCTGCTGGCGAATATTGTATTTTATTGATGTTATAAAGATTACCATTTTATTCTCGACCTCCGTTTTGGTTATTCCTCATTCAGTAACCTTTTCTAGGTTACAATATATATTAAAAGAAAGATCGTGAAACAATGAATTTAAAAAAAAAAATTCCTGGGTGACACTGAAATTGAGATGTGGTCCCAAACGGGATGGACGTCTTACATAGAAATAAATGCAAATTAAACTCGAAATACGTCTATATTCTATGATGCCCTGGGGATATGATTATAGATTAACTGTGTTTGGTGAATTGGTTCTTATTTGGTATCTTGCCATTATATGTTTTTTTTTTATATTTCACACACACACACACACACACACACACACACACACACACACACACATATATATATATATATATATATATATATATATATATATATATAGTGTATTTAGGTCAACAGAACATTGAATACCTGAGCGCTTCCTTCAGGCTGGCTTTCACGTGTGACAAATTTCCGAGTATTTGTGGAGTTATCTCCCCATTGTCACCAACTGCCTTGCGGATGCTGTTATAAATTTCATCTTGGATTTCTGGATGCTTCGCCAAACAGTATAGCGTCCACAGCATGGCATTGGAAGTCTGAAAAATAATAATAAAGAACACAATATTAACTATTTGACGTAACGAAACGCAAAAGATTTGGGGTCTGAAACTCGTGTTGTTATTTCACTATATTTACGAGACTGGATAAAAAAAAAAATATGTAGTCAAACGATGCATTTTGATCTGAAATTTTCACTGTATAATGTTCATTCTATATGCTAACTGAAGAAAACCTAGATTATGTGCATTGATAAAAAAAGAAAATTATATTGAAAATTGATATATTTTTGTACAATAAATCCTTTTCTTATTAGGCTGTGGGATTATTAATAAACTTACATACGTACATAGATACATACGTACATATACTAGTATATATATATATATTTAAAAATTATAACATACATATTTAAAAATTATAACATCACTACAAAAATTGCCTTTTTGTTTCAACACTTCTGGTGTTTTGTCAGCATTCTGGTGTCTTGGCTGTTTTTGTAGTAATGTTATAACATGCTTATGCTATAATTTTTAAATAAATATTATTCGCTCTACTTTGTATTGAGCACTATTTTAAAAATAGTGGTGTTTGTTATTGGAATTTTATTCCATCTATACCTATTCGGTAATATATATATATATATATATATATATACATGGTGTCCCAAAAATGTACTTATTCTTTAAATGGTAATAAATGAAGTTTTTATCGGTGAAAAATAAGAAATATTAATGTTTATTGACTTATAAAGGAGGCTAACGGTTTGAATTAAATGTTGAATGAAATTAAATTAATGTTTATAAATATTCAAACTGACGACGAAGTCCGAGAGTGAGGACATTTTTGGGGACATCCTATAAACACGAGCGTAAATCAGAAATTAAAGATGCCCGAAGAAAACTGTTCAGCATATAGTCCGAAACATGAAGAAAATATAGACAACAAATGTGAGAATGCTAGTCAGAATAATTCGTGAAATGAAGAAAACACTCTATCTTGAAACGTCTGTAAATATTCTTAATTTACGATCACTCCAGACCCCATTATTTGGGATTATTCTTTTTGCGCATTGTTAGAAAGTATCTGGTTGCAACATCGATTTTTTAACGCTTTTAGTTTCGAAAGGAATCGTAAAGTTCTGAAGATTAATTTTCTTATTTGAATGTTGAAGTTTGTTCTTATTTTTGCTATAAAAAAAGTTTTTCTTACCGTTTCTACAGCACCGCTGAGTAGATCGACTGCCGAACTGGTTACTTCGTCAAGGCTAAGCGATTTCTGCGTCAAAAGGTAAGTCAGAAATTTGGATGTTTCACCGTGTCCCTCTTTGACTCCTTCGTCCATTTGTCTTTGGAGAGTTTCCATTTTCTGTTGGTTGGAAGAAGGCGAAGAAAAAGATGAGATTTTTATGCACGGTTGCTTAATAACAGAAATAAATTACGTTTTATACGTTCATCTTTTATTCAGCTTCGAGATAAATATTTTAAAGATTGTTTACTAATCGATAAAATTCGAGAACTTTCGAAACTCATACAAAACAGTGAATACTTTGGTTACCAAATTATGTACATCCGTACCAAATCGTTTGGCTACTAAATTATATGCATCCAAAACATCAACAAAGAGAGAGATTCGTGATTAGGACATTGGATGAGAGAAAGACGAACTCTTTCCAGCTGGATCTGACTATAAGCGAATTAAAAGGCCCAAGTAGAGTAAGTAACAATATTAACTGCAAATGACGGAACATTCCGTCAATCACACACACACACACACACACACACACACACACACACACACACACACACACACACACACATATTTATTACTTTAATTGAAACCACTGCGGCAAAGTGCCTTTCTAAGTGTAGATTAGATGTGGCACAAGGCCGAAAGTATAGGGTAACCCGTGAGAATCGAATTCACTATTCAATCGTAACTGACCGAATGAGACAAGCTTGCTAACCATTACGCCACGTCGAAGTGTCCCCAAATGATTTTCTAGGCATAGCTTAGATGTGGCACAAGGCCGAAAGTGTGGAGCACCCAGTGAGGATCTAAGCCATAACGGATCTAGCGAAACAAGTTTGCTATTACATTAGCTCGTGTCCAAATCACACACACACACACACACACACACACACACACACACACACACACACACACACACACACACACACACACACACAGATGTCAGATTTTAATATATATTATATTTTATGAAAAGATTACCAACTGGGTTAATTTTTATCTGAATTTCTGGGACGAGGAGTTATCAGTAATTATATAACTTACATTAAGACTATCGTCCTCATCTTTGTTATTAATATCAGTCGTTGTGCTCTCTGGCCTTCTTTAGGGAATTTTGAATTGACTATTTTGTTTCATCCATGGGTCATTGTTATCTTTCTGATCTGTAAGTCAAGTGAAATCTCGACTTGTTCTTATTTCGTCTTGGTCTGTTATTGCTTGCTTTGTTTAGGTATGCCCTACCCAGTCCAAGGATTGAACTCACAATTACACTGTCACCAAATTCACGAACCATCGCTTTAATTATTTTCTCGTGAAAAAATCCTGGAACTAGAATTGGAAACCTTAGACTTATCTCAGATACCGCCTGCTGCTGTTGTCACCCGTGGGGGGTGGCTAGATACCCGTGACTGCATTCACAGTCGGGCAACTGAAGAAGGACGAACAGCACTACGGTAGAAACGTTGTAATAATAGCAAAAAATGACGAGGATAATAGTTCGAATGTAAATCGTGTAAAAATCGATTAATATCAGTATATTGTAAAAAACAGTGAATCGCATAATAAAATATCACAGAATATGTGTGATTGGTGGAAATTTCCGTTATTTGCTGTTGAATCATAGAACGACAATAGATAAGGTTCTAATTATCGGCAGTTAATGAACAGACATTGTCCTGCGTTGTAAATGGTCATAATGGCCAGGCCTAATCTCTGCCGTAGAAGAAATACTAACCAATAAATCAGGATAAATAAAACGCATAGAATAGTTTTTTATTGACATTTAGAAAGGCAGCAACAGTATTTACCCGTTCGATAAACATTCGTCCAATGCTGATCACATTGTTTGCATAAGACTCAAATTTTCTCCAAAGTTTGGTCGGATAGATCTTATAGGTGGGGGCGTTGTACATCAATGGTTGCATGAGCTTGAAAAACCCAAGTAAATTATTGATGAAATCTTGAGAAAGAGCAGTAGGTTGTGATTCCAAGCATCCGAGTCGCTCCTCGAAAAGGATAGTACCGATCGCTTTAGAAGAAAGGTAAAAAGAAAAAATGAAATGGGAGTGTTTACAAAAAAGTCGAAAAAAAAAAAAAAAAAAAAAAAGTGATAATTTATAACTGGTGTCGCTTAAAAGAAAAATCATATTAAATGGACAGAAAGACAAAGATAAGTAGATTAGTGTTAATAGAATATTTACATTCATTTGGCTTTAGTTCTTTACTAAGTTTAGAATATTATGGCATGAGGCTATGGGAATCTTGTGAGGGTTAAACTTAACACACTAGAAATGGTCTACGATATAAGCTTGCTAATAATTGTTTTATGGTGAGTAACACTTTATGCTTTTTATATTTCTGATAGATCTTGGCCACATCGCAAAGTGATATTCAAGTTTTGCAAATAGAATTAAATCCATCACACACACACAGACACACACACAGATAGATAGAGATAGAGAATGAGATAGAGATAGATAGATGATAGATATATAGAGAGAGACAGAGAAAGAAAGAAAGATAGATAGATAGATAGAGAGAGAGAGAGTGATAGAGAAAGATATATATATATATATATATATATATATATAGAGAGAGAGAGAGATAGAGAAAGAGTCTAAGCCGCAGTTAATTTTCATCTATTTTTTAGAACATTTCATCTTTCTTAGCAGATCTATTATCACAATGTGGAATGCTTAATAACAAAAGTGATTATATATATATATATATATATATATATATATATATATATATATATATAGAGAGAGAGAGAGAGAGAAAGAGATACAGATAGGGAGAGAAACAGAGATAGAGAAAGATATATATAGAGAGAAAGATATATATAGAAAGATAGATAGAGAGAGAGAGAGAGAGAGAGAGAGAGTTAGAGAGAGAGAATCTAGCTAGATAATCCGCAGTAAATTTTCGTCTATTTTCTTAGAACATTTTATATTTCTTGGTAGATCTTCTATTATCACAATGCGGAAAGTTTAATAACAAAAGTGATAATATAAAGAGAAAGTACATGAAATGGGTTAGGCTATATATCCAAAACATATTTTAACCGTCCTAGGTAAGACGATATTATCAGCAATACATTTTTGAAAAAAAAAATATTACCAGCAATACATTTTTGAAAAAAAAATATTATCAGCAATACATTTTTTGAAAAAAATATTACCAGCTGTACATTTTTTGGAGAAAAAATATTGCCAGCAATAAAAATTTTGTCGACATTGAATAACCCATTGAGGTTGATATGCCGGAAAACAAAACAAAACAAGCCAAACCATATTTTAAATAAACAAAAAACTTTTGATTTAAATTTTAAAGTTTCAGTCTCTTTCATTTATGTGCATGTGTAGTCGCATCAGCGTAAACATCAATTTCATCTGATGAAGTTCTAAAGGACGAAACACGTCAAACGAAAACATTTTCCACTTTGTCATAACTTTTCTTCTTAAAATAAATCTTGATATATAAAAGACTATATATCGTTTTCTTATATATATATATATATATATATATATATATATATGTGTGTGTGTGTGTGTGTGTGTATGCATGTAAGTATGTGTGTGAGTGCTTAGCCAGAAATTCCTCTTTTATGCAAGTTTCATTGTAGATGACTGATAAGGCATTGCGATTAAGCTTATTATTATTTTTTTTCTTGTACAACTATTTTGATTTCTGGGCAGAGAGTGTTCAAATGTTCTGCTGATCCGAGCGCTTTCGTCTTCCTTTATATTATTAATTTCCCCATTATTTTTAACCGTTTTTTGCATGTGTAAGAGGCTATTATGGTCGTAAAATGTATACATATATGTGTGTATAATAACGTATATATATCAATAATACATTAAAAAACATATTTCGATTCGCATTATATTTTTTGTCTCGGATCCTACCTGAATTTTACCAAAAACAAAATAATTTCCATGCCTGAAGATGACTGAATGTACAGTTGAAAGTACTTGCGTATTTAAGAAAAACTTTGTACAGCTTATAATTAAAAAAAAACAAAGATCATAGCGTTCATCGAGTGATTGGTAGGTTAATGCATCTTTAAAATTTTGTTATGAAAGGATTTCCCATTTTATATATATATATATATATATATATATATATATATATATATATATATATATATTTGTGTGTGTGTGTGTGTGTGTGTGCGTGTGTGTGCAACCAAGAAAATTAATACACACACACACATATATATATATTAAAAATTATTGACTTACATTCCATTGCCCATTTGAAAAGTTCCATTTCTATATTTTTCACTTCGCCATCTTGTTCGGAAATATTTTGCAACCGGTTTACAAAATCTCTCGAAACTTCATTCATAGCTGAACTGTATTGATGGATCTCTTTGGTCAATAACATCTTTCGGTGGTAGACTGTGCGATATTTGTACCATTCCTCTCCTTGTCTAAAAATAAAGATTGGTAAAGACGTTATACGCAAAGCTAGAAACTTTAATCATGTGACACAAGGCCTGCTAATACAGGGACGGTAACTATTCCGAGAGTAATTAGCCAGTATTTAAGCGAAGACATTTATTAAGGCGCTAAGGCACTTAGGAGACGTGTGAAACCTTATTTACACCGAAAATTTCTCGTTGACAAAACTTTCATTTTGTGTAAATAATAATATTTAAGTAAATGCTCTGTTTATAATAAACAGTATTAATAACATTTACCGGCCTGAATTTGTTCACATTTGGATACGCATTGAGCAGATATGAATGTACGTGAGAGATTCATGGAAGATTGTAGTTTAAAAGCACTAAAATCGACCTTGCTAACCGAACGATCCTCTGTGGCTCAATCGGTTAAGGCACGTCAGACTATATGACGGTTCCGTATAGGATACAGGTTCGGTTCCTGTCGGAGGACGAATATTTTCTATAACAATTTCTCGCACATTCAGGCCGGTAAATGTTGTTTGTTATAAAACAGTGCATTTACTTAAATATTTGTATCTATAAAAAGAATGTATAGACATAAAAATATCTTAGAATAATTGTCGGACTTTGTCCATTTCACAATGAATAACGGAATTATTCATTTTGTTTCAATCAATTTGCACAAGGGTGTAGTTGACAATCTAGTAGTACACTTCAATTCATGGAGCCGAGGTACCAAGGATGAAAGCTTATCAGAACAATAGCCATGAAAATATTTATAGAAAAGATAGAGGGAAGCCACTTTTTAAAGTCACTGATTTCAGAAGAAAAATAATCCCCAATCAAAAATGATGAACTAGTATTGCATATATTATTTGCTTGCTTGCTTGCTTAGGATTATTTTTACCCTGTTCTTTTTTTTTTTACTCTTGTTATTGTTTATTGCAAACTTTGTCAATTCTGTTTGTTGGGCATTTCTGCCAATTACATTTAACTATTGCCAATTACTCGACAGAAAAAAAAAAAACAGCTGGTGCAACAAAATCTTAATTTCCTGTCATTGTACCAGAATAAGTTATCGATAATATTAATTCTGAAATTTTCTTATGCGTTGACTGGGCGCCTCTCTGTGTCCCAACGGTTAGCCAACTCTCTTTGACTATTCCTGTTTATAATAAATTCGATCGTCACTGAGTCTAACGAGATTTACTTACGCGTTAACAAGACCAAGGTGAAGGTTGTTCTTAACTCGATGGTATGCCATTGGTTCCATTTCTCTGCGGATCGGCATTCGACCCTCAGCTCTGATTATTTTACTATATTCATCCGGGTCACTGATCACTACTGTCTTCACGGTGGTGATTTGTTCTTGAAAGATCGGCCCGTACTGAAGCGAACGTTGACGGTAAGCCTGTAACAAGAAGAGCGATAAATTTATTTAGATCTTACTTGATACAAAGACAGATCTATTTCATTTCGGTATACAGGTAGACATATATTCTTCTTACTCGTGTCATATATATATATATATATATATATATACATATATAATTCTAGTATGCCTAAGCGAGCATCGGATGTTAATGTGTATTCGTAATTGTGTATATGTATCTGTCTAGTAGGAGGTGTGTGTGTGTGTGTTTATGTGTGTGTTTATGTGTGTGTGTGTGTGTGTTTATGTGTGTGTGTGTGTGTGTGTGTGTGTGTGTGTGAATGCCTGTCTGTTTATATATTTCAAGTTGTAGATAGCTTTTTACTTAAGAATCTGAATTTTTTTTAAAGAGATACATCTTTTTATTACGAAGGCCATAGGCTATGTGAATTTTTCTGATTACGTGAATGGATCAAATGCTTTTCGCCAAATTATTGCGAATTTGTATAAAAAAATGATTTATAAAGATTTTAAAAATCATTTTATTTATCGATCTCTTTATTTTTTAACTGTGTATTCAGTATCTACTTTTTCAAATTTATGAGCTGGGAACTTTTGCACACAATATATACCGAGTATCACAAAAAAATTTTACAAATCGTGTAACAGCATGATTTCTCACCCAACAAAATGTTTAATATCTAATAATCACTAAACTAATTGAGTTTCTTTTTACCGGGTTTTCGGATAAGACATTTAGACATATTGAGATGATTTGTCGTAGGAATCATTGAAAAACCTTTTGAATTCAGCTAAAAAGAGAACAGGTTAAAATCGTTTTGTGTCAGCCCCACTAAGTCTTTGAGCAATTGAGCAATGGTGAGAGGAAAAAGATCATTGAAGCCTTCAGTAATGGTACCAACATTCATACTCTGGCTTCCATCTTCAAAGTCCATTCAAGAAACATTAAGAGAACAAAGAATGTCTAAAAAAGAGGCAACAGTAGAGAGGAAAACTGGATCAGGACGTCATAGCAGCAACAGGGATCATCATTTCAACTTAGACCTAAAGAGATCAATTAGAACAGATTCAACTCAATCCATAAGACATTTGGCACATCAACGAGGAGTTTCAGCTACGGCAGTCCAAAGACCAGTGAAAAAACACTTGAAAATGAAATCGTGCGTGAAACGTGTGAGGCACCTTGTTACTCCAGAATAGAAGGTTAGAAGGTTAGAGGGCGAAGATCATCTTGAATAAGTTGGAAAATGATCTGGGAATAATATATATATATATATTTGAACTTTGTATCAGTCCATCATGAACTTCGATCCTTAGATATGATTAATTAATGATGGCCATGTCATTTTCGTTCATGATCGCTTTCATCACGATTTTTCTGTTAAGCTTGGAGAGTTATTATACATTCTTACTGCTCAAAGTAGAGTCCAATAGTTTTATAAAAACCTTGGAGAATTCCAGTAAGATATCTTTTATCATTTCTAAAATACAATGGTTCAAAGCTTAATCTAACAATTGTACAATTTTGCTGTTACACAATTTTTGCTGATTTACCCGGTGAGTGAGTGAATAAGTGGGTGTGCGTGCGTGTGTGTGTGTGTGTGTGTGTGTGTGTGAGAGAGAGAGAGAGAGAGAGAGAGATGTATGTCAGATAGATAAATGGAAACTAAAATACAAGGAACGGAGAAGAGAGAGAAAAGGAAAGAAAAGATTACACACACACACACACACACACACATATATATATATATATATATATATATATATATATATATATATATATATATATATATATATATATAGAGAGAGAGAGAGAGAGAGAGAGATTGCAGGAAAAGAAAAAACGTAGTTCTATATCAGTGACTAAATATTTAAATAGATGAAATGTTTATAAAAGACCGATGGCCATTAAGCTCAATGAATCTTACCTCAAACATTTTACTGAACGATAATCCATCTTTCTTCATGTAATCTAAGAGTGTTCCTATTATAGGCAGGCCCCGGGGCCCCGGAACCTCTGAGAAAGGACGGCCCAGGGATTCATTATCTGGTTTGACGACGGCAGAAAATGGGTTGTTACCACTTAGGACTTTGCGCATTGGACATTGCTGCAAAAATGGATATAATAATAATAATAATAATAATAATAATAATAATAATAATAATAATAATAATAATAATTGTCAAAGTACAAGGACCTTGAAATAGAAATCTCGAAAATGTGGCATATGGTAACATCAACAATCCCTGTTGTAGTTGGAGCCCTAGGACTGGTTGGAAAAGATTGCAGTAGACTAATTGAAGGGATTCCTGGAAGTCCATGCCTCAAGGAGATACAAAAGATTGTTCTGACAAGTACAGCCCACACCTTACGAAGGGCTTTATCTATGTAATTTAATTCTTTTTTTTTTTTTTTTTTTTCTGTCAGTGGAAAGTGTCATGACGCCATTTCTAACCTTAGGTCCCTGGGCGGGACCCGGAAAGAAATGTGTAAACGCCAGAAATCAAAGAAATAATAATAATAATAATAATAATAATAATAATAATAATAATAATAATAGTTAAGAAAAAAGCGCAATTTAAGAAAAGATAAAGAAAATAAAAACACAGTGCTTGACAATGTTAAACAATATTTCGACAGAATGTCTGTCTGTCTTCAAGATATATTTAAACAATTTTTTCAAGTATAAAAATATATAAATCTTATATATGAGACTAATAATGTTTTGTAGATTTATATATTTTTATACTTGAAAAAAATGTTTAAATATAACTTTTCCTTTTTTTCTTAAATGGCGTTCTTCTTTGAACTGTTGAAAAATATTGGAAGAGTTACGTCAATCATTTTGTTTAATAATAATAATAATAATAGTAAAATTAATAATAATAATACGTAAAATATGTGTGATCTTATATTTTTTGGTGTTCTTTTCCCTCAAAAAATGCTCAGTGAATAGTGTCATGATGCCATTTCTGACCTTATGTTTCTGGGCGGGACCCAGAAAGAAATGAGTATACTCCATAAATCAAAGGAAATAATAATAATAATAATAATAATAATAATAATAATAATAATAATAAATGCCGGAATGCCACTCTAGGTATGACTCTCATGGCTCTCATAGCTTCTGATCTTAACTGGTTGGAGGTGTCAAAATATACATATTTCATCCTGATGAATTTAGGCGGGATACAGTTTTTTTTTTAACACAGTATAATACTTCTTATATACTTCATGCTTATATTTTTATATCGACATATATTATCATATTATATATATTCTTATATAGTGATTATATTCTTATATACTTCAGTATAATGCAGTTTAATACTTCTGTCATTTTAATACAGTTTTTTTAACATTTGAACGTTATTTTTAGCGGGACTGATATTTTAGTAGCTCTATTTATATTTTTAAACATTTTCCTTTAATAATAATGTCGTGTCGTGTAATTTGTGACTCACATGTAGATATATTGGAACATCCTTAATCGGAGACCGACTACAATATACACGACCTGAATTTATTTCCAGCTATCTATCTATCTATCTATCTATCTATCTATCTATCTATCTATCTATATATATATATATATATGTGTGTGTGTGTATGTGTGTGTGTGTGTGCGCATGTGTGTGTGCGTGTTTGTATGGGTGAGGGTGTAAAACTTACATAACTAAATATCAGTCAGTTATGTGCTATGCGCGATACACGCGTAGGCGATCATGTATCTTTCGATACATGACTGATGAGGCAGATTTTTCCTCAGTAGGTTGCCATTTCTTTCTGTGGTCGACTAGTTGCCATATAGCACCTGGTCTGTTCTGCTATTTACCCATATCTGGCTGGGGAGTAGAAGATTATTCATATCTTTCCCAAAGGTATTAGCACGTAAGTGAATGTAATGGATTCGACTGGAATTCGAATTCGGCTCCCCGATTCCTCAAAATGAGAAAGGCCGACATTCACGAAAGTCAGGTAGTCATTTATGTGCCATGCGTGAGACACACTTAGGCGATCTTTTCGATACATGACTGACGAGGCAGATTATTTCCCCCAGTAGGTTGCCATTTAATTCTGCAGTAGACCAGTTGCCATCCAAGGCTATAGAACTCAGTCTGTCCTGCTATTTACCCATAGCCGAGGGAAGAATAGAATTCATACCTTTCCCAAGGGTATTAGCATGTAAATGAATGTAATGGATTCATTTAGAATTCGAACTCGTCAATCCAAGGCCTTATCCATTAATCCACCGTGCCTCCCTAAATATATATATATATATATATATATATATATATATATATATATATATATATATATATATATATATATATAAAAAGGGACAATATGAATAAAGGCAAAAAAAAAAAACATTAAAAGATTTTGAAAAGCTAACAACATTTTTATTTTGTTTATAAATAATTGTTGCAAAATAAAATCCTTGCATTTGCCTTAATACTCCATCAGAGATTAAACGTTGTCGGCTAAGTGTTTCTTTTGTCTTTATTTATATATGGTGGGTACAGGTGTTTGTGTAGATATATTTGTTTTTCTTCCACAATATCTAGGCCAGTTGACATTAGTTTCACTGCTTAAATAATAGGTAACAGGAATGCCTACAAAACACGTATACCTACTAAATATAATGTTTATAGTAATAGTAATAAAAATGAAATCGGATTAAAAAAACATTGACTGCTTTAAAATTACTATATATATATATATGCGGTAACGCTAAAAAAGTTTACTTGTGCGGATGAAACGCGCCACAAATAAACTTTTCCATTTTGTTTTACAATTTCCTCAATATATATACAATCTTGGGTATGACGATAAACTACATCAGACAGCAAGGCCTCTGATCAGAAGGTTTTGAGAAGCGTGGAACCACCTCTTAATTGCTGGTGTTCACAGGTCTGTTAGGGTCGCAGCTATGGCCAAAGAGTTAACCCCAAACTGGGGTCAAAACATATGAAAGTGTAAATGTAGGTTTTAATACCAGCAATACATTTTTGTAAAAAAAATATTACCAGCAATGAATTTTTGAAAGAAATTTTTTTACCAGCAATATATTTTTGAAAAAAATTATATTACCAGCAATACGTTTGTGAAGAAAAAAATATTACCAGCAATACATTTTTTAAGAAAAATATTACCAGCAGTAAAAATCTTGTCGGCATTAAATAACCCATTGAGGTTGATACGCCGTAAAACAAACCAAACCAAATCAATATATATATATATATATATATATATATATATATATATATATATATATATATATATATATATATATATATATATATATATATATATATATAAACTATTCGAAAATTATAACATATGATTATAACATAAATATTTTTAACATAAATATGTTTATGACATATATTTATATTATAATTTTCGAATAAATTATATTTGCTCTACTGTTTATTGAACACTCTTTTTAAGAATAGTATTTTTGGTTATTGGAATTCATTTCGTATACACCAATCCTAAATTATAAATATATATAATTATAAATATATATATATATATATATATATATATATATATATATATATATATATATATGAAATGCGATAGATATTCAAACATGAATAGAATAAGAGGAAGAAATAAATTAAAAGGAAAATATAAAGAAAAGAATTTCAATGTATGCTCTTCGGAGTCTATATTCGTCTTAGCGTTTCTGTCGATTGACTTCTGATTGGATAGGAGACAAATAAAGAATTACTTACCGCGATGAGCGTGTCCGGAATGGCCGCCGTCTGTTGTCGCACTTTGGCCGATGTGAACACATTGCGTACGAGGGCCTGGCAACTTGTTTGACTGAACTTTCCCAGGGACATCACCGGTGGCTGTGAAAGAGATGAAAGACAAATATTCCTGACCATCATGCTGATACTTTGAAACGGCACATCTGATTTGTCAATTTTAACGAGATATACACTTTTGATGGGTGGAATAAATTTGGTAAGTAATGCACAAAAACGGCGTCTTGGGTGGCTTAACAGCCAAAAAAAAAAAAAAAAAAAAAATGGAATGATCGATCAGAGTTCAAATTGCGGCTAGCGTATCTTGTGTCTTCGCATTAACGCTTTTTGGAAAGGCATGAACCTATTACTCCCTTAACTATGGGTAAATAGGACGGTTGGTGTTCTTCAGCCCTGTAAGACAGTCTATCTTAGGTGTCGAGCTAGTATCTTAACTTCATAAGATATTAACTTGCAACTGAAACTGCAGCAGCGTCACTTAGTGAGGTTACAGCCTTCCCTAAGCTCCACGAGGAGTATGAAATAATAATTAAACAATAATAGAAGTGTAAAATGTAGTAATTCAATTTCATTTTTCCTGGATTTACAGAGAGCATGTAATTACTCCTATCGTAATCTTTGTCTTCGAATGAGTATTTCTGATGAAACGATCCTGTATTTTATAATTCTTCCCCAACATTTAGATTAAACAATTCGATTGTTTTACAAAATAGTCTCATGATTACTCGTCAAATTAGGACAACGAAAGAGAAAGCTTAACAATTATTGGCCCGATTCAAATATCACGCCTACATAACACACTTGATAAAACGAAACGAAGAGACATATTTCTGCTATTTTAAATATTTTCGGTTTATTTGTGGGCGCGTCGAAAAAACCACAAATAGACGTCAACGTAGTTAATTTAATGTATATTGCATTTTTACGAATGTTATTGTTAGTTTCCGGGGAATCAGTTTCCTTTTGGATTCTAAACCGCTTACCACATTTGGTTCTCCGGGAACAGCAGATCTTACGATTAATCTCTACCACCATATCTAGACAAGGCTAATGTTTTATTTTTGTCGTACCAGCTGTTTAAAAAAATAGTATTTCCCTAATATGATTTGACGTTTCTAGATTTTTCAAATCCGAAAATTTAAATGTAAAACAAAACAAGAAAAGAAAAATCCTTTCTCTTATAAATAGACTGACAAACGCTGCGCTATTTAGTGTGAAAAAGAAAGAAATCATCAAGGATTAATCACGCAATTATTTATCTTGTAGAGATTTCAAGTCTATTTTCAAGACCATCTTGTAAATATGCTTTTTATGATATTTTAGTAATATTTTTCCTAATAAGACTAGGGTTCCCTGATTAGAAAATTAGAATACAAGACACTTAAAATCTCTCTCTCTCTCTCTCTCTCTATATATATATATATATATATATATATATATATAAATTTATACCTCTAGAGATTTCAGTCTATTTCCATCTTTTTGCAAATATGCTTATCATATTTTAGCATTATTTTTCCTAATATGACGAGTTGCCCGATTAGAAAATTAGGAATACAGGACATTCTTAAAATCACACACACACACACACACACACACACACACACACACACACACACACACACACACACACACTCTCTCTCTCTCTCTCTCTCTCTCTCTCTCTATATATATATATATATATATATATATATATAAATTTATACCTGTAGAGATTTCTGCCTATTTCCATCTTGTTGCAAATATGCATATTATATTTTAGCATTATTTTTGATAATATGACCGGGGTTGCCAGATTAGAAAATTAGGAATACAAGACACTCTTCAAATCACTCTTTCTCTCTCTCTCTCTCTCTCTCTCTATATATATATATATATATATATATATATATACCTGCCTACACACTTAGACCAATGTATTATATAAAAAAGAGAGACTTAAATTAATAATATGAAGCAATGATTTTAATGAGTTATGAGGAAAATAAAAAATAAAATCATTTGAAATTTATTTAATAATACAAGATAAGAAAGCGTAATTCAATTCTTATCCAGAACTGCACATTAGCGCTGCGAATGGCAAGCAAAACAGTAAAATTGTCGTTGTCCTCAGCCAACTACACCAAGTGAACAAATTGCAAACACGTCAGTTTTGTGTAAACTTCTAGCAATACTAGTTTCCTCGTTCCATTTGGGTTATTTTCAGCAAAAGAAGCTGAGAAAAGAAAGTATATAATTACTTATAAAGTTACAACGTAAGAAGGTCATAAGAATATATTTTTATTACGAAATTTGATAATGAACTAAATACAAGACATTTGGCGTGTCTCTGAAAGGTCAGTATGGGCCAAGGGACAAAATTATCCAGTACGAGACATTTCCAGTGTATGAGGGATTGGGAAGCCTCTAACCATAATACCAGTACATCAGATTCAGTTTAATATTTATATGCTTTTGTAATTACGTCTTATGGACCAACAATTATAGTTGTTATTTCTGCGAATATTAGAATGTATTGTTCTTTTGTAAGAAAAACATTTTTGAAAAATATTGCTAACAATAATTGGTATTTAGTAAGCTTAACTTATGACCAAACCACATGCGAGAATCAAACTGAGTAATGTTTTACGAGACTCGCTTGGAGACCCATGTTCCTACATCAAGAGTACTATAAGCTTATTAAGGATCAGCATTTCTGCTGAAGATCAGAGTATCTGTGTGCTCGGACTAGCATCAAAGTGTAGTATTTGTTATTTCCATCCATGTTCTCGGCTTCGGGTAGGATGCGAACCTGGGCCAGGAGATTTAGATTCGGTGGCTGCATTGGCAAAAATGACTCCTGGAGAGATTTTTCCTTAAAAGGTATATTTTAAAATCGATACAATTCCTGTCCCATAATTGTTGCTACATTTGCATACAGATTGCATAAACAAAATGTACCAACATTTATGGGACAGAGATGGTACAGTTAGTTCACGTTTGGTATTGTTTGCTGGATGAAGTTATTGTGCCGCCTCTGCAAAAATCTGTGGCCCTTGTTCGAACGTAGATGAAAGCAAGGATTTCGAATGCAAATTTTGAATGCACTCAGGCACTCTCTACATGAAAGTTTGACGTAGCACAGTCTTCCTACACTTATCCTCAATATGGCTTAAATAAATATAAATAATAAGTTAATTTACT
Organism: Acanthosepion pharaonis; assembly: GCA_903632075.3. Taxonomy (NCBI): domain Eukaryota; kingdom Metazoa; phylum Mollusca; class Cephalopoda; order Sepiida; family Sepiidae; genus Acanthosepion; species Acanthosepion pharaonis. Next base: position 2,164,673 of record CAHIKZ030001935.1, read on the forward strand.
CGTCTATGGAAAATGATAGTTGTCTGATCGAGAGATTGTAGCGAGTATGTTTGAATCGCCAAACAAAACCTAGATTCATGAACATAGGTTAGAGAATACAACGAACACTAAAAAAACTAGTTAAAACAGAAAAAAAAAACCAAAAAACAAAACAAAACCCAAAAACTGTCACCTTCCTACCATGAAAATTTTTAATTTGTACAATTGTCAGGAAAATCATTATCCAGCATCTATTGGTTTATCAGTGCGGGAAACCAAAATAGTATTGAATTTATATCTTTTTCAAAGTTGTTTAGATTAAAGCTTCTTTCGTTTTCTTCTCGTTTAGCTTATGGAAACAGTTCAAGAAGTTCAGTTCAATATGACTGCGTTTCTCTGTTAATGGCGTGTTTTAAAACACACCTTGATACGGAAAAAGGAAAATGATTTAAACGTTTACGTCTTTTTAAATATTATGTTTATCAGGTGTCACGTCTTCCGTTCTGTACGAAGAACTTTATGACATTGAATTTTTTATTTGAAAAACAATTGCTTAAAAATATAAGCATAAGCCACAGTTTTGTCTAATAGAATGAATATATATATATATAAATATATATATATATATATATATATATATATATATATATATATATATATAATTAAGACAAAAGGACAACTTACCTTAACCTATGCGTTTCATCCTCTGAGACAAATTTTCCTTTTGTCTTTTATTTATATTGTCCTTTCACAGATATAATCTATCTGAAATTTTTCACACACACACATATATATATATATATATATATATATATATATATATATATATATATATATATATATATATATATATAGTTAAATTCCCAGATCAATTCTGTGGACAATACAAGACAAGAATTGATCTGGGAATTTAACTATATTGTCATGGTATATATATATATATATATATATATATATATATATATATATATATATATATATTTCAGTAGTGTGGCTCGTGTTGTGAAAAAATACGGACGCACTTAAGAAAGGACGCACTCGGGACGCACACAACAACAGAAATGAAGACGTACCTTATGCTAAATATAAGAACGGATAGAAGCAAAATATTTTCAATTTAAAATACACATTCTTTTTCTTTTTAAGGAAACACAATTTAGGTTGTATTCATTAATTACAATTGGCACGCTTAACGTAATACAATGGTTATCAAGCAGTTTTGCAAATCAATTCGCTAGTCTATCATTTTCGGTCATCGTTGATTGGTAATCGTTATGATTAGATTAACAGTTTTTGTACAGAAAACATTTCCCACTCATTGAGCGAACAGTTCACGCTACTGCCAGTTTGAATTTATAAAATCTTTTTCTTAAAAGAGTTTTTCAACAAATTTTCTCAAGCCCACTATTATCGTTCTTTCTTGTATTGATGGGAATCTCTTTCCTGACCTTTTGTTTAAGGTCTCCTTCCTGACCCTTTGTTTAAGGTCTCCTTCCTGACCCTTTGTTTAAGGTAATGTGGAAAGTCATCTTTGTATATTTAATTTCCATTCTACTTACACGTGCTACCCACTTTTGTTGCGGCTGTTGGAAGTCTACGGGTTTTGTTAAAATAATTTATGTATAATTGTGTAGCGCCAATCTATAGGGTCTGATGAAGGATTGTGATGTGAGGGAGAATATTTCCTCAAGTTTGGACTCGGCCGTCGGACGAAAGACATAAAAATATTCCTACATCAAGAGGAGTAGCAGGAGTAGCAGTAGCAAGAGTAGCTTTTGCTGAAAACAGTCATTCACGGCTAAACATTCTCTTCTTTAGTTACTATTCTACATTGTGTTTCCCTGTACTAAAAGATAATAAACTTGTTAAAGCAATTCCAGTTTTCTATTGTTGTTTTTGATAACTCACTTATAACAGATTGTCTTCTTAAAAACCTAAAAGATTCATTTGCTTGAAGCCATTATAAAGGTTGATCCGAGAAAACGGTTGTATGTTGATGAAAGGAAATAACAAAGAACATAGAAAAACAGTTCGATGTTGATGAGAAGTTAGAGATTTCTGAACGAGTTGGGCGACATCATTCTGGCTGGCGTTATGCCAAGCAAATCTAAAAATAGTAAATAACAATCCCAAAATAAATTACTGTCACACAGAAAGCGCTTTTTCACAATGAGTACACATTTTGAAAATAACAATTCCGTTTTTATATGAAGGAAACAAAACAAATCTCTGCCAATCCGATTTTGAAAATTTCGTAAATAAACTTGCCTCACGGAACTGACACAACATTTTTCGGTCTTTAGAAATGCTTTTAAAATCTTCAAGATAAAATCTTGCCTTTCTTTTCGTGAAAGAGAGAAAGAAAACAAATTCATAGGATCAGGAAATCTGCCCTAATTAATGAGACATTTGCTTATTTCGCAGCGGAGCCAGTGGTCAAAGTTCGAACCCAGATTAAAAAAAAATTCAGATTTTCGAACATTATTTTTACAATGTAGAAAGGCCAATACTAAATGAAAAATTGACACAGTCTAATCATTATATATTTATAATATTTAACTGTAAATAACAACCCCATTCTTCAAACAGATCTAACATAATTTATGTTGAATTAATAGCTCTGAGTTAAAAATCATGCTTAATCTTTACACTGAGTTTAAATCGCTACACTCCTCACTAATCGTTTTCTATATTTTAAATAATATCCTAATATCTTCAACCTTCGTTGCACTAGTTTCAGTTATTGAGCGCTTCGGCCTTCTTCAAGTGTTTATCACTTCAGGTAACCTTCATAAAATTCCAAACCGAACCTTTCATCTAATCGACGCGGATCCGTTGTCCAGGTCTACTGATATCTCGTCTTGAACAAATTTAGTACTGCTCAGAGTCTGGACCAGGGAGTGAACTCACAATTACCATGTCTGAAAATTCACAGACCAACACTTTAATCCACCCGACACTTGAAAAAGGCCGGAGGCCACAACGGCTGAAACGTTGTGATGATAACAACAAAGATGAAGATATTAGTCCGAATGTAAATAATGTGAACAATGATAATTCCTCATCCGAGAAATTCAGACAGAAATTTCAAATTTAGATTTTCATTCTATAGTATCTACATTTATCTGCCTGGCCTCCGAGAACGTGACACTTTAATCAGGGTTCACACATGAGTAGATGTGTCATACACGTGTCAGAATACGCCAACTCTTCTATTTTGGTGCAATGAAGGAGGTACTGCCGCAAAGTTAGAATCCGCGGCACCAAAGTTGCCTCGTGTTGTATTCGTGAACTATCTGAAGACAAGATCAACACGATGAGTTTCGCTCGCGACTCGAAGTACGAGAACATGGCTGTGGATGAGGAACACTGATTGTAACCTGAAAGCCGGAATATCTCATTCTTTGTTATTTACTCGCCTCGACACGGTGGCAGGATGTGAGTACCGTACATATGGGCCAAAGACAAAAAAATGCCCAGTCTCTGTGACCACTGTCTACTGGCATGCGTATTCTCAAACCTTCCTCTTTAGTGCAATAAGGGAGGTGTTGTTACATGGTTGGAACCTCCTGGACTCGGCTTTCCTCATCGGCTTTTCGATCGCTATTTTCATGGCAAACGTTCAGATGAGTTTCATTCTTTGGTTCCATCAGTTCGGATCTTCACAGCTAGGATATGACATGCTACTTCCACAGAGTCGAATCACTCACATTTCCCCCGGGATTCAAATATGAAAGGAATGTTCCATTCAGAGAGCTTTCACTGAAGAACTACTATTTTGTAGAGCAGACTCCCTTGTGAATGCTTCCCTGAACACTACAATATCAGCAGTTTCAAACCCGGGGCCATTCTCTATCGATTTTGCTTAGATCGAAAGGGATAATCTCCATTACCTACAACATTTACTATAACCATTTTGACATTATCCCTCTACATTGAATGACTCTCGAGTCTTGTACTAAAAGAACATTACTAAAAAAACAAAAACAACTTTAAAAGGAAGAGATAACAGATACTACATTTTGATCCAAGTTCTTTTTTGTCTTTTAAATTTCTGCTTAGTCCCTGTCATGCAGACCTGTTGAAATGATAAAAGGTTAAACATAAAAAATAACTAAAAAGCAAAAAAACATACCTCGTGTTATTGTTGTTGTTGTTAAAGCAAAAAACAAATCTGTTTTTTAAGCCACGATTTGCACTTAACTGTTGTCGTGATTGGTAAAGATGACGTAATGGTTTTGATAAAGTGAGCTTCAAGGTTGATTGTTTTTTTTTGTCTTTTCACCTGTATACATAAGTTTTCATTCAAACTATTTCGTCTTCTCTTTCTTCTTCTGTTTGTGTGTGTGTGTGTTTTTTTTTTTTATCGGTTTTCTATGATCCTTTTCATTAAAAAAAACTTGCTTATTTTTCGGCTTTCAATTTTATTTCTTTGGTATATATCTTGTGCAGTTGACTTAATTGCAGTAAAAACAGATCGGCGTTGATGTTTTGTTTTTGTTTTTCCTGCCTTCCCGCTGTTGGCGCCGACAATGCTGGAGTTTGGAGGGAATTAGATTTTGTTTTCGGGTGGCAGGCAGCCAGCAACAAACTGCACTGAGGTTGCTTGTGGCTGAACAGGCTTTTATTAAAAAAATACCGTCCGTGGGAGGAAAAGCTAGGAAGAGGAAGAAGCAAAGCAGCAGCAGCAAAAGGAGGAAGAGGAAGAGGAGAAGTTTGATCATGTTCCGGCATTTGACATAGCATCATTGTTAGCAAGCGTTTACTCACTATCTATCTATCTATCTATCTATCTATCTATCTATCTAAGTATGCACATAAATATCTATCTCAGTATGCACATATCTATCTATCTATCTATCTATCTATCTATCTATCTATCTATCTAAATATGCACATAAAAATATCTATCTATCTATCTATCTATCTATCTATCTATCTATAAAGGATATTTTTAGAATAAAGGATTTTTTAGAATGAAATTTGTGATCCTTACGACTATATACACGAACACAAAGGCACACATGAACACACACACATACGTACACACATGCACAAACTTCTCTTTCTCTCTCTCTCTCTCTCTCTCTCTCGGTAGAAAATATTGAATTGCAAATTCTTGCAAAAATGAAATTATTTACCTTTCTAATGAAACTTTCATGACATATTTACAAATGAATGAAATTATTTTATAAATGTATATCTTTTAGAAAACTTTGATAAATAATTTTTTTACATATATCATATCTCATGTATATATCATATCTGATGTATATGTTATATATATGTATACATATATCATATCTCATATATATTATATCATACATATACCATATAAAACATATATAT
>CAHIKZ030001935.1:2175000-2177500 GCA_903632075.3 Acanthosepion pharaonis
AGACTTTTGAAAGTATTTTTTAAAAATTACTTTCTAGTTAAATAAGCTGGTTCACTTAAAATTCGAAAATACTGTCACTTCTGTCCTTCTGTCTGATAAATTGCCCTGACGTTAGTTGTCGGTACATTGACGTAAACGTCAATTCGCACCTACAAAACCAATCAGCACGCTAAGGCATGATTCTCTTATTTCAAACTAAATTTAAAATTAAGTAATGTTTGTTTTCATTTACATTAAGTAAACTTGAGATTTTCTAATTTTCCTAAAATAACTTTTGAAAAAAGTATAATTGAATTTTACAAGGTTTTTAAACGGAGAATTTCACTTTTGTTTACAAAGTTGTCAAAAATAATTGACATGTTCGATTTTATGTCACTTCTGCTGACTAAAACAACAACAAAAAAACAAGATTTTTTAACTAAAATTTTGGACGTGCTAAGGAGGATTAAAAATGTAAAAAAAAAAAAAAATACTTTGGTCTTTCCTCTTAATAATATCATAAATATTTATACGATAAAAATTATTTAATCAAGTTTATGACTTTTTCATCAGGGTATTCTCTTTATTAGCGAAGTAGTGAAGATACATATATATATATACATACATATATATATATATATATATATATATATATATATATATATATATATATATATATATATATATCATGAAATGGACTAAGTCCGACAATTATTTAAATATATTTTATGGGAATGTGCGTGTGATGTTATATAAGAGTAGATAGGTTTTCGTCTCGTTCGGTTCACATCCCACACCCCCAGGTCTTTTGAACAGGAGTAGAGGTTTATACCTTTTTTTTCTGTTTAGGATTGGGTTTCCAGTTCCTTCTAAAGTTTTCTCATTCTTTTTCGCTCTTAATAACCTCATGTCTCGTAAGTGGCATTATCGCCTTGCTTAGGGGTGGGGATGATTTAATAAAAGATGTAATGGATAATGGCTCGGAATGAGACGTTGGAGGTCTTTGTTCGAATTCCAGTCGAGTTCGTTACATGAATTTGGAGAAGGTATGAATCCATTTCCTGGTACCCCTAGCTATGGCTTTCGTCACAGTTTAAGTTCAGTTTAGAAGAAGAATAACTTTGAATTAAATGAAAAACCTCGGTAGATTGGTTTGGATATTTTCTGTTTCACAATGTGTGTTAGTAGTTTGTATTCGTTTCTTCCGAAAAGTGTTGTTGGTTCTGCCAAGTAAACATTGAAGTCAACACTTAGAGGCGACAGAGCGTTTCATGCTAATCGCAATCATCAGGTCAAACGCAAGGTGGCACTTTATCCTATAAATATAGCATACCTTAAAACTATTTTGCTTCATATATATATATATATATATACATATATATGTGTGTGTGTTTGTGTGTATGCAGGTAAGACGAGAACAAGTTGAGTACAATTCAAACGTTCATACATTTAATTTAAAGAGGGCTCAATACAGAGTAGAGCAATATAACATCTTAAATTAATTGTTTTGTATTATATTATTAACATCTTATATGGATGATCTTTATTTAACGGTTGCATATTAATTTACCAAATAATTCTATACGTTTGAATTATTTAATAATTTCTTAAAGAGGCCTCTTATTTATCAAATACAAAAAAAAAAAATACGTAGGAAATCCAGAGGGCGTATAAAAAGTTTGCGTTAGCTTAAATTACTTCCCTGCCCCTCCGCTTTTATTTCTTAGGAAAGTTGACCGTCTGGAATGTATACATTTTACGTAACCATCTGTAACAGTCTTCAATTTAATGTTTGGGTGCTGTTGGCAGATAACTCCCGGTCATTTCTAAGAAACTTTTAATTTTTTTCTTTTTTCGTTTAGTTTGAATTGAACATAGGTCATACTCGTTTGGTTGATCAGAGTAAAGCCCTCAAGCCTTATTTGTTTTTTTTTCGAAAAGAGATGATATATTTTACTTTTGAAACCAAATTAATCGTTCACTTTCCAGTAATTTACAGTCGCCTGAGGAGACGCATTGGTATGCGTCGAAACACGACTGCAATTGATTTTTACTTGTTGTTTTAATATCCTAATAATATATATATATATATATATATATATATATATATATATATATGGGGGGGTACCTATAAAGAAACGCGATACCTAAGGTTTAAAACAGAGTCTATCTTTTTTCAATTACTTTAAAGTACTTTCATTAAAAAAAACATTTTGAATGAATGCAGTTACTGATATAACAGAGGTAGTCTGTATTTATTCAATCGAATTTAGCCGAGGACATGAAGAAGTAAAACAGGCAACATAAAGACCTACTTCAGACCACAATTATTTTGGAGTTTTTTGAAATTCAATTTGTCAGTGTGCTACCAGGGATGTAAAAGAGGATACATTTATAAAGCAATTTTTAAGTTTGATGTAAATTGGTTGAAAGATCAATGAAAAATAAAAAAGAAACAAGTAAATATATATGTTATATATAAAAGTTGTTTATTGTTGATAGACCACTATTTATGCGGGTT
>CAHIKZ030001935.1:2182500-2215000 GCA_903632075.3 Acanthosepion pharaonis
TTTATTAAATATTATTTTATCAAAATAAAATGAATTATTATATGAAATATTTATTTTATAAAATATTATTTTATAAAATAAAATATTTATTTTATAAAATATTATTTTATTTTGATAAAATATTTATTTTATAGAATATTATTTTATTAAATATTATTTTATAAAATATTTTATTATTATTTTATAAAATTATTTTATTAAATATTTATTTTGTAAAATATTATATTAAATATTTATTTTATAAAATATTATTTTATCAAAATAAAATGAAATATTTTATAAAATAAAATGTTTATTTAATAAAATATTATTTTATAATATAAAATATTTATTTTATAAAATATTATTTTATAAAATATTATTTTATAAAAATATCATTTTATTAAATATTTATTTTTTGTAAAATATTATTATATTAAATATTTATTTTATAAAATATTTTATCAAAATAAAATGAAATATTTTATAAAATAAAATATTTATTTTATAAAATATGATGCTCTACGTTTTGTTTAAAAAAAGTAAATGCTAAAGAACTATAGATTCTTAATCTGACTGTTCTTTCTCTTTATTTGTGTGTGTGTGTATATATACATACACACACACACACACACACACACACACACATATATATATATATATATATATATATATATATATATTTGGTAATAATTCTGTATTAAAACATCTTTCTTTTCTCTCTCTCTCTCTCTCTCTCTCTCTCTCTCTCTCTCTCTCTCTCTCTCTCTCTCTCATTCTATCTGTCGGTCTATACCATGTTCTTTCAGGAGGTCCGTACAGATCAAACCTAACAAACTTTTCTAGCATTATTATTTTCTTTCCTTGTAACTTTACTTGTTTATCATAACCCCCCCCCCAAAAAAAAAAACCAGAGACCTCTACCCAAACAACTGTATCTATTAAATATAACGCATTTAGTAACAAGAAATAATATCGGGTTGTGTATAAAAAATAATTAATTCCTTAGAAACAATTTCTAAGTTAATGTTTCATCGTGAAAACGGATGCCCGCATCGACAATATTAAATTAACTTCCGAATAAAATATGATGGTCTGAAAGTGTGTACAAAAATGGCAGGTGGTGTCATATATTTCCTACAACGTTGGGTGTCATTGTGAAAAGTTGAGATTTCTAGGTGTAAATAAATCAGAAAGATGGAAATATATTAGAAAATTACAACAAGAGCCAAAGACTACATTCTGTTGATTGTGACATGCATATCTTAAGTCACACATTCAAGTCTTTCAATTGACCAGGTTTAATTATATTACGTATAAGAAGAGAGTGTAACAGTTATCGGGCCTTGGAAAATCATGAATTCATCTTCCATCAGCTATGGGTAAAATAGCAAGGTAGACTCGGCTCTTTAGCCTTAGTGGGGCAATCAGTTTAAGAGAAGGACAACTCTGAATTCAGAAACAGACTGAAGAGGGATGGTCCCCGTCAGGCTATCACGCTCAATACTGTTCTGTCTGCAGCATATATGGTGCCCCTACCACCAAAATGGTTTACATGATCGTGATTGTGAATGATATTATGAGACACTGATGGTGGGGATATGGATTAGTGATAATAAACTTTTAGCCCAATACCATTATAGATGATACCAAAATCATCTAATGAAGACAGACAGATAGATAGATAGATAGATAGATAGATAGATAGATAGATAGATAGATAGATAGATAGATCTAAACAGACTGGGACTGAAATAGATAGATCTAAATGACAGATATCGTTTAATCTATGAGCACAGCAGGATGAGATTTTCTGAAAATGCCATTTGTTGGTGACAAATTAAGCCGCGATTATGCCTCGAATAAACAATTTTTAGTTTAGAAAATAAAGAAAGAAAGAAAGAGAAATCGCAAGACAGCTGCGCATGCGTATGGACATAAGACGTAATGACGAAAAAAGAACTTCATTCATACAATTACTGACAGACAGTATTATTTTATTTTTAGCACAAAGAGAAATTGTTGTTGCTGGAAAAGTGTCATAGTTTTCGGTCGAAATTTTCAAAAACTATTTTGTTTATTTGTTTCTCTCTCTCTCTCTCTCTCTCTCTCTCTCTCTCTCTCTCTGTGTGTGTGTTAGTGTATGCGTGTCAATAAATACATAAGGTATTATGAAACACTTCGGGAAATTTGAATTGTGAATGCGAATCAAATGTATTACGATTTTTTGCTCCTAACTTTTGTGAACAGTCACTTTCTTGAGCCAGAGTTCAATCAGCTTCCAAATATATATAGCGAAAACTACGTGTTATTGTAAGTACTTTTTTCTTCATGATAATATGCTCTGAATTCTGGGTATTTCCTCGTATACCTGAAAAATAAACGAATACGAGAGGGTACTGAAAATTCTCGGTTTAACCTACTTATCAAAATCATTTATTTTATAATAGAGCTTAGTTTAATTTCTTGAAGAGCTTATTAGTTGTGCTGAGGACTTTTCAGCCTACTCTCGTATATTTTAAATTGATTCATCAAAATAATAGAAATCGCTAAGCCGTACAAATATTTGCAGATAGTTTAAAGATAATGAAAAGAAAAGAATTGTGACTAGGATTTTTAAAAAATGATGAAACTTGTTTCGAAACCTTAAACCTCAAATTTTTCAGCAAGTTGATCACCATCTTTATGGTTTACTTGAGAGTAACTCTCATATATTCTTTTTCATGTTGTTAGTTTCAGGTTTTCACCATCGTGTATGATAATATCAACATGATTGGCGAACCGTCGCATAAATTATACATTGTATTCTTAATGACCATCCATATTGCTGGAACCAATTTGAAGGCTTTTGGAGGTGCTAGATTGTGACAACGTGGCATAAATGCTGAGCTTTTGGTCATTAACCCAGAAACTCCTTTTACTTTATTTCCTATAGCGCTTAATATTAAACATTGTATCCTAAGCACCAGAGATTGTTGAAATTAAAATTCATGCTTTACATCCCAAAGTAATTATTTCAAAGCTTTTTCCGTCGTAACGTCCTGAGTAAGACGATAAACTACATCCGCGTCCTGGGTAAGACGTTAAACTACACTCAACATCAAGGCCTCTGATCAGGAGGTTTTGAAAAACGTGAAAACACCTCTTAATTGCTACTGTTCCCAGATTCAGCCTGACCCGGGGTGGTAGCACCTCTTAGGGTCTCAGCTATGGGCAAATATTTAACCCTCAAACTCTGGTCAAAACACTATGAAAGTGTAAAAATAGGTTTTTGTAAAAAAATTCAGCTATAAATTTTTGAAGAAAAAAATTATTGCCAGCAATATATTTTTGAAACAAAAAAGTATTACCAGCAATAAAAAATATTGTCGGGATTAAATAACCCATTGAGGTTGGTATGCCGTAAGACAAAACAGACCAAACCAAATTAATTTTCCGTCGTAGAAACGGCATCATAATTTCCAATCTAAACTGCAAAAAAAAATTTTGTTGTCGCTTAGGAATGCTGCCAGTTTCATAAAAAAACGAATCCAAAACAGTTCAAACATTTTTAACACGCTCAGAAATACGACGAAAACATTGATCAGTAATATGATCTATGAATTCGTTCCATGTTAGGTGATACTCATTGTTGTAATGAAAATGATATTTTATTAACAGCTGCTTTAAAATTAGGATTTTATTTACATTTGAAACTGATTCATTCCCAAAAATCCCCTCTGTTCACATCAAGTTTACACAAATTGTCATGATTTTAAGTTGGAATCAGGAAACGCGATATTTTGCGGAATACAGAAAAGTCATTTTTAATGATTTCCTTTCAAGAGTCACGTTTCTTTCTATCTTCTATTTGATACTAACAAAGACCATGAAATTGAAAGTCGACATTCCTCTTTTTGTCACATGCTTAGGCTTCAGCCATTTTGTCATAAAACCCTTAAGAGGCTTAGATTTCGAATGACTTGACGTCAATTCAGTTTGAGTCAAACTTTTAAATTTGAAAACAAGTTTTTCGGTCATATTTATTTTGAAAACTTTATCCATGAATACATCCTGTATAAGTGAATCTTGACATGTTTGTTCTTATTTTTAAAACAAGTTCCAACTGTTTTAACTGTATGGGAAGTTTTATCGAAAGCGCTCAAGATTTTCATTTTCGAACTGCAGGTAACTGAAGTTGGTGCAGCGTCAATTTTAGCTTTTTCATTGAGAAATTTTCAATTTTAGATTCAGTTTCAGTTTAAGTTTCACTGGAATCTGAAGTTGGTGCAGCGTCAATTTTAGCTTTTTCACTGAGAAATTTTCAATTTTAGATTCAGTTTCAGTTTAAGTTTCACTGGAATCTGAAGTTGGTGCATCGACAATTTTAGCTTCTTCCCTGAGAAATTTTCAATTTTAGATTCAGTTTCAGTTTAAGTTTCACAATTTTGGTATCTGAATTTTCAATTTTGCATCGACAATTTTAGCTTCTTCAGTGACAAATTTTCAATTTTAGATTCAGTTTCAGTGTAAGTTTCACTGGAATCTGAAGTTGGTGCAGCGTCAATTTTAGCTTCTTCACTGAGAAATTTTCAATTTTAGATTCAGTTTCAGTGTAAGTTTCACTGGAATCTGAAGTTGGTGCAGCGTCAATTTTAGCTTCTTCACTGACAAAATTTCTATTTTAGATTCAGTTTCGGTTTAAGTTTCACTGGTATCTGAAGTTGGTGCATCGACAATTTTAGCTTCTTCAGTGACAAATTTTCAATTTTAGATTCAGTTTCAGTTTAAGTTTCACTGGAATCTGAAGTTGGTGCAGCGTCAATTTTAGCTTCTTCACTGAAATTTTCAATTTTAGATTCAGTTTCAGTGTAAGTTTCAGTGGAATCTGAAGTTGGTGCAGCGTCAATTTTAGCTTCTTCACTGACAAAATTTCTATTTTAGATTCAGTTTCGGTTTAAGTTTCACTGGTATCTGAAGTTGGTGCATCGACAATTTTAGCTTCTTCAGTGACAAATTTTCAATTTTAGATTCAGTTTCAGTTTAAGTTTCACTGGAATCTGAAGTTGGTGCAGCGTCAATTTTAGCTTCTTCACTGAGAAATTTTCAATTTTAGATTCAGTTTCAGTGTAAGTTTCACTGGAATCTGAAGTTGGTGCAGCGTCAATTTTAGCTTCTTCACTGACAAAATTTCTATTTTAGATTCAGTTTCGGTTTAAGTTTCACTGGTATCTGAAGTTGGTGCATCGACAATTTTAGCTTCTTCCCTGAGAAATTTTCAATTTTAGATTCAGTTTCAGTTTAAGTTTCACTGGAATCTGAAGTTGGTGCATCGACAATTTTAGCTTCTTCAGTGACAAATTTTCAATTTTAGATTCAGTTTCAGTTTAAGTTTCACTGGAATCTGAAGTTGGTGCATCGACAATTTTAGCTTCTTCAGTGACAAATTTTCAATTTTAGATTCAGTTTCAGTTTAAGTTTCACTGGTATCTGAAGGAATCTCCTGTAACTCTTCTGGACAGTTTCCGTGTTTATGTTCATGAATGCTGCCATAATCCTTGCCTTCAGTTCATCTTTGGTGTTGCAAAAAGTTTTGTTGGTCTCTCACACAACTGCGCCCCACACATAATAATCAATTGGACTGCAGTCTGGGGAGTTGGGTGGTCAGATATAAGGAGTGATGTGGTCGCAGAAATTGTATGACAGTCATGATTGGGTTCTCCTGCTTGTGTGGCGGGGTACAGTCCTGTTGCCAGACACATGGTCTTCCAACAGCTACCCTCTTGACTCAGGCAGTACTACCTCCATAAGGCACATGATATCGGCATTGGTGTTGAATCTGAGGCCCTGTGAAAAGATGAATGGAGGCATAACGTCGCCATCATTAGTGATCACTCCAAACACCTCTGTAATCATCAACTATTTCCAAATTCTCGGATTGACACCCAAACACTCTGAAATGTTCGTTTTGTAGGTTCCGGCGTGAATGCCAAGCAGTACAGCATGCCGTTTTCAAATTTCTGGAGGAGTGAATTGCGTCATCATGATGCTCTTTTTCTCACAGACGTTGCCCAACTCACACGACTATACTGTGCAGTGGACAAAATCAAAAACAAACAAGGCGCATGCGCGAAATTAAAAATATAAAATGGTGACAATTTGTCCACCGCACTCTGTATATGTAAGTGCTTCTTTACTTAGAATTTTTTAAGTTACGAAAAGACCTGTAAGATAAAATGCTGTAATTTATTTCATTAGAAATTAGTCTTTAGTTGCCTTTAACTAGTTGGTAAGCAGTAGTACTGCAAATTGCGTAAGTGTCAAAATATGAAAAGTAATAAAAGAGAGTTTAGGTATATCTAGAAACAGATAAATCTTCTTTATTGGCGAGAAAAACATTTAATAAATGTCACTCATGAGCTGAAATAAGGTTTGTGTAAACAAATATATTTCTTTATGAATTTTCATTCTATAACAAATCCCATCAAGTCAGGCATTTTCAGAAATAACGTATTAATATTGTATATAGCATTAACACTTGCACTGCTGTGGACGTACTTGTACGTCTTTCCGAAACTTACATCGCCTGCTGTCGACGTATAAATGTTATCAGCACAAAGAAAAATATCGGTCCCTACTGACTTTAAACTAGTCCTTAGTGTTATTTCCAAACCAGTGTAGATATATAATAACGTACAATACGACTTATTTAGTGATATATTTTTATACTGTATGTCGGGCGTTTTGGTTAGTTTAGTTGGTACTGTAAGGCACCCAATTGAAGCCAAAATGGCGGTAACCATGAGACATCGCTGTTAGTTTCTTTATAGTCTTTTATTCCCAATAGATAGAAATTTATTTTTTAATAACAAAGCAAAAACAAAAATGGGCCAGACAGCCTTGCAACAATGCTACAACAAAGAAACAGTAACAACAGGAAATCATCCTGTTAGCAAGTAGGGAAGTTCCCGGAAACGCAAATTCACAAACTAAAATAACAAGTTAATGGCAGATGTATATGTAAACTATTTTCATGTTTAAGTAAATTACCAAGTGTCATATTTTGTGGCTGTTACATATCATATAAAGATTTGCAGAATTGTAGCGAAGAATCTAAGCATTAGAAATGAGATCTTACAGATCCTTACTAGATGCAGGTATCTCCTGTGTAGACTGCGTCACGAATGCAACCGAGACACATGTAGGAAATTAACCAGGTACTCAAGCTGCACAGCGACCCTGCGACTACAACCGGTCATGGTCCTGGGGGTGGTGATGATGATGAAGATTTCTAAAATCTCCTGCATCTTTTTGTTCTGTATGACGTCATAGAATGACGTGAGGTGTCGTTGGGTATCCACTAGAGATATTTGTTGAAGATTATCCCATCCCCAAACCCTTGACACGTTTCTTATTGCTTGAAGGTTGTTGGCTTAAGTGAACGCAAGCAGGAAGGGATTATCAGCTTAGGTGGAGGGACACAGACGTGCGCATAAACGAAAATACATCCGCTTCAGGTTCTTGTAGCGATTTGTCAAATCCAAAGTATAGATTCTGTTAAGTAAATAAACCATGAAGATTTTCGGCACTGTAATGGCGTGTATTTTTGTAAACAAGCCTATGAAGAACGAACATGAGACTTGTGAGAAGTCGGAGTACACCGGGTCAAAAATCCAGGAACAAAGATAGCTTTTATTTCAACAATTCTAAGAACGGATATTTTTTCTCTGTTAAATTCATATGGTGATTTCTATAAATTGGTGACATTAGAATCAAGCAAGTACAAAAATTAAATTGTCTTGGAAGTGTTTTAACAGGCGACACAAAATGTGACACCGAAATCCAAAGGTATATTGGAATAGCAAAAGATGCTTTCCAGAAGTTAAGCAAAGTATTAAGAAACTGGAAAATTTCGTTAGAAGCAAAGAAAAGAGTGCTGAAGTGCAAAATGATGTCAATCCTTATTCATGAAAGTGAATGCTAGACACTTTTCTCGAAGACGATCAGGAGATTTGGGGCAACAGAGGTGTGGTTTTACGGAATGATTCTGAGAATGCCATAGGCAGAACATTTGCGGAACGTGGATGTTTTAAAGAAAATAAAAACAAAATGACACTTGTGTTTAGAATCAGATAGAAGGCTTACAGATTTTGACACTCACATAACATATCTAATGCAAAAGGGACAGTCGAAAGCTGCGAGTAACTTAGCTAACTAATTTCCTTGCCAGAGCAGGGAATGAGAAAGATAGTATAAATTACAAACGTCACTAAGTGCTACAAATGATTGGAATTTGTTGAGAGACACGATCACCCACGTCCTGAAGAGACACGATATAGAAGTTTTTTTTTATTTTCATTTTCTTAGAAAATGGTGAAGGCCAGTTTCCTTGCAGATAAAGAGGAGTCTTGAGGCACCAAAGATGTATTTCTACAGAAGGAAAATAGAAGCAAAAAGACACTTGTACTTAAAATCAGAAAGAAGCTGTTGATATTTCTTGCGCACAAAATGTAAAAAAAAAAAATTCACACTCACAATAAATAGTAGGAAACTAACGAACTTAATGATTTGCCTTGGTTTGGTTTGTTCTTTTTTATGGCATATCAACCTCAATGGGTCATTTAATGCCGACAAGATTTTTATTGCTGGTAACATTTTTTTTCAAAAATGTATTGCTGGTAATATTTTTTTCCAAAATGTATTGCCGATAATAATTTTTTTTCAAAAATGTATTGCTGGTAATAGTTTTTTCAAAAATGTATTGCTGGTAACATTTTTTTCAAAAATGTATTGCTGGTAATATTTTTTTTTTCAAAAATGTAATGCTGGTAATATTTTTTTCAAAAATGTATTGCTGGTAACATTTTTTTTTCAAAAATGTATTGCTGGTAATATTTTTTTCAATAATGTATTACTGGTAATATTTTTTTCAAAAATGTATTGCTGGTAATATTTTTTCAAAAATGTATTGCTGGTAACATTTTTTTTCAAAAATGTATTGCTGGTAATATTTTTTCAAAAATGTATTGCTGGTAATATTTTTTCAAAAATGTATTGCTGGTACCATTTTTTTTCAAAAGTGTATTGCTGGTAATATTTTTTAAAAAAATGTATTGCTGGTAATATTTTTTCAAAAATGTATTTTGTAACATTTAATTAATGTTATGTTTTTGTTATTTCTCCTAAGCCCTGTTCCGTGATCCGTTTACTCAAGTTCACTAAGTATGTTATGCGTTGTTTTTCCGTGACTCCCTTACTTTCACTCTGTCCTGTGAGTATCAGTTTTTCACTCTGTCCTGTGAGTATCAGTTTTTCACTCTGTCCTGTGAGTATCAGTTTTTCCAAACTCTCTTTCGTCACTATGTGACCTAGAAATTTCAACTGTCTTTTCCTGATGTATAAGTTTCCTTTTTGTTTTCATTTTCTCTAAAACTTTGTCGTTGCTCACACATTCGGTCCATGGTACCCTCAGCATCCTTCTGTAGAACCAACTATCTGTTGCTTCAAGTCTCTTCATCTTTGAGGAAATTGTTCAGCAGTCACTGTCGGACAGGAGGACAGGTATCACATGACAGTTGAGTATTCTTTTCTTTGTTTCTAACGAAGTTTTTATGTTTCTTAATACTCTGCTTAGCTTTTGGAAGGCATCTTTGGTTATCCCAAGGCGTCTTCGGATTTCAGTGTCACACTTTCCGTCCTCTGTTAAAACACATCCCAAATATTTAAATTTATGTACTTGTTTTATTTTGGCATCTCCGATTCGTAATTTGCATTTTTGGGTTCACCCCTTGTGCTAACAACCATGCATTATGTCTTCTTGCATTAAATGTATAAATAAAAGTTTCTAGTCTAACTTTTATTTATTTATTTATTTGATTATTTATTCTTTTACTCATTTCACTCCAGTCAAGGTGAGAAAGCCACTATGATGCAAGGATTTACTGAAAGTGAAAGAAACTGAGAAAATTTTATTAAGGAAAAACGAGAATAAAAAGATTCAAGAAGACAGAAGATGACAATTGACGTGGCATCTAAATTTTTGAAAATCGTAGTTGAAAGGAAAGTAAGAAGCCGGAAGAAAGTTCTACAAGCGAGAAGGACTGGAGAAGGAACTATTAGCATAGAATTTACGGTTACTTCTAAGAATTTCAAAAGTAAAATTATCAGTATCTGTCAAGGACACATGGTACAGTGGATAAAGGCGTTGGTTAGATCCAGTGACAGGACCCAAAGAGTGTGAATTCAATACCCGGTTAAGGCAGTGGAGAACTTTCAGAGGGAAATTAATAGGAGATAACTGATAACTGACATCCATTAAACATAGCACGTGGAAATAGAACAGTCTACTCCAGTGAGCGAAATAAAGGATTAAGTTCGACATTCCAACCACCTGAAGAAGGCCGGAGCGTACAACGGCCGAAACGTTGTAATAAATATGGCGACAAAGATGAGGACAATAGTCCGAATAATGTAAATAATTTTTGCTCTTGTATATAAACACGTGTTACAAAATAAAATAAATGCATTTGCCTTGATAAAGCCCCTCAGAAGACGAAACGCGTCAGCTATGATAAATTTTCCTTTTGTCTTTTACAGATATACTCGATCGTAAATCTCTATATATTTCCCGGCAACAACATTATTGAGGAGGCGTACATTACACATGGCAGATTCAAATTCTATTGCACAACATTTAAACTTTAATTCCTGTCCACATTCACTTTTAGAGAAATATTGACAATACAAGTATACTCCACCATGAAAATAAAAGACAAAAACTTCAAATTCTTGAAGCACTCTCTCTCTCTCTCTCTCTCTCTCTCTATATATATATATATATATATATATATATATATATATATATATATATATAAACGAAACCAGCACTAAATAAAAATAATTATGAGTATAGCAAGAACGTTTTAAAATGTCTATAAAAGCAATGTCTTTGGATGCTCAAATTGTCAAACATTTGAAAAAAATTTTAAAATAACTTTTGCAGGTTGAGTATTTTCAAAACATTAACAATAAAAAAATTTAAACTAAGTTACCTCCCTTACATATTCTTAAAGTAAATTGAATATAACGGAGCGCGTTTCATGCGCATTTACAAAAAAAAAAAAAAATACAATTATCAATTACATTCATTTTTGTTTTAGCAATTCACCCTGAAGATGATCTTGGATAAGATTGACAGTACTTGGGAAAATGACAGAAATAACCAAAATTACGGTGTCTTTCTTACTCAGTTTTGTAACAGCACTAAGAAATTCATCCGTGAATTTGAGAGGATTAAAATAAAAAAAAACAATATATATCTAGATTATTTAACCAAACATGCTTGAATGAAAATATGCTCCCTAAATATATATATATATATGTGCGTGTGTGAATAAAGACAACAGGGAAACTTATCATCATAACTTATCGTGACTTTTACAGATATATTGTAGTTATATCTGATATATTGTTTTACACACACACACACAAACACACATACATATATACATATATATATATATATATTAGGGATAAAAGTATGACAAATTGGGAAAAATTTCGTGTAATGCGTTTCATCCTTTAGGACTTCATCGGATCAAAGTGATGTTTACGCTGATGCGACTGCACATGCGCACAAAGGAAAAGGACGCTCAGAATTTAAAATATTGATTTTTTTTAAATATTCGTTTTGGTGTATATAGTGTAACCAGTTTCATTTTCATTTTGTTTATGTTTCCAGAATATCACCCCAGAATACCCAGACTTTATGGCCTGCCTAAACCCCACAAAGTAGGTACCTCAATGTGCTCATTTATTTTCAGGTATGGACAGCGCTCTTCACAAACTGACGTGATCCATAACGACAATTTAAACCCCTCTCCTCAGAACAATTAGCCTATCACATATTACAAATTCAGGCGACTTGGCTGAAAATCTAAAGGAAACTAATATGACTGACAAACTCATAGTCTAGATATAAAATCTCTTTACACCAACGACCCCGTTAGTAAATGCTTAAAGCTGGTAAAAAGCATCTAACACAGTCAAAGATAAACCTCTCCCTACCAATAGCTAAAATAATAAAAATCTGCCATCTCATCACCAATCAATGCTATTTCCTACTTAACCACAATTATTATAAACAAAAATCTGGATTACCAAAGGTATCGCACTAAGTGCATTGATGGAATGTATTGTATGGTCCTTTCCAAAATATTTTACCTAAACAATCAACGTACATTCGATATATTGATAACGCTTTATTAATATATCCCCGTGGAACTGATCAAGCTGATTTTGTAGATTAACTAAACAAAATCGAACAAATGATAGAATTTACTTATGAAATAGAAACACAATATTTTCCTTTCCAAAATTTCATGTTACACCGTGTTAACAGTAGCTTAAATCTTAATGCAAATCAACTAATAAAAAATGATCTCATAAATTTCTATTCTCACCATAACAACAAAATAAAATCTGGAATAATCATAGGATTCTATTTAAGAGCACTCAGAATTTGTAGCCCTCAGTATTTATACGAAAAGGAGAAATACGCTGAAAATAACTTTAATCGTTTTCAATACCCTAATTATTTCATATTCAACGCGAAACAAAAGGCTCATAAAATATTTCAAAATAGAAAAGCAATCCTTCCTAACAAAACTAACGGAACAAAAAATATATTGTTCTACCCACCAACTCCATCACAACTAAAATTGAAAAAAATTATCTGAAGTCAACATAAAATTTGTCACAACTAAGCCTAAAACAACAAAAAAGTTAATACAAAACAAATAATAAGCTAAAATTTGAAGAAGGAATTTACTCTATTACCTGTAATAATTGCCACAAGGAATATATAGGAGAAACCTTCAGGAATTTAAATAAAATGATTATATGAACACAAAAGCGATCTTTTACAAAAGACAGAGTTAGTTTCTCAGCGTAATGAGACTGCCCACGATTTTAATTAAAAAATATATGAAATTCTAATTAAAAGAAAGTGCTTTAACCGCTAGAACATCCACAGTAAATTTGCGTTCAGTTTCTTAAAATATTTTCCCATTCTCGGCAGCTCTCCTATTATCGCAATATTGGATACTTAATTACAAAATTGAGTGAAAGACAAAAAAAAAAAAAAAAGAATCTAAATGGAAACGGTAAGATTATATACCCGATTGCATCGAGCATGAAACAGCCTGTCGCCTCTGAGTATTGACTTCAATGTTGACTTTTATATTTACATACGCTCTATCTCTAATATTGAGCACTTTATTCCATAAATATAGCATAGCTTAAAACTATATTTCTTCATATATATATATATATATATATATATATATATATATATATATATATATATATATATATATATAGTTTTTCGTATAATAGTAACATATATATATATGTGTGTTTTTGTGTTATTATACGTTATTTATATGGACACAAATATTTAAGTAAATGCTCTGTTTATAATAAACAGTAATGACAACATTTACTAGCCTGAATGTCCGAAAAATTTTCATAGAAACTATGCGTCCTCCGACAGGAATCGAACCTGTATCCTACACGGAACTGTCATATAGCCTGGCGTGGTATACCAGGGTTGGGAAACCTTTTTGAGAATGCGTGTCAAAACCGGCCAAAGCCCTGAAACAAAATTTTTCCATGTGCCAACAAAGATTTTTGAAACGTCAAAAACTAGCAGCAATTAAGTTTGAACTGGGCCTACCTGAAATAAAGTTAATAAAATTCTCTTTGTTCCTCTTCAATTTTTTGTTGCTTAAGTTCTTCTAAACAGTTTGAAACTGTTCCTTAACAGAAGTCCTACAAGCGATCGTTTCGGAACAGAAAATGCATAAGGTTTTATTTTCTTTATTAATCCTACAACATTATTCAGTCCAGTATTTAAATTCTCTAATATCTTCTTCATTTGAATGACATCGTTTCCTAGCTAAAGAAGGAAATAAAAATACAGGAGATAATGATATACAAGAGGAAAAGAATAAAAAGGGAATCTAATGCATAAGTTTCGCGTGCAAAAACAACTCATCGATGTGCCATGTTTGGCACGCATGCCAAAGTTTGTTGACGCCTGTGCTATACCATTATAGCTACGAAAGAAGCGTATACGTATATATATATATATATATATATATATATATATATATATATATATATATATATATATATATATATATATATATATATATATATATATACATCATCTGTTATATTTACACGCATTTACCAAAGCTATTGAGCACGTTTACTCATAAATATAGCATACCTTAAAACTATATTTCTTATCATATATATAATATAGATAGATAGATATGTATGTGTGTGTGTGTGTGTTTTATTTAATAGAGCGGTTAAGGAAATATGAGGAATAAAAAGCTAAGAAAAAGATAACAATATTGGCAATAAGATTGATGATATTTATTAATAATGAAATAATAACATGTTTTGTTTTAATTATATATATATATATATAATTAGGTTTTAAAGGGTGCGCTTATTGGCAGACGAAATATATACAATCTCAAAATAAACGGAGCACCTACTCAGATACGGATATCTACTAAAATATTTTTTGAGTAATAAAATATGACTACATATATATATATATATATATATATATGTGTGTGTGTGTGTGTGTGTGTGTGTGTGTGTGTGTGTGTGTGTATGTGTATGGGTATGTGTGTATTCATTCATATATATATATATATATATGAATATATATATACATGAATATATTCATATATATATATATATATATATATATTTAATATATATATATATATATATATATATTTTAAATTCAGACGACATCCATTCAACCGACGTCAGGTTTCAGTGTAAAATACATCCTCACCTCTTACCAAAATGTAGCTAATAACTGATACAATGATACTGTCATAAGGAAAATCTAGACACCCCGTGTTCAATTTGAGTAGAATATTCTGTAACCATGGAAACGTGATTTTAGCTGTGTATTTAAAACCCGGTAAATTTTAAAAGTTACTCCAAAATTCGCTTGAAGATGAAATGGAACTAATGCTTTTAATTTATTTGCAAAAATAAAATTAGGGGTTTTTAGCTTCTATTTTTGAAACATGGTTGAAACTGTGTAGCGAAAATAACCATATTTTAAATCAATTAATTTATAATATATATATATATATATATTTGTTTGAATAAAAGACAGACCACGTTAAGATTCCATGTAATAAGCTATTTCACCATAACCCCTTTAACAGGGTTCTGGATCATCAGACTTTACTTCCAAAAACTGAAATGAAAAATGAAAAGATATTCACACATTCACACATTCATTCATATTCTATTTTACATTGAGCTCTCTGGATATCATCCTCCTCAGGTCTACCCATACGGATTACCTAAGTTTGCATAAACTCTCTCTCTCTCTCTCTCTCTATATATATATATATATATATATATATATATATATATATATATATATTTAAACGTTATTTTTAGTGCATAGACATATTTGAGTAGACGTTTAAAGGGATAAAAATCTTTCGGGTTGATACATAAAAATCCACTGCCTTAGAACACACACACACACAGACACACACACACACACATATATATATATATATATATTATAATTATTTTTTTATCTTATTTTATTTTATAATCTAGGCTCTATTTGTATATCGAGCACTGTTTTTTAAAAATAAAAACAAAAATACTAAAGAACTTCGGATCATCCATCATTATAACTGTTCTTTCCTATTACATCAATATATACGCACACGCACACATATAGATATATGTGCGTGAGTGTGTGTGGTGTGTGTGTAAAGATGCGTTTTACAATCCGTATGGATAATTCCAGGGAGGATATAATTCAGAGAGCTCAATGTAAAAACAGAGCAAATATTAATTATATTAAGAAGCAGACAACTTTAAGGGTTCATGGTGTATGAAAGTGTTAATCTGAGGAATTAGAATCGAATTTCGATTCTAAGGAAATAAATTATAATCACAATGAACCCTTAAAGTTGTCTGTTTCTTTATATATATATATATATATATATATATATATATATATATCGTTCCAGCTTTACTATTTGTCATAACCATTGTCTTTCCTTCCTTTAGTCTTTACAAATTGCCTACACGATATTTGCTGAGTGCATCTATTTCAAGAAAATATAAATATTTCAAGAAAGCCTCAAGAGAAAATGTCGACACACCTGTGCATGGTGGCTTAAAAAGGAAATGATGCAACTGCTGCTGAAACTGGAATAATTCATTGGCACTATTTTGTGGCTTCAGAAAACTAGTATCATCATCTTTTTGTTTTAATCCCATTTTTTAACCCTGGGGAACTTTTCGAGTGTTTGCCGCACTCGGGAATACTGGCACATTGAATTTCATATTTCTGTGATCTTGCATTCCAGTTTTACAAACAAGATAACTCGAAGTGACAACAAGAAAAGGTTAAATTCCTTTCATAGTAATAAAGTAAAGCATTTTATTCATTTTTACAGCGCTCATATGTGGGTAAAAAAGACAGTTTCTCTATACATGCACAAAGATTAACATAAACATAGGTCTTTTATACATATCGTTACGTAAGTGAATTGAAGGAATTTTAAAAAAAAGAAAGAAAGAATTTGGTTAGAGGAGAAATAAATAAATGAAAACTCAGTCAGAGAAGAAGAAAGAAAGAAAGAAAGAAAGAAAGAAAGAAAGAAAGAAAGAAAGAAAGAAAGAAAGAAAGAAAGAAATGGTTATAGGATAAATGAATAAATGAAAATCCAACCAGAGGAAAAAAAAATGAAGAAAGAAAGAAGAAAAAAATAAAGAAAGAATGAAAACTTCAACTAGAGAAGAAAGAAAGAAAGAAAGAAAGAAAGAAAGAAAGAAAGAAAGAAAGCATTCTTTTGGGATAATATTTAGAGATTGTTAAATGACGTATTCATCTGGCATAGACAGGAGAATGCAACAACTAAAACTTTGTGTTGCAAAACAATGGCGATGACGATTTGAATAATACATGTAAGCAATCTGAACTTCAAGTAAAAAAGGAAGCTTACGCCAATAATTAGCAAATGGCCCGAGGCAATAAATCATAAAAAGTAACGTTCTTACTAATTACGAAGTACGAAACAGTGGAATGCTGTTTCATACCCACAAAAATGCGGTGTGTTTTCAATATTAATTGATGTTGAATAACTGTTATCCCTTTGTACCATCACTATATGTCTTTCCTTCCCACTCCGGAATGCGTTGCACTCCTTTTGCCCGGGGCCAAAATGACAAGGTCTTCCGTCAGTTGGACAGTCTCCCCCTAATCCACCGCCAGCTTAACTGGACGAGGATAGGAAGAATGAAAAACGATCAATTTTGATTGTTGGCATTTTAAAGTTGGTATTTTAAAGTTGATATTTTGGGAAAACCCGAGCATTAAATTTATCACTTCTTCTTTCACTCGTACTTGAAATGAAAATTCATCCGTCTGTTGACGTCATCTAACCAACCAGGATGAGCTGTGTCATGTGAACACAGGTGATGACAGGTACATCATAATTCGACTCCACGAGATTTGTAACTCATAAATACGTCATTGTCTTTGTTGGTTTTCGCCCTCCTCCAAACAAACCCACTTTCTTTCTATCTCGCGCCATTTTACTTGCTTCTCCTGCTTCTCGTTCTTTCTAGCCTCAACTACAAAGATTTTGTTGTTATTTGATTAATGGCCGCCACTGCTATGTAATATCAGTCCTCTTCTACGGCGGTGAATGTTGGATAATTTCTTCATAGGTGAAGAAGAGACAACAGGAATATGGTTCTATAAAAGAATGCTAATGCCATGGAGTGAAAATTTGATCAACGACGCAGTTTGAAGGAAAATGGATACAAAAACGATGCTTATGCTTAGAATCAGAAAGAGGCAGTTGAAATTTCTAGGACACATTATGAAGAAAGAAGGTCAGGAAAATCTGACACTCATAGGGCATGTTAAAGGCAAGAGGGGCAGTGGAAAGCAGCCAGTAACCTACATAACTATCTTGTGTAAAAGGGATGAGAGAAAAGACTTTAGGACAGATCACGAAACGACAAACTTTACTGAGAGCTGAAAATGATTGGAAGTTGTAAACAGCCATGATCATCCATGTCCTGAATGGACACGGCACAAAGAAGAAGAAGAAGAAGAAGAAGAAGAAGAAGAAGAAGATTGTTATGTTCGCTTCAACAGTTACAGTAGACGAAATATAAATCTGTCTCATTCGGGGCAGCTTGACATGGTATAATGGTATATAAGTTTTTCCTGCTAAAACAATTAACGCCCAAGTAGTGAGTTTGATCCTCACTGGGTGCCCCATTTCTTTTGGTCTTGGACTACATCTAATCTACACCAGTATCAATCTGTCACATTCACCGAAGTCAAGCAACTTCGAGTCTGGTTAGTACCTAGATGAGTGACCACTTGGAAATATCAAGTGCTGTAAACTTCGATGTGCAGGTGCTTTTATGCATAACGGCTCGGAATCGGAGATCGGATGGCGGAGTTCTAATTCATTTCGGGTTACACTACGGTTATTCACTTACGCGCAAATATCGTTGAGAAATATATAAGTCCACTTCTTCTCTCTCCTCCCTGCTATGGGTTAAATAGTAGGACTTGTAGCAGCAAGTCATTTTTATTTCCAATAAATTCTTGCAATCTAAAAATATTTTCTGGCTTTAAATAACCTTCAAAATGGAGATAAGCCGTAAAAAAAACAAATCAACAAATCTTTATTTGTTTCTCCCTGAAACCAAACAGCGTTTCTGATATGCCTTTTCCGTCTTTGCTCGTAATCAAAATGAAACAGTCGATAATTTATCTGGGGTATTGGCAGGGTGTAACATATGCGCTAACTAAAGACCAAACATAAATATAAAATGATTATGGTAATTCCTAATACAAGAAATTTAGACAGAAATTCCCGAACCTTTATTTTCTATAAAATACTTCTTTCTAATACACAAGAAATACTAATCAAATAGATTTTTATAATTTTATAGGGTGTCTTTGTAATTAATTCATTTTATAGGGTGCCTTTGTAATTCATTTTATAGGGTGTCTTTGTAATTCATTTTATAGGGTGTCTTTGTAATTAATTCATTTTATAGGGTGTCTTTCTAATTCATTTTATAGGGTGTCTTTGTAATTCATTTTATAGGGTGTCTTTGTAATTAATTCATTTTATAGGGTGCCTTTGTAATTCATTTTATAGGGTGTCTTTGTAATTCATTTTATAGGGTGTCTTTGTAATTAATTCATTTTATAGGGTGTCTTTGTAATTCATTTTATAGGGTGTCTTTGTAATTCATTTTATAGGGTGTCTTTGTAATTAATTCATTTTATAGGGTGCCTTTGTAATCCATTTTATAGGGTGTCTTTGTAATTCATTTTATAGGGTGTCTTTGTAATTAATTCATTTTATAGGGTGTCTTTGTAATTCATTTTATAGGGTGTCTTTGTAATTCATTTTATAGGGTGTCTTTGTAATTAATTCATTTTATAGGGTGCCTTTGTAATCCATTTTATAGGGTGTCTTTGTAATTAATTCAAAGTTTTAAAATTTAAGAATCTGGGTATGTGTCTCTCGCTATAAAATCTACAATTTTGTTTCATTTCAAAATACATTCGTCATATTTTCAAAGTGAATCCCGAGATATGTAAAATAGTTTTATTTGTGAATAAACAAAACAGATACTGTGTAAATATTGAGTTACGTAGAGATTTTTTCTTTTTTTTTTTTTTTACAATCCAGTTCGGAGGTACAGAGGCACCTATAAAAGTAATTTGGGAAGGTAAAGAACAACAATAAATTGTTTGTGTCGCTATCAAATCTCACCTCAAATCTACTCAGCACTTTTAAAACTGAGAACTTTTATCCTTTCCTTTTAGACGCACCCGTAAGGAAAATGTGGACTTTCGTAAAGCCGACACCCAGTAAATAAACATAAAGCTCTTAGTGTCTTATATATATATATATATATATATATATAAAGCAGCGTCAATTACAAAGTGACGCAATTTCGAAACAGTTGATACTAGAAACATGAAACAATTGACAACAGCACAGAGAACATCAAAGGGATTATATAAATATTTGGTCTATACGAATCATTAGAGAAAAATTATTAAAATTGTTTAAGCTCAACTGCAGATTAGGCCAGATATTCTCACCCAAAATTAGGCCGTTAATCTGTTAAGATATATCTGTATATGAAGGCAATATTAATATTTATTCGCGCCAAAGATTCTATTAACCTTGATTTCACGAACAGAAGTTGGAACAACGTTTTTAATGTCCAACAATATTATCAAGAATGGATGAGAAAACGAAGTTGTATATTCAGCAAGTAAGAACGTTAAACTTTTATATATGCAGAATCTATCAACAAACGCCCACAAATGGGGATTTACAATACTGAAAAGGTTTTTGAGAAATTATATTCGCGTTCACGGATTTATGTTTAGCTTTATAGCAATTTAAAAAGTCCTTTATGTATGTATGTGCACGAATGCGAGAGATTTGCTCATATACAGACATTCAGAAGTAAAGGAAGAAAGATAGTGAATAGCTGATGCCTGGTGCTAGTCAGCGTTTTCTCTTTGAAGATGCTGGGGCACCAAGTGTGTCGTTTGACGTGAGTAAGTAAATCCTCTGCATTAGTGACTTTTTCAATTGCTCTATCGATTTTTATTTGGTTTTGGATTAATTCCTAAACCTGTCGGTCAAGACTTGTAGATTTTGAAAATGAAGTAATACCATTTGTTGGTTAATTAATCTTATTTATAAAAGCAATTAAAAGCTTTCATAATTAAATAATGTTGTAGTTTTATTGCAGTTTTTATTTTACAATTCAGAGCAGATTTTCGGTAAATGGTGTTCCTAAAATTCTTCAAGAAGTCCCACCTTTAACTAATATAAATATAAAGTAGCAGAAATTTTAATTTCTCGAAATTTCATAAATTAATTAAGTGAAGTTAATGGTTGCAAAAAAAATTTTTGATTTTTCCAAGAATTTCCAAATCAATACGTTTTTATCGGAAAAAGGCGCTAAAACAAAACGTAGTAATCTTTGTCAGGCTAAAGATTTTAACCAAACTTTTGAACGTGCTAGAAATGATTAAAAATTGAAGAAAATAAAAAAAAATACGTTGGTCTCTCCTCTTAATAATAATATAATCATTTTGACGCTAAAACTTTGATTTTTATTAAATTTGGAGGCTTTTTCATCATGTTATGCTGTTTTTTCAGCAAATTAGTGAAGGTACCTATATTTATGTTTAAAAACAAGTAACTGATTAATCTCCCAAAAGAGAGTAAATTCGAATTGATTGTCTTTCAAAGGCATTACCGAAGGCCGAAGGTACGCAAAATATAGCGATTGAAATAGTTAATGTTTCTCGATATTGTTTTAACACACACACACATATGTTGTTTTAACACACACACACACACACATATATATATATATATATATATATATATATATATATATATATATAAATTACAGTTGGCCAACAAGTGAATTGATGAACTATGATGAAAATTTACTTATTACCGTGTGAAGGAGGTAAAAGTCCGACAATGTCACTGTGTAGCTTTGAAAATCGAGGATGAAGTTGAAATTTTTTATGCTTTTTGACTTTATGTATTTGACATTGTCTCATATCTCTCGTTATGCATGATCAGGCAAAACGTTCAGTTATTAATTTCCATTTGAAGCTTGATGGGGTGTGATTTGTCGCCTTATGATGCAATATATGTAACGACATGGATGTTCTAAGATATATCGTATCAAATAATTGCAATGACAAAAGGTATTAGTAATCCTGTCAATTTGCAGTGATGCTATGACGTCGCATAAATTCTTTTTTCTTAAAGTTTACTACATACAAAGCTCAAGAGCCACTCAAGGTAGAGAGTTACTGATTGAGTTGTGTGCTTGGAACGTAAGTGGAGGAAGTAAAAACTGGAGATTATGAGGCTATTTAGGTTAGATAATAATTGACCCTAATATTGATGTGATTAAGATTACCGTGTTCAGAGAAGTATCCACAAGGGAGTTTGTTGCAGAAAGAAGCGCTGTTCTACTAATTAAATATGGGCGTAATGGGGATGAATCAACTCTGTAGAAGGAGCAAGGAGGGCCTTAGATCTGAATTCGTGGCACTAAAGACTGCAGATCGTTTGAATATTTGCCATGGAAGTAGCGAGAGAGTAGGCTTGTTATGTTGCGTCTGTGGGGAAGAGGCAGCAGAGTGAAATTAAGTCACCCCACCCCCACAAGGCCACGAAAACGACCTTGAACTCTGTCAAGGTTGGAAAGTGAGGATTGTTGCAGCCCGGATATGGCAGCAATACTGCCTTTTTAGTCTGGTCCCTGTCCGTTCGACAGTGGGATGGAGTTTGAAGTTTTATAAATAATCATTAAATGAATTACACGCAGTTTTACGATTCATCTGTGAAAAAGAGGATAATTGTGTTTTTCCTTTTTTTTTTTTTGACTGTTTTCATGCACAAATCTGATTTGATTTTTTTTTTGTCTATTGTAAACAAGCCCCGATCTCTATCAACGGGAGGTGGTCAAGAGGTTTCCCAAGCCTCTCGATCCGGGGCAAAGTTCCCGCTGATAGCTCCAGTGTAGCGCGCGCGAGAGCGTCCACGGACATCTAAGTGCATCACAGACCTTTTATCGCTCCGCCTCATGTGGCTTTCTGCCACCCGTCCTTCTATGAAGTGCCTGTGAAAACCGACCCGGACCCTGCGATGTCTACTGTTAACCCACTTTCACAGATTTATATACCAGCTGGGACTTTTGTTTACCACAAGCAACGAAAATTAAATTTTAAGATTGGGCCATTGTGACCTATTAATTTGTTTTAAAACCAAACTTTAATTCAGAAACTAAATTTATTAAGAAAGTTGTAGGTGATAATGGATACCATCTCCATATTGTGCAATCTAGTTTTAATGCTAAACTTGTACAATTCAATAAATCTTGACTAAGTGGTCCGCAAAGATTTCCCGGGTATTTGCACAAACTGTGGATTGGTAATGTTAGCACAAGATTTGCTAACTGCTGCGTTGTTGTTTCTATGCCAATCCTAGTATTGTATTTACTGTGCAACTTATTTCACGAACAATTCATAAAGTTGCTTGGTTTATTTTGTTTAGCGGCATATCAACCTATATGGGTTATTTAATGCCGAAATCTAAATATTTCGAACACAGTTTTATGGTTTCAACTCCAGATCTTTTGAACGCAAATGTATGCTTTCAACTGCAGATAAAATGTATTGTTGGTCATTTTTGCTAATTCTTCTATAAAATGCATCGCTGAACATTTTGTCTTAAAATTGTATTGTTGGTAATTTTACTATAAGTATTTGTTGTAATTTCTTATATAAAATTGTATTGCTGGTGTTTTTACTATAAAAATGTATTTTCATACTTTCATGTTTTTGCTGCCGGATGTGGTTTATCGTCATACCCAGGATTACAATTCGTAAAAATATTCTCTTTTCTCATTAAATCAGTTCAGTCAATTGCAGTTTCAAATATCAGAGTGACACTGACTGTATTGGGTGAACCAGTCGAAGTTTGGAATGAAGAATACATCAGCTTGTACTGACAAAAAATTATCGACAAGCAATGCAATAAGTCTAATAATTCTGCAAATACATTCAGGACTGCGACAACGGAACACTGATTAAGTAGTCCTTAGTGTGACTTGTCTTATAACCAGCATATATTCTCTGTTCGTAATTAAGTACATTCAGGATTTCATCTAAAATTGATGGAAACAATATATATTGTCCCCACAGTCATCCCTCTATAAACAAGAGTGGCCTTTGAGTGTTAATCTAACTTCACTAATATATACTAGCTGTACACGTTGAAATTACACAGTTTTTAATACACTGCTTTTTATATTAAATTATGAATATAAGTACTGTTCATACGCTATTAAGATTGACGTCAGAAATAAATTACTTATGCATGCTTCTTTTTAATTTTAATTATTCATGTGAAAATCCTTTTGACAGAGTGTTCTTAAACACAGGGTAAAAGAGAGGAAGGGTTTGAAAGACATATTTATTTATCCAAAAATATTTACAACATAACTTACACTTCTGAATATCCATTTTCGATATATATTTAGTGAAAATACACTCATTTTATACTCTGCGGGTATATGTTCTAATTCCGTCTGCGGGAATTGCTAATAAAATTTCAATTAGTCGTGAACATGCATTTACGTATAAATTATTTTTTCAATGCTATAGTTTAGTAAAATTCAGGGAAAATATTTGCAACTAAAACAGTGCATCTTCATTTAGGTCATTTGGTGCAACGATTAATGTCACTCTTGGTAGAAGAACATATTGTTTCAGAATGCAAAAGCAAACTTATCATTACTATTAATGTTCATCCTAAAACAGAACAAAACAATTTGATACTCACTAGTAAATTAACTTCGAATAAATTTAAATAGGAATTGACTAAATTTTTAAACGTATTAATTATAAATTAAATAATAAATAAATTAAAATATGTTACTACAATTTAAAACATAAATACAAATCAATTAAAAAACAATAAAATTTAAATATCGAATTGAGTAAAACCTTTAAAAGTTTAACGTCAGAAAATTTTTCATCAGAATTGGAATGATAAGGTTTAAATAAATTTTTAAAATAAGGGGCAAGGTAAATTGCCAGGGTTGCAGATGTTTAAACAGAGGATATTAAGTATATTTCTAACCTAGATTTATACAGAGTGTTGCTTATTCGATATATATAGGGTTTCCGAGTACCCTTTAAGGTTCGATTTTATACGAATAAAACTCAAAGAAGAGCCTTTTCAAGGTACGTTCGGAAAGGTAAACAAAGTAGATATGATAATATTCGTAGAAAAGGAAGCCGGACGTAGGATTTTAAATAAAGTTTGTGTTCACAAAATAACAGCGGATCAGGTTAATTCGTACCAATAAAAAGCGTAAAATCGAAGAATGGTCTATTTCTGTCGGGTACTTCAGTATTTAAGGGTTCTGAACTGTTTCAATTAGAAATTCATAGTAAATCGATAAGTAGCCGGCCTATAAAGTTGAATACGGTTATGTATTCGATATATGTCATAGGTGTTCCTAATATCTCATATATGAAAAAACCATTTAAGGAGAGTGATTTTATCTAAAGATTTGCGCCCAAAATGTACACAATCAACGTAGATTGTATACGATATGTACTAGTTTTTTTCGGAAACGAAAGCAAAAAAATCGCTACATAGTTTGAAAATATTTGCCGAAACTGCCCCAAATTGTTCGATTCAAATGAAATGTTCAAAACTTATTCATTAATGAACGAATGTATTACTGAATAGTTTATTATTATTATTATTATTATTATTATTATTATTATTATTATTATTATTATTAAAAAACTTTTGGGAAATATTTTTTGGGAGAACGATGTTTTACTGAACATCCAACGCCGACCATCTGAAGAATGCGTATATAGTCGTAGTTGGTCAGACCGGCACCGGGAGAGTATATATATTTCATGTCATTGGCATTGCGGAACTGAGCTCTCTCTTTTCTGGGGTGCCTTTTTAAGTGTGCTCCTTCGGTGGGTGTTGCTTGCTTTTTTGTTTTGCAATATATATATATATATATATCGAAAGTGGACATTGACTTCCAGCTGCAACGGTGTTTCATTCTTAAACGCAATCGTCAGGCCATGTCCGTCGTGTTTTATGATTTTATAACATATTTATCACTACAGTAGTGATTTTATAACATATTTATGTCATAATTTTCGAATAAATAATTATATTTGCTCTACTCTGTATTGAGCACTTTTATATATATCACAATATATCATATTTTTTATATATATATATATATATATATATATATATATATATATATATATATATATATATATATATATATATATAATAAAACTTAAACTAATATTCCATGGTCGTAATTTATTCCATTGGAATCGTAAATACGATCCATTTCATCAGACCTACAAATTCCAAAAGAAAACAGAAAAAACAACTCCGGAAATAAAAATGTATGTGTATGCATCTATGTATATATATTTATATATTTTGCATATGTATGTGTATATTTACCACTAATATTATCTATTTATCTACATCAATATATATATATATATATATATATATATATATATATATATATATATATATATATATATATATATATATCAAAAGTCCGACAATTATATTTTTTCTTGTATTAACGACATTTATCGGCCTGAAATATACGAGAAATCTCAAAGAAAATATGCGTCCTCCGACAGAAATAGATCCTACACGGAACCGTCATATAGTGTGACTTGCTATACCATTTAGCTACAGTGGAAATGTCTGGTTACCAAGTTTAACATGATTTTCCTCGAACGCTCATGTCTGCTCGAAGCATTTTTTAACCCAAACAAATGACATAATATGAAAATAGACTGACAATTATTTTAATATATTTTCTGTTTATACGTTATTTTTATGGATACAAATATTTAAGTAAACGCTCTGTTTATAATAAACCGTATTAATGTCGGAGGACCTATATTTTCTTTGAAATTTCTCGGACATTCAGATCATTAAATGTCGTTAATACTGGTTACTATAAACAGAGCATTTACTTAAGTATTTGTATCTACAAAAATAACGTATAATATATATATATGTGTGTGTGTGTGTGTGTGTGTGTGTGTGTGTGTGTGTGTGTGTGTGTGTATTTGGTTGATTGATGTGAGTTTGTGACCCTGGGTTTCACGCTCTTGCGATCGTCAGAGCGTGAAACCCAAGGTCACAAACTCACATCAATCCAACCAAACATGTTAGCTCTATCTCTGATATTGAGCGCTTTCTAATAAGTACCGCGCATATAATATATAAGTAATTATATATCTAATATATTACACAAACACACACACACACATATATATATATTTATATACACACACTTTTCACACACAGACATTTATATACACACACTTTTCACACACATCACACATATATGTTTCATTAAAGATGACAGATAAGGTACTACTATTAAGCTTTTTATTTAATTTTTCTCATGTTCGAGCAAGTGTTTTCTTTTCTGAACACAGAGTGTGTAGAAATTGTCCAAATTTCCTGAAATTCCGAGCGATTTCGGTTATACTTTTAGCCCTTATTAAGCATGATTTTATTTTTACTTTTTAACTGAATTTATGGGCTGTGTGTATGTATCTAGTGTTCTAAGCATGTTTTATTTTTCAAAAACAGTCAGCACATCGTAGTTAATGTTATTGAGTGTTGGCATTAGAGATAACAGGAGCCAGTTCAGGAGCACATTTCTTAATGACTATTGCAGGAATACTGTCAAGTCCACATGCTTTGTGGAGATCCAGTTTCGAGATGATAACAGAAGCCAAGGACGAAGTTACATGCATCACTCAATAGAGACTCAGTTCTGAATGGAAAGTCAAGAAAAGATGCACCAGATGAGTCAAGATTAGAATTTGAAGAGAATTCACGAGTAAAACATCTTTCTTTATCTGCAGTATATGCTAACATCTCAAAATGAGTGAAGAGAAGAGAGATAGAAAACTTACTCTTAAACTGATCTGAATTGCCAAAAGGACAGAGTTGTGATGCTCTACAAGAGCTAGGAGACGAGTTAAGAAACAAATCAAGAAGAATGTTGTAGTAGCTTTATATGACACACACACACACACACACATATATATATATATATATATATATATATATATATATATGCTAGCATCTCAAGTTGAGTGAAGAGAAGAGGAATAGAATACTTTTATTTAACACACTATAACAGAGCTGCCAGTAGTCATGTGGATCAATCTTGTTAGAGGCTATAAGGTGCTTTATTCTATCAGCAAACAAAGACATAGTCTCTTTGAGGACACGTTTACAATTATTTCGAGCAGACACAAATAGGCGTCTATTGTGGTCAGAATTATCAAGCTGGTATACTCGGAAAAATTGATTCCTAGCGGCTGAACCAAAGAGAAGATTGCGGTTTCACCTGATATTTACAATAAGGTACAAAAGCATTAATGTCGGCTTTAACCCAAGAAGAAACCTCTGTGATACAATTATCAATAGAAACGTTAAGAATATCAATATAAGGGGCGTCTCGAATAAAGTCACAAAATGAATCCCAATCAGTAAGCTGATCTTGTGAATAGCAGGTCCCTTTCTCATAGACAACTCAAAAGAAATATCAATAGATACTATAGCATGATCTGAATTGCCAAGAGGACAGAGTTGGGATGGTCTACAAGAGCTAGGAGACGAGGTAAGGAACAAATTAAGCAAAGAAGAATGTTGATCAGATTTATTAGGGAAAAGCGTAGGAAATCCAATATTTGACCAAGAGAATGAGCAGCGATATAAATTGAATGCCTAAATACTGTCAACATCAGTAACACTAGAATTCTTAATTAATTTGACGTGAAGAGCAATAAAATCCCCAAACACAAAAATGATCGCAGATGAATGGAGAGTGAAAAATAGGGAGAAAGGGAGGGAATGAGACATTTCACCTGATATTTACTATAAGGTACAAAAATATTAACGTTGGCTTTAACCCAAGAAGAAACCTCTGTGGCACAATTCTCAATAGGAAGGATAAGAATATCAATCCAAAGGGTGTCTCAAATAAAGCCATAAAATGAATCCCAATCAGTACGCTGGCAACAGAAAGAAGTCTTGTGAATAGCAGGCTACTTTCTAACAGATGAATCAAAAGAAATATCATCAGGTACTACAATATGATGTGAATTGCCAAGAGGACAGAGTTATGATGCTCTACAAGAACTAGGAGATGAGGTAAGGAACAAATTAAGTAAAGAAGAATGTTGATCAGATTTATTAGGGAAACAAGAAAGGAAATCCACTATTTGACCAAGAGACTGAGCAATGGAAAAATTGAATGTCTGAATACTGTCAACATCACTAACACGACAATGCTTAAGTCACGTGACGTGATGAGCAATAAAATCCCCAAACACAAAAATGTTCGCAGATCAATGGAGAGAGAGGGTTTAATATATTATAGTGCCGAGAAGGACAGCAATAAAGCAAAAAGTGATAACTCACGTAAGTACATGAAAGAATCATCTCGGGATTCAAGAGACAATATTCTCTTGCAATTGGGAGATTTTCCCAAAGATAAACAACGAAGCCATGCATATGTATGCTTGAGACTTTTCGGCAAAGATGAAGATAGCCTGGAACAGAGAATTAATTGGTAGAAATAGAAGAATTTAAATTAGTTTCACAAAATGCGTAGATATCTGGAGACTGTTTCAAGAGAAAAGATTCTACACTACAGAAATTGAAACGAATGCCACGAATATTGGAGAAAGAATGGTTGAGTGGGGTAGATGTTTGTTTTTGGTTTTTTTTTACCATAAATTTATATGGGAAATTTGGGCCCTTTTTTGCATTGAAAAAACTTCAATTTTAAAATTCGGGCAAAATTAGATAATTATTGTATTTTAATGAAACTTTCATGACTTATTATTTTGAGAAGGCTTCTTTTTTAGAAAATGTTGGTAAAATTTTTTTTTTTTTTTTTTGCATTTGTTACTCCGCACCACTTATTTAATTTTATGATATTTCGCGAAATTCTTTTTTGTATCGCGTAATGTTTATATTAGTTATAAGAACATGTCCTTGGAGAATTTAAATCATCAAATTTGTTTGTTCAGACTGGAACCTCAGTTACAGCAAATCTGCTATGAGTCGTAAAATAAAAAATGGAATAAAACTAAGACATTTTTTAGAATTAGAAATGCTTTGAATTACTTTTATGAATAAGATATAATATGAATATTATTGACTTAAGAAAAAAAACCGATGAATAATGAATTTTTATAAGAATTGTTTTCATTTCTTTAAATTTTTAATTAGAATAATTTATAAACTTTGAAATTTTTTAAATTTCTTTGTAACCTTGTCCGGGTTAGGTGATATTGTTATTAAGTAAAAACTATATTTACTAATCATAATTCGAAAAGCTTAATACAATTCAAAACACCAATATTTTTAAAAGAATTTTGATTTTTTTGTGGATATAAACGTATCGATTGCTTTAGATACGAAAGTTCAAACACAACATTATCAGAAAATAAGAGCGATAACTATAGTAAATTCAAAGACAAAGTACCTAAAATTGAATAAAACATTAAACTACAAAGAATATTTTCTTAAATGTTTAAGATTACAGGGTAGTCAAAAATTATAGAAAAAAGGCGTTCACGTTTTTTTTCCATGTAATTTTTGCAGTTATGCGCCCTTTACTTAAAAATGTTAAGCATTAAGCTATCGATAAATTTGTCAACAAAACACTCAATCCCATGTTAAAAATGTTTTTCTGTAATATTTTAAAGTAAAAATAAGTAATCTTTGTTTCAATTCCGATTAATTAAACGTTAAATCAGTTAATCTTTCACAAATAAATTTTAAGAAAAGTGTAATTTCTTTTTGAAAGATTTAAAAAAAGAGGATTATGTTGCGTTGACAGATTTGTCAATATGGCCGATTTCAGCGATTTCAAAAATTGTTCCGATCAGTTTCAATTCGGTTTGAAATACAGCAAAGTATTTTGCTTATTAGAAATATTAAATTTAATCTATTAGCTTGAAATTAAAACTAAAGTAAAAGCTTCAAGAAAGATTTTTTCATGTTTTAAATTAATTTTAAGCATTACTTATCGACGTAATGGTTAGCAAGCTTGTCTCTCTAGATTAGGTATATTCAATACTTCGCTAAAAAAAGAGCATACACTGATGAAAAAGGGCCCCAAACTCGATTCAACAACTTTTATTGTCTAAATGTTTATGTTGTTATTAAGAGGAAAGACCAAAGTATTTTTTAATATTTTTTTAAATTTTTTAATCCTTTCTAGCATGTACGAAATCTTAGTTAAAAAATTTTTTTGAGTCAGCAAAATTTAAATAACATCGATCATTTCAACAATTTTTGACAACTTTGTAAACAAAAGTGAAATTTTCCGTTTAAAAATCTTGTAAAATTCAATTATACTTTATTAAAAAATTATTATAGGAAAATTAGAAAATTTAAAGTATACTTAATATAATTGGAAACAAATATTACATAATTTTGTAGAAGAAAAAATTTAGTTGGAAATAAGAGAAGCATGTCTAACCGTGGTGATTGGTTTTGGACGTGAGAATTGACGTTCACATCAATGTATCGACATCTAACGCCAGGGCAATTTATCAGACGGGAGGGCAGAAGTGACAGTATTTTCGAATTTTAAGTGAACCAGCTTATTTAACTATAAAGTAATTCTTAACAATTAAATATTTTCAAAAGTCTAATATATATATTTTTTTATTTTTAGTTACTTTTGTAACGAATATATGTCCAAAGCCTGCACTATTTCATCCCTAAAATTGAATCTAAAAAAGAAAAATTAATAATTGTAGTATGTCTCTCACTGAAAAAAAAGTAATAGAATTTATTTAAAAAATGAAAAGAGAATATTTAATGAAATATATGAAAAAAGAAAATACATTTTTGGCATATTTAAAACTATTTTAAAAATAGAAACGCTTCGCAGATTGTAATAAGCTTTCAAATTTAAGATCTGAAAAAAAAAAAAAAAAAAACAGATCTTTTAATAAGAGCATTTCCAGAGATACACATAATCAAACTTAATTTTAAAATATTTAACAACTTTATCGTATTTTGTATTTAAAATTGAAAAAAGAAAACAGTTCTTGTAAAAATTCATTTTTCATCGAAAAAATATTTTCGCTTCAGACAATGATGTCCTTAATATATATTATTTATAAAAGCCATTAAAAGCTTTTTAATTAATATCTTAGTTTTATTGGGCTTTGTATTTTACAATTCAGAGCTAAAGTTTAGGTAGAAACCCTCCTTGATTTACAAAAATCGATGATTTATATTCTTCAAAGTCTTTTACATTTAATTAAAATTTATAAAAATGCACATACTCGAATTTTCGAGTTTTCATAAAATAAGTGGCGTAACAGATGTAAAAAATATTGTTGCCATAACTTTCTAAAAACAAACATTTCTAAAATAATTTAATTCATTTTGAATAAGTCCTGAAAGTTACATTAAAATCTGACAATTATTTGATTTTTGCAAGAATTCCCAAATTAATGTTTTTAACTGAAAAAAAGGCTAAAAACTAATGCTAAATATTACGCGACCGTTGACGTAAAAAAAAATACAAGATTTTCAACCAAAGCACTTGAGAGACAGTTGATTGCGAAGTTATAGCAATTTCTGCAATTTCTCTTGTAGACTTGCCTTCTTTTGAGAGGACAATAATATATGACTTAAATGGTTCTGAGTGGCTATTTCAAGCTGTTTTTAATACTGTATGAGGCTTTCTGGAATATCCTGGAATACTCTAGATTTTATTTAAGCTGTTCTAGAAT
>CAHIKZ030001935.1:2217500-2220000 GCA_903632075.3 Acanthosepion pharaonis
GTATCGCGAATATTTTTCTTTTTGTCTTGGGAAATGACAACTCACAGAAGCATTATTATAGTCATACGAAAGTGATAAATTACTCTCTAATGTGGTAAAAGGGGCGTAGAGCAATGTTGAATAAGTTTATCTCGCAAGTCATTGCAAGTAAATTTGATCCTCACTGAGTGTTTTATTATCGAGGATTTATTGCGGACTAGAAGTAACTTTGTAAATATCTATTTAAGGTGACACTCCTCACGCGAGTGGGTGAAATTAGAATAAGAGAAAAAGAAAAAGAAAAAATAGAAAGAAAGAGAGAGAGAGAGGATGAAGGAATTTTATTACCCTCTCTTCCCACACTGAGTTGTCACCCGTTTACGCACCCGTTTGTTCTCCCAACTCTTGCACACAAGCAAGAATTTTCGGTTTTTACCACACCTATTACAAACAATCTTTCAGCTACAGATGGTACAAAACTTTGCTTGATGTCTTCAAGACTGGGAAACGCAATTTCGGTTTATTTCACTTCCGCTTCAGCATCGTGACTGGGTCGATCATGTGACCGAGGACTCGATTGCTTCTCTGCGTGGACAATATCTACTAAATATGATGGAAAAAAATTAACGAATCAATCAATAATGCAGCGTACATAAAGTACCTTAGATGCATTTCAATTTGAAATTTTTATTTCTTCTTTGATTATATTCAGTCAGTTGATTGCCATGCATGATAAACGCTTGGGCGATCATGTCTCTTTCGATGCATGACTGACTAGGCAGAAGAATTTCCGCGCAGTAGATTGCCATTTCTTTCTTCAGTAGACAGCTTGCCAACCATGGCTAAAGAACCCAGCTGGTGGAGGTAGAAGAAGAAGAGATGGATTTATACCTTTCCCAAGGGTACTAGTGCGTAAATGAATGTAACAAACCCGACTGGAATTCGAAAACAGCTCTTCGAATTCCGACCCGATATGCATTAAACCACAGTAGGCATCCTTGGTTAT
This sequence comes from Acanthosepion pharaonis, assembly GCA_903632075.3. Taxonomy (NCBI): domain Eukaryota; kingdom Metazoa; phylum Mollusca; class Cephalopoda; order Sepiida; family Sepiidae; genus Acanthosepion; species Acanthosepion pharaonis. The sequence continues at coordinate 2,218,486 of CAHIKZ030001935.1, forward strand.
GTGATTCAAATATTGCCAAAATTAAATTTATTTATCAGAAACATAATGGTAATGGTGAGAATAGCCGTTTCTCTATAAGGAAACATTCGACACTCATTGACAGAACAGTTAGTGTTACTGTCAGTTGAAATTTATAGAATCTTTTTCTAATAGCAGTTTTTTTAGGAAATTAGAATTCTCAAGTCCATAACTGTTGTTGCACTTTCTAGTATTGATTGGAGTCACCTTTTCTTTAAGGTTGTGGGTAAAGTTAACACCTTGATCACGTCATCGCTGCAATCCTTCTGTTTATATGCGCTACACGTTTTCGTTGTTGTTGGAAGTCTTCAAGTGATGGTGTTTTTGTTATTTGCTAAAGCTCTTTGCTTGTGATTGCGTAGCGTCATTCTATAGGGTCTGACGAAAAATGGTTTCATTCACTCGAAGACATTTTTAATCCTTGGCCCCGGGAGAAGACTTGTATATGGCTGATAGATTCGACATTTCTGTACCACCTTGATGCCATTCATGATATCCGTATGAGAAACTTTCGCTTATTATTTTGCTACTAACACTTCTTCCACGCGTTTGATAAAATGTACATGTTAAGATGCTAAGAAGATGGAGTTAGTAGGGGACTGAAAAATATCCCCACCTAACCGTTTCATCTTCTGTCTGCTTGCATTCTCATTTTGACTCTTATTACGCGCTTGGTAGCGCTTATAATATAAGTAATACAAAAAAAGCCGTGACGCCTGTATTAATTAGTCTGAAGACTCCAAATGGCTTCTATTTCTTACCTCTGACCTGGAGCTCTTTATTTATTGTTGATCAAATGCCACGTTTTTTCAGGATGTATGCAATCATGCCTCTTCACAGCATCCTTTTTGGGCTTATGGCTACATCACGTTGAAACACTGGTGAAACAACATCGAGCCTGGTCAATATCTAGATGGGTTACCGGTGCTGTAAGGTCGGATGTGCGGATGGTGTAATAGATAATGGCACGGAATTGTTAATCGGCGAGTCGAGTTCCAATTCCACTTAGGTTCGTTATATTCACTTACGCTCAAATACTATTAGGAAAGGTATTAATCCAACTCTTCTCCCCCAGCTATGGGTTAATTAATAAAATTTGTATAACTAAACCATTATTGTATCCACTCTCCACTAAAAAAAAAACTTTTACATTTCTAAAACTATTTTCTGGCTTTAAATAACCTGCAAATGTTTGATAAGCCGCTGTAAATGAATCAAAAATTAAAAGAAAAAAAAAACAGCTTCATTTTCCTTTATTATTTGTGAATTGTTACCATTTGGTAATGATAGTGGAGTGGTTTTCTGTTGCCTTTTCCACAGTTTTGAATTTATACTAATTTTCCTCTGTACTGGCTGCTACCCAAGGCTAGAGGGTCCAGTATACCCTACTATTTTCCATGTCTGCAGGAAGGACAGATTAAAGCCTTTCCCAAGGACATTAGTGCAAAGGGTTAAAACAACTAATTAGTTGTGTAAACTAAAATGGACATCCTAGGT
>CAHIKZ030001935.1:2225000-2227500 GCA_903632075.3 Acanthosepion pharaonis
ATATATATATATAATATATATATGCATACACATACTAGCAAAAACATACATACACACAGAATACACAAAATGGAGATAGGTCTAAGATACAGGGGTCATAAAAAGATAAGAACAAAACTTCCACTCTTCACCCTTTCTCTGACCAATATTAATTGTTTTATTACTCCTTAAGCAGAAGAATCCTTTCGCTGCAAGTCCAGGAAAAATTGTGTTACTACTACACACAAAAGACAATAGTTAAACATCGGAAATCACAAGAAAAATTAATTCCTTCTAATAATAAGTGGAAATAACCACTCTACCTGTTGGAGGTCGCGAGACCGGAAACACGTGTAGCAAAAATATGGAAAATAAAGTATAATATACAGGGTGTCCATAAAGTTCGTGTGCACTGTAAAAAAATTATAACTTTATTTGTATTTGCGATAAAAATAATCTGTAAAAAAATGTTATAAAGTTTAATGTACCTAGTTTTAAGTATAGCTAAAATATCTAATGTGATTTCAGGCATTACTGCAAATCAGTTGGCAAATGTCTTCCGTGAACTGCAAAATCGTATTACCCTTTGTAATGATGGAGGACATGTGGAAACTTAAATAAAATTTCAATAAAACCTTAAAAAATATAGATTTACTTCTTTCTAATACTTTTTACAAATTATTTCTATCACAAATACAAATAAAGTTATAAATTTTTAAAGTGAACACGAACTTTATGGACACCTGTATATTTTTAAAAATCGACATCGTAACCAAAAACGTTTGCGGTTTCTCTCTTATATATATATATATATATATATAATATTAGTGGTCTATACATATATAGAACACCGGATTATATATCTTACTGTTCTTTTCTTTTTCTTTACTATAATATATATATATATATATATATATATATATATATATATATATATATATATATATTTCCAAGAGGAAATCCAGGTAGAACTCAATGTACAGGACATATAATATATATAATATAAAATATATATTTAATAAAAAAAGGCTCAAACACTAATATTCCATAGTTACAATTTATTACATTGGAATCGTATGGTTATAATATTATTACAAACACTAATATTCCATGGTTATAATTTATTACTTTGGAATCGTAATCACACTCCAATTCATCAGACCTACAAATTCAAAAATAATAAAATAAAATTCTAATAATTTGAATTTAATAAATTTTTATACAATTTCTGTTTGAAATGTGTTTTATGTATTTTTGTTATGGATTATTAGTTGTTTTGTATTTGGAGCCGTGATGTGGTTGTAGATAGCGTAGAACCACTTTTTTCGTGCTGACGCTTGAATTCGTGTATGGCAAAAACTGAATAAGGATGTAAATCCAGTCTCTCCAGCAGAGTCTTATGAAATCTAGTGGTGACTTTCTAATATTATGACTAGTGAATTTGACATCTGTTTCGACAGATGTGACACACACTGATCTTGTTACAGATCATTTGCACCTCTTTTTTCTTTCCCTGTTTACCGGTGGGGATTGTTTCTTCCAGGCAGATAACGCCACACGCCGCAAAGTGTGTGGGTGACATGAAACTCGTTCCAGGAACACTTGGCTGACTTCCTTGTCCTCCATTGACAATCCCATTCAACAAATTTAAACCCTACTGAGTATATATGAAACGTATTGCTGATCACACTAAGCGCCCTAGAACCACACCTAACAAACATCTAGCACACATCTACTCTATCGTTACTACCATCGCAAATGTACAGACGATCTCTATTCTTTAGTTATACCATCTCGGACATTTACAGTCTAGATTCATCTTGTTGCAGTCACAGGATTGAATCAGCCTCATTCATTATATATTCGTTTGGCAAGAATAATGTTCCACCCAGAAAACCCCTCCTCAAGATTCACTTTTTTGTGGAAGAGACTCCTGCGTGGTTGCTTACCGGGACATCATAATTTTAACCACTTCAAGTTTAGGGTCAATCGTTATCTATCCGTTCTATGCTGGTAAAGTTGACTTCCTGCGTCCTCCTCTTGTGTTAATATATCACACATCATTCAGTAACTCTCTGCTATGAGTGGCTTTTGGTTCTTGTATTGGGTGAACTTTAGTATATATATATATATATATTTGGTTGGATTGATGTGAGTTTGTGACCCTGGGTTTCACGCTTTTGCGATCGTCAAACAAACTGCTTAATTTTTTTAAAAATTGGGTTTATGTAGATTGCGTGTATTGGTGTTATTATGGGAGTGTGGTCCGTACCGACATGCATCTATGTTTGCGTTAGCACGATGACATCACGACGACGATTCCCCACACTCCCAGTAAAAATTTGTACATGAACGCAAAACTTTAAAAAATTTAAAATCAAACTCAGCGTTGCTACTGCGCGCTCCAAAAACAATAACTCATTTCCAATAGCATTTTCGGATACAACAATACATATATTTTCGTTGTCCTCTTATTACTAAGAGAAAAAACAAGAACAAAATCTATTCTATACCTGAAGAT
>CAHIKZ030001935.1:2232500-2242500 GCA_903632075.3 Acanthosepion pharaonis
TTGTAATATATAAATATATATATATATGTAAATATCTATATATATATATAAAATATATATCTATATATATATAAAAAAAATATATATATATATATATATATAAATATATATATATATATAAAAAATATATATATATATATATATATATATAAATATATATATATATATATATATATATATATATATATATACCCCTGAAGTGAGACGAATATTTCCTAAATTTATCTTCACGTTCCTAATTTAGTTGTGTATTTACGAGCAGCTTCAACTGACAATTTTCGATCTGAAATTAAAAGCCACGATGAATACACATCACAATCTTCTGAACCTCTATTCAAACGTTTTGTCTTGTGTCAAATTTAACTACACTTATTAAAAAATAAGTAAATATGCTACATTTATTTTGTCTGGCACAAGGCCACAGCAGTGATATCCAATGATCTGGCACCAACAAGATTTCTCAGAAACTAGATTGCAAACGATCCTACTTCAGGTAGCGTTCCCATTTATCGTATTACTTCTGGCGTTGTTCTAAACGTGGATTATAGAAAAGATATTTCGGTCAGTTTTTATTTATTTATTTATTTATCTTTTTACTGTGTTCGTTTTACTTTTAAGTTTCGTCCAAGCGAAGGACTTGAATTGTCAGTTTTAGCAAAAATCTGGAACGAAAGAAAAGAAAAACAAGCAATAAAAAAACGAAAACAACAAAGGTGGACAATCGTGCAGCCGATTATAGAGACGAGATTTCTTCTTTCCGTAAGTGTTCTTTCTGTTATGACTCCCCTTTTGGTAACTTGTAATTAGGCGATAACACCAATGTCAGCTGACTGCAATTGGTCAACCTTGACCGTTTTACTTTTAACAGACTTTTCCTTTTTCCATTTTGCCATTAACGCCCACTTATACAGATACATGTGACAAAGACGGACAACTCCAACTAGACTCATTGAAAGGTGATGATTTTAACACAAAGTGGAAAGCATTTCCTCAGTCGGAATTGGCTGCTGAACTAACCGCAGCTTTAAAAAATATCTGAAGGATTAAGAGTTAAATAATAAATTAGGAACAGTGGTCAGTACATCATTAATAATGTAAAGAGGTCAGTCCTGACAATTCTTACATTGGATCAAATTAAAGCCATCCTGGGTATTACGATATACTACATTCGTGTCCTGGGTAAGACGATAAACTACATCCGACAGCAAGGAAGGTTTTGAGGAGCGTAGAACCATCTCTTAATTGCTGATGTTCCCAGGTCTACTTTGACCCGGAGTGGTAGTACCTGTCAGGGTCCCAGCTACAGGCAAATAGTTAACCCTCCAAAAGGGGCCAAAACACTATGAAAGTATAAAAATAGGTTTTAATACCAGTAATACTTTCTTTTCGAAAAATTATTACCAGCAATACATTTTTGAAAAAATATTACCAATATATTTTTGGAAAAAAAATATTACCAGCAATAAAAAATCTTGTCGGCATTAAAGAACACACTTAGGTTGATATGCCGTAAAATAAACCAAACCAAACCAAACCATCAAAATGCTATGAAAGTGTAAAAATAGGTTTTAATACCAGCAATACAATTTTTGTAAAAAAATATTACCAGCAATGAATTTTGAAGAAAAAATGATTACCAACAATACATTATTACCAGCAATACATTTTTGAAAACAAAAAAATATTACCAGCAATAAAAATCTTGTCGGCATTAAATAACCCATTGAGATTGATATGCCGTAAAACAAAATAAAAATAAAAAATTAAAGTAGGTACATTAAAACTTTGCTAAAAATGGGCATACCATGATGAAAAAAATACCACCAACTTAATAAAAAAAATATTTCGCGCCAAAATCTTTGTTATTATTAAGAGAAAAAAAAACAAAGTATTTTTTTTATTAAATTATATATTTTGATCCATTTTAGAACGTTCGAAATGTTGGTTAAAAATCGTGTTTTTCTTGCGTCAGCGGGGGACCAAAGATTAGTATAGGAAATTTTCTTTGCAGTGAAAAGCACACTGATTTGGAAATTCTTGCAAAAATCAAATAATTGTCGGATTTAAATCAAACTTTCAGGACTTATTCACAAATGAATTAGATTATTTTAGAAATGTTTCTTTTTGAAAAAGCTTGGTAAAATATATTTTTTACATGTTTAAATCTTATTGAATTTTATGAAATTTCGAGAAATTAATTTTTGTGCCGCTTAATGTTTATATTAGTTATAAGCAGAAGTCCTTGGAGAATTTAAATCATCAGTTTCTTTTTGTTAAACAGGAACACCAGTTAAAAAATCGAATAAAACTAAGACATTATTTAAATAGAAAAGTTTTTAATTGCTTTTATGAATAAGATATATTATGTTTTAAGAATATATTATTAAGCTATATTATGTTTTTTTTTATGAATAAGATATATTATTGTCTTAAGAAAAATAATGATGTACAAACTGAACTTAGTAAATCAAATAACCACAAACACAGATGTTTAGGGAACGAATGGTAAATTGATTTGATTTTTTACGACTTATCAACACTTTATGGGTTATTTAAATTCGATAAAAAATTCCAGATCGTAGAGTGGGGCATATATATATATATATATATATATATATATATATATATATATATATACTGTGTAACCCGGATATAAGAGACCCGGATATAAGAGAAACCCGGATATAAGAGAGATTTTCTTGGTCCCAAATTAGAGCCTGTGTTAATGTATATAAAATAGACCAAACCCGGATATAAGAGAAACCCGGATATAAGAGAAACCCGGATATAAGAGACTTCTTCTCCGGTCCCGACAACTCTCTTATATCCGGGTTACACTGTATATGTATATATCGGTACGAAATCAAAAAATCTGTCAGTTTCATCCAAGTTAAAAGTCTGAAAGTCAGTCTTTTACCACTGAAAAGGTAACTTTCTTGCTGGCAATGACATTTATCACCATTTGTACAACGAACGTTTCAGGATTCATTTATCAATCCCAGCACGCTTCCAATCCCCCGCCCTCTTCCGAAAAAATGCATCGATCGACAAAATTTCCTCGCAAATCGCCTCGTATTGTTTGACGTTTTTTGAAAATAGAAAACAGGCGTACGTAAGACGAGAAGTTTTTTATCTTTTCGCAGCTGTCTGATTTAATTCCGGGGTCAACCATAAGTGATACTTCCTACATTAATCTTTGCTTATTATTTTCGCATTCCGAATCACAGTCGAAAGGACTTGCGTTAAATTTGTTTCTAGGCGCAGCCAAGCTACTTGTTCTCCTCAACGCTTCAAATTGAGTGCTTCCGGGCAAGATGAAAAGAAATCTTTCGCGCGAAATCCAAATGATCAGTGGTGAATGAGACGTCGTTCGTCTTTCGGTTGAATTTATTCTCAACAATATAAGATTGAAAAGGAGGACGGACAGACAAACAGATAAATAGAAAAGAGGGAGAGAGAAAAAAGAGAGTGAGGCTGAATCAAGGACAGAATCCAAAACACTAACCGCTTGGTGGTGTTCCTGTACTTTTACTTCCGGTGGTGATAAAATCTCATCTTAAATGGTACAAGTCACTAATAACGTATACAGTATTTTAAAAGATCATTATCGTATTTTAAACAATGAACTAATACTGCAATATTTATCACATAGCACAGAATTCATTTCAAAAGAAGTACTTACGAAAAATATGAAATAATCAATTTTAAAGAAATATCATTTTTATTTATTTATTTACTAATCTATCTATCTATATATATAAAACATAGGATGTCTGTGTCTGTCTGTCTGTGTGATTCATTTTCACTCGAGATCCATCCAAGCGATTTGACCAAACTTGGTATATATATTGTACAATGAAATAGATAGGTTCTTAGCGTACAAAATCGATAATTTAAAAAAAAAACAATAATCGATAAAGTCGATCAAAAATCAATAAATTCAACTTTTTTCCTCCGATTTCGTTTAAACTCGGTATGTAGGTTACTTACATCATGACGACGTCAACGCTACCTTATTTTTTATTTATAAGCCACTGCGTTTAGCGAAAAATCGTGACAAACGCGAAATAGATTTCAACACAAATTTTAAACTAAAAGCTCCCTCAATTTTCAAGCAATCTAATACAAACTTTCAACCAATTTTCATCAAACTTAACAATTGTTTTATAAATGTATCCTCTTTTCCATCCTGGTAGCACACTGACAAATTGAATTTCAAAAACACCAAAATAATTGTGGTCTGAAGTGGGTCTTCATGTTGCCTGTTTTACCCCTTCATGTCCTCGGCTAACTTCGACTGCATTTGTTATATCAGTAACTGCATTAATTCAAAATGTTTTTAATGAAAGTATTTTAAAGTAATTAAAGAAGATAGACTCAGTTACATCTAGACACGATGCTGTTTTTGTTCCATTCTAGTTGAACATTTTTTCTGATCGACCAGCTGGGTATGGCTGCTTGTTTTGACTAATGTTCACCTAATACACGGCCCAAGAGCCCCTCAAGGTAGAGAGTTACTGCGTGGAGTTGTATTAACATAAGAAAAGGAAAGATAACAGGAAAGATAGCTTTTTCTAGACTTGAAATAGGTCAAGACTTAATTAACGAGTTCAAGCGGAGACGTTAGTATAGAATTGAAGTAGACTTTAGAGAGAACCGGAAATCCAACCCTAAACAGGAAACAAGGAATAAACCTCTACTTCTGTTCAAAAGAACGGGGAGGAGTGTGAACCGGACGACAGGTGAACCTATATACTGTTAATCAGGAGAAAAATAAATAATTATTAAATAAAATTTCAGAGTTCAAACGGAGAGGATAGCAGTATAGAGTTGAAGTAGACTTTAGCATGAACCGGAAACTCATTCATAAACAGGAAACAAGGGATAAACCTCTACTCCTGTTCAAAAGACTGGACAGGGGTGTGAAGCGGACAATAGTCAAACCTATCTACTACTATTACATTTGTAGTTTGAACCAGATATTTGTTTTCAAAGACTATAACAACGCCCAGCATACCGAGCATGAATATTCACCATTCATTTGCATTTTACAATGTTTTACAATGCAATTCGTGTCACGTAGACATTGGTAAGATTTAATTAATCATCACCACTTTTAATTGTGCCAAATATTATTCTCTGTTAAGGAATTGTTATATACCGTACCTATGAACACTAACGGGTATGTCCCAATCCTCATAAATACATTGGACACTATTGTAAGAGGGGGTAATATGCTGTATAAGTAGTCCACTACTAGCAGTGGTTTACCTATTTCACGACGCTGGAGAGTATTTTGTTTTATTGACGTTATAAAGATTACCATTTCATTTCCAACCTCCGTTTTCGTTATTCCTCATTCAGCAACCCTTTCTAGGTTACAACAGGAATATAAGCGAACAAGTGTGTCCTTTATTCGTTTCACTCAATTTCGTCTGGGGTAATCCTGATATTAATTAAGCTTAACTTAATCCAGGCATTAATTAACGGGAAATGGGTGGGATGTGTATAGTAAGAGCATACTGCGTCGACCTTACTATTTGGCTTGAAAAATCCTCAATCTGAACCTTGGATTTATTTTTTTTGTTTATCTGGTTATGTTCACCAGTGACGAACTCGACTCTACTTAATGAATGAAGTGCACTAAATGAATTTCTAGAGTTTTAAGGTCATCAAAGATTTGCGCCTCGCGTCTTTTCGCATTGTTCTCCTTCATTGGATTGTTTGTTTCTGTTGCTGAAGCAAAAACTCCGAAGAAATAAACCCACAAAGAGAGAAAAAGAAACAGCGTCTAATATAGCAACAGCTCTAAGTAAAAGTTTATGAAACTTTATTTGTCTAATTAAGCTTTAGTGTTAAAACGTTCATTTTATTATAGCGGATGGTTACAAACGAGAAGAGAGATGGGAGTTTCTTATTTAATTACCACAAACAAAAGAGAGAATTTTTAAATTCAACCCAAACCCGTTTGTTTAATTTTTTTCTATCTGTTGCGTTTATGTTTTGTATTTATTTATTTTTTTTTTTTTTTACATTCGACTGTATAAGTTGTTATCAGGGACTGGGTGTTGTCAGAGTGTTAGATAAGATTTCTTCCTTTTTTTTTTTTTTAGTTTTTGGAACGTTAGATTTTAACTCATTGAGCTCTGACCACCCCTTTACCAGTGGTAGAGAGAAATGACGTAATGTCGAGCGACCGGTTTAACAGTAGTAGAGGAAATGCCCACTTACCGGTTGAACGGTGGGTAAACACTTGTAACTATTTTTATATCTACCGTGAAACGTTACATACCAATTATTTGCGAATTTTGACTCAGGAGCTCAGGCAGAAAGTTTAAAATTGTTAAAGGACGCAGGGCTCAAAAGGTTAAATATGCACGCATCGTATAAGTGACGTCATGTCTCCTAGAGTCTTGTCGTCATCGTTGTATTATTATTATTATTATTTGCGCATTTTAAATGAAATGATGGAGTAGTGGCTATAGGAGTTAGTCATACAGTGTTATTGTTATCTAGTTGTTGTAAGTTCAATCTCTGGATCGAGTAGTGAAATGCTGATTCAGCAAGAACGAACAATAACTAGCACGACAGGAACGAAATAACAGAATTATCAAGAGATATCCCATATGAGCCAATCAATGCACACCCGATGATGGCCAAAGGTATTTGGTCGAAACGTAGTTCACAATAATAAAATTTGTATATTGACCAATATTCATCTCAGAAATGAAATACTAAGAGAGAATCGATAATATCATTTTAATTTCATTGATTTCAGTATCTTATTATAATGACTTTTGCACAAGTATTCGATCCCTTCACTTACTATTTATAAGAAAGTTTTTTTTGGTATTGATCACTGTTTGCAATTAGCCTTCTATGTAGCATCGTTCTAAATGATATAGATTCGATGGCTTCCGTTTGTGAATAGTAATTTACATGTTATGCCCTGTTAAATTTAGGTTAAGCGACGAAGAGGCGACTCCATTAAGCTAATTTTATTTTTCTGAAGCTATTCTGGCACAGTTTTCAAAGAGTATGTTGTCTTGTTAAAAGTTGAATTGCTTATCAAGTCTCAGTTGTATAGCAGCGAGTAAAAGATATTTTCAAAAGACTGATTTTTTTAGCGAAACCATTTCCCCGACACAACCATGGCGAGTTTCCCGCTCCCCGCGGCGCTAAAATCATCCAATAAAATTATGCGTCCCCACCCAGACCATGCTTCACTGTTACGGTGATATTTTTTACATAATGCACAGTGTCCCTTTTTTTTTGCCAAATGTAACATTCCTTGCTACATAGGAGACACTGTGGAGTAACGGATTGCTGCTCGGATTGCAGGATCGGAGAGCAGAGTTCGAATTTCCAGTCGAGTTCATTGCATTCACTTACGAGCTAATACCCTTGTGAAAAGTATGAATGCGCCTCTTCTCCCCCAGATATGTGTAAATAGTAAGACTGGGTTCTATAGCCTTGGGTGGCAACCGGTCTAGGAGAAGGAAAACTCTTAATTCTAAGCTGTATCTAGCCCTGGCAAAGCAATAACTATGCAGCTAAGGAAAAGATCGTTCGCCTTGAGTCGATGATCCCGATTACGGTCGACTCCTTGCTACATCTACAAAGTTGGATTTTTAAATCGTCTGGCAAAGAAATGTTTTTTTTTTTTTGTTTTTTTTTTTACCGTTATTCACTAGACACAGGGCCTAAGGTAGGGGGTTACTGAATGAAGTTGTTGAAAGTAGATAACCCGAGACTTGAAGAATTTAAGATTGTTGCAGTCGGGAAAAGCATCATCTCGGGAGTCTGTTCCACAAAGTAGCGATTCTTAGAAAGAAGCTGTCCGAATGGAACTTCCTGCTTAATAACGGAATCAGGAGGAAATTAAAATAATTCGACCTCGTGTAAGTGACATGACATGTCTTAAATGCAAAGGTGTGAAGAGCGAGATGCTTGCGACTTTGCGCATGTGTGGAAAGGAGTTGTAGGGTGGAAGATAATTCATTTTCATATTATGATATTTACTAAACTTAATAACGCACAAGACGAAACAAATAGTGCAAATAAAGAATATTGTGCTACGCCAAATATCCAGGTGAAGAAAAAATTTGCAAATAAAATTCTGGCTTTTAGTTGAGTTCGAATTCAGGCAGCAGATACCAGTGGGAAATATTCAGCTGCTGTAGCCATCAGGAAGCGTCAATGAGTATTTCTATGTTTACTCATGTTTAAAGCCACTTGTAAGAAGCACCTAGTAAGGATGGATCTTTAACAGTGGTTATCTGTCAGTGTACCTTATAGCACAGAGAGGTACCCTACCAAAGAGAGAGCCTGTATCAAGAATTGTTTAACGAGACTCCGATAGAGAAAGTAAGTTTATAGTTATGTGTACATATGCCTTCTAAAATATTTCAGCTTTCTTAAAATCATAGACATTCGTTCTTTTTACTTTTTCTTCTCCCGCTTTTATCGCTTGCTTAGATTTCGTCGTCCCTAGAGTAAACTCCTCCACCCTCCCCTCTTCTTCCTCCTCCTTCGTTTAGCAATTCGAACATTAGTTAGTTTACTGTTAGTCAATTTTTGTAAATCGTTTTACTCACATTTACACAAATAGACTCACAAGCACAATCAATCAATACTACACGACAAATACACCATACAATCTACAGACGAACATTATATATATATATATATATATATATATATATATATATATATATATATATATTTATGAAAAACTAGGTAATCCGTATGGGAAAACCTAAGGAGGATAAAATCCAGAGAGCTCAATGTAAATCCAGAGTTAATAATTTAAATAAAAACAGACCACTTTAAGGTTCCATGTAATAAATTATTTCACCACAGCCCTTTCAATGTCTGCTCTCCCCCCCCTCACTTCCTCACTTCGTTAATTTACATATGTTTAATACGGCCTGTCAAAAATGTGTAAATTTTCTTTTCATTTTTTGTTTGGAAGTAAAGTCTGATGATCCGCAGTCCTTTAAAAGGGCTATGGTGAAATAATTTATTACATGGAACTTTAAAGTGGTCTGTTTATATATATATATATATATATATATATATATATAAAGGCTCAAACACCAATATTGCATGGTTATAATTTATTACATTGGAATCGTAATCACGATCCAATTCATCAGACTTACAAATTCAAAAAGGATTTTTTTTGAATTTGTAGTTCTATAGATAGATAGATAGATAGATAGATAGATAGAGTCATTCCTTTCAAACTCCTGTACGCATAAAGTATGGTTTTCATTAAATTCTTTCGACATATCGCTTTCTCTCTCTCTTTTCACACACACACACACACACACACACACACGTATACGCGCACACACACACGTATACGCACACACATATATATATATATTTAGACGTGATACAGCGAAAGTCTGTGTGTGTGTGGGAAATTGGTCTTATATGCACTATCATACAACTAATGCTTGTACGAATGCAAGAAAAAATCATAAAAAGCCTGATCGCAGTGCCTTCACTGAAACCTGTATAAAAGAGGGATTGCTGACCAAATATACAATTATATATATATATATACACTAGGTATGTAGAGCAATAATTATTGTATAAAAAATAATGAAAGGTTGACTCAGAGTTTAATTATTCCTTGCTCTTTGGGGCCCAGACTAGAATGAATGCATTAATATTCACAATATGTTCATATATGTGGGTGTGTGTGGTGTATGTGTGTGTGTGTTTGTGTATATGTTTGTAGTATGCATAATAGTACCCCCCCAAAAAGTGAAGATGATGTGACAATGTAGAAATTTTTTATTAAAGACGCGTTTCGCTGGAGAAAGCTTATAAAAGCTTCTTTATATGTAGGCACACGTATCTAAGAATATATATATATATATATATATATATATATATATATATATATATATATATATATATATATTCTGTTTATGCGGTATTTTTTCTATAGATATGATTTATAAGTAAATGGTCTGTTTTTTAATTA
>CAHIKZ030001935.1:2250000-2280000 GCA_903632075.3 Acanthosepion pharaonis
CTTCTTTCTCTTGAGCTTATAGGATCTGTATCACTTAATAGAAGATATCTTTCTCTTTGGCTTGAAAGATGTGTATCAGTTAAGAGAATACTTCTTTCTGTTAGGCTTAAAGGATGTGTATCAGTTAAGAGAAGACTTCTTTCTGTTAGGCTTAAAGGATGTGTATCAGTTAAGAGAAGACTTCTTTCTGTTAGGCTTAAAGGATGTGTATCAGTTAAGAGAAGACTTCTTTCTGTTGGTCATAAAGGATGTGTATCGGTTAAGAGAAGATATCTTTCTTTTGGTCTTAAAGGATGTGTATCACTTAAGAGAAGACTTCTTTCTCTTCGGCTTAAAAGATATGTATCAGTTAAGAGAAAACTTCTTTCTCTTGAGCTTATAGGATGTGTATCAGTTAAGAAAAGATTTCTTTCTGTTGGGTTGAAAGGATGTGTCTTAGTTAAGATAAGATTTCTTTCTGTTGGACTTAAGGGATGTGCATCAGTTAAGAAACTTCTATTAAAAATGGAAAATAAGTTTAAAAGACTAAAATAGCAGCACAAGGATTTAGATGATTAGAAAAAGTTATTATAGACTGATGAGGCCACATTTGTACTTTTAGAAAGTAAACGAAAAATGTTTGTCAGATGAACTTCTTCCGTACGAATGGAGGAAAATTGCATTGTACCAACTGATGGTGAAGGTGGTGGGGGTGGCGGTGTTGTAATGGTTTGAGTATGTTTTGGAGGTGAGATTGCTGGAGACTTTCTTCAAATTAAATGCATTATACGAAAGGAAGAATATCATACAATACTGCAATTCCGTCTGGCTGCTGCATTATTGAACAAAATTTTGTTTTTCAACAAGATAATGACCCCCAAACATGCCCCAGAACCTTGTATAAATTATCTAAAAATCAATGGAAGATAGGGGAATTTTGTAAATAATGACTTGCCACCTACCCCTCAGTCTCCAGATCTTTCACCAATTGAACAAATCTGGGACGAAATTGATCGTAAAGTTCGGAGTGAAGTGCCTAAAAATAGGCAAGAGTTGTTCACACATTAACACACTGCTTAGGAAACACTTCTATCAATATACTTTTACAAGTTACTAAAAAGGATGCCAGTAATAAATGCTCATGGCGAATTCTTTGATGAAATGAAAATATAAATTTTTTTTAATTGAAATTATAATTATTTTATATTGATTTTTATGTAAATTATTGCAAAATTAAATAAAAAGTTTAACCGCAGTGCCTTGTATGTTCTGCATATCCGGGCGTATTCGGGTACCCTTTTAGCCATTATCAAGGATGTTTTTGGTTCAGATTTTAACTGAATGTGTAGATTTTTATGTCCAGAAAAGAAAAAAAAACTTGTACAAACACAAGAAAAATTAAATAAAAAGTTTAACTGCAGTACCTTGTCAATTGTCTTTAACGAAAACATATATATACATCCATAGATATAAAATGCACAATTATATATATATATTATAAATTAATTGATTTAAAATATGGTTTTCTTCGCTACACAGTTCTAACCATGTTTCAAAAATGGAAGCTAAAAGCCCCAAATTTAATTTTGTAATTAAATTAAAGACATTAGTTCCATTTCATCCTCAAGCGAATTTTGGAGTAACTTTTAAAATTACTGGGTTTTAAATACACAGCTAAAACAAATTTCATGTTTCCAAGGTTACAGATAAATCTATTTTGCTAGACAAGGGGTGTCTCGGTGTTCAATATGTCTATATTTTAATGTATCAGTTATTGCTACGTTTTGGTAGTGGGTAGGGATGTATTTTTCAATGAAATCTAACATCCGTTTACTAAATCAGAGAAATGAATTAGCTATTTTTGCCGTAAAGATAAAAAATTTTACTTAAAAAATATTCAAATATAAAATTTTTATAAATCGTAATATAAATATACTTGATGTAGAAAAATAATTTTACTGACTGTAAGTAACTCTAATACATTTACTTCTATTAAATGAAATATAGTCTATAAAAACTAATAATGAAAATATTTTAAAGTTGTAATTAAAATTGTAGTTAATTAAAATGAATTCTAACCTAAACTTCTTTTAAATTGTAATTAAATAAATAAATAAAGTTTACTAAATCAGAGAAATGAAAATTTTACTTTAGTAATATTTAAATATAAAATTTTAAAAAATCGTAATATACTTGATGTGATAATAATTCTACAAACTGTAAGGGGTTCAAATTACATTTAATTGTTCTTGAAAGAAATATAGTATATTAAAAATTAAAAGTAAAAATATTTCAAATCGTAGTTAAATAAAAAGTATTCTTACCTAAACACCCCCCAAAAATCTTTAAATATACGAAGGAAAAAAATGCCGTAAGAATTTTAGCCGTTAACAATATAATTTTAAGAAAATCCAGACGACACGCTTTTAACGGATGTTAGATTTCATTGAAAAATACATCCCTACCCACTACCAAAACGTAGCAATAACTGATACATTAAAATATAGACATATTGAACACCCAGACACCCCTTTGTCTAGCAAAATAGATTTATCTGTAACCTTGGAAACATGAATTTTGTTTTAGCTGTATATTTAAAACCCAGTAATTTTAAAAGTTACTCCAAAATTCGCTTGAGGATGAAATGGAACTAATGTCTTTAATTTAATTACAAAATTAAATTCGGGGCTTTTAGCTTCCATTTTTGAAACATGGTTAGAACTGTGTAGCGGAAAAACCATATTTTAAATCAATTAATTTATAATATTAATGCTCTGTAAATTTACATTGAGCACTATTTTGTAAAAATAAAAATATCTATAAGAACACCGGATTATATATCTTACTGTTCTTTCTTTTATTTATTATATATATATATATATATATATATATATATATATATATATTAATAAAAAATTAAATTTTTCTCCATCGTTCTAGAAGCCTGTAGATGTCATTTTTATAGAAACTTCGTGTTTTTTGTTGAAAGAAGATTGTGAGTTAGTTTTCGACTGAATTTACAGAGTCAAGTTTTTTATAATTTAAATTGTTCTGTAGAGACCAGAACAAATGAGAATCTGAAGGTGCCAAGTCAGAAGAATACGGCGGGCATTGGAGCCTTTCCCATTTCAAATTTTTAAGCTTATACAAGGTCTGTTTTCCAACATGCGGTATTGCATTGTTGTCATGGAAAATGACATCTTTTCGATTTGCCAAAATTGGTTATTTTCTTGAGCGACCGCATGTAGATTGGCCGCAATATTTCTTCGCAGTTATGGTTTCTCCGGCTGGAAGAAGCTCAAAGTAAATTATCACATCTGCAATCTTAAACAACGGACAGTAAAGCCATCATTGGATACAAATCTGTATTAGCCATGGGTTCTGCACATTCACATTTCATCATCTGTGACAATTCTGTCTAAAAACGGATTCTTATCGTGGCGTAACAGCAAAGAAATCGCCACAGAAAGAAAATCAAGCCTGTTCTGTTCCTTCAAAGAATGTGTCACCCAAATATCGAGTTTAGAAGCGAACGCAAGTGTCACCAAACAGCAAAAGGTAGTTGAGGTATCGATTTTCAAATTCTTAGTAATCTCTTCAACAGAAATTTTCGGTTTATTCTTCACGATGGCAAGCGGAGCGTCTTTATCGACGTCGAAAGGTCGCCCGGAGTGTGGTTGATCGTTAAATTAAAATCACTCTGAGAAAATCTGCCAAACCACATTTTGAGCGTCCAAAGAGATGAAGGACAATCCAAATAAACCTACTGAATGTTTTTTGTTGCCGTTTCGACACTTACTCCTTTCCGAAATTCATAGAGCTTAATATATCTTTAAGGAATTCGTAACCGAACAATGTAAGTTTTCAGTTTGGAACATACAAGAAATTGGCAGCAAAACTAACACCAGTGTCAAGTTACAAATGAAAATCGCGTACAAACCTTTGCAATTATCGGATATATATATATATATATATATATATATATATATATATATATATATATATATATATATATATATATATATGTAACAGCAAAATTGTCCAAATCGTGTAACAGCATAATTGTCCATCCCACAAAATGTTTAATATGTAAAAAACACAAGACCAATTGAGTTTTCTTTTTTAACAGATTTTGTTCAGATAAGACGTTTAGCCATCTTGACACCATGTGTCATAAGAATCACTGAAAAACCCTTTCAGCTCCTCTCTCCTCTCTCTCTCTCTCTCTCTCTCTCTCTCTCTCTCTCTCTCTGTTTATATTGTACTAGAAAATAGTTCATACCCATTCAAAAATTTGTAATTTTAAAAAAATATTTTCATTAAAAGAATGTTTTTTCTCTTTTTGCTGACATCGACAGAAGACCGAAACAAGGTATCTGAAGAAAGACTATGAAAATATAGAAATAGGTAGCACCTTTCGACGTCGATAAAGACGCTCAGCTTGCCATTGTGAAGAATAAACCGAAGATTTCTGTTGAAGAGATTACTAAGAATTTGAAAATCGATACCTCAATACTAGCAATACTTATTTGGAAAAATTATTACCAGCAAAACATTTTTGGCAAAAAAAAAAAAATATTGCCAGCAATAAAAAACAAAAAACAAAATATGTCAACATTAATTAACCCATTGAGGTTGATAGGCCGTAAAACAAAACAAAACAAACCCAATCATATAGCATTCTAGGTTTACTTGACATTTTGGCTAGTTACGATCCTAAATTTGAGGCCCTAATCTTTCTTTAATCTTAGACATGGCGACTGATTTCCTTCTAACGAGAAATAATGCAGATTGCAAATGCTTCTCTCGGTATAACTCGAGTGGTTAAACAAATCACACTTCACTAACGTGCTAGGCTTATTTACTTTCATTTTAAATGAAGAGGGGGAACTCTCTAATATTAAGGAGAAAATTCAGATGCATTCCTCTATCGTTCACTTCCGATCTGTAGAGTATGGGTATGAATAATTTTGAACACGCTTTTCAAATTGTACATCATATTAGAAGGAAATAGAGTTTTCCTTATTTTCTTTGCGTATTGTTTCTTCTTCTTCTTTTTTTTTTTTTTTGTCTTTCTGTTACTTTGCGTCATGAATAAAGCAATGTAAATTATTCCAAAATTCACAAATTTTAGAGTGGATATGAATGATTTCGAGTGTAACTGTATTTCTCTTTTCTCTACTCTCCCCACTTTTATATATATATATATATATATATATATATATATATATATATATATATATATATATATATATAAGTGGGGAGGGTAAAAAAAGATATTATATATATATATATATATATATATATATATATATATATATATATATATATATATATATATATTGAATGAGGTCTCAGGATACAACTCCTTGCTGGGCAGTCATCATTGGGGGATAGTTTTATGTTTACACTATTCTTTATGCCCCATTTCAGTTTTTCTTCTGATGACTCATTCGTTGAGTTCGTGGGAAAGGCCCTTCCTGAATAACATCGTCCCTCTCCCCATCTCTCTCTATATATATCTTTCTCTCTCTCTCCATATATACTTATCTCTCTCTTTCTCAGTCCCAACGGTCTCTCTCTACATATATACTTCTCTCTCTCTCTCTCTCTTTCTCATTCCCATCTGTCTCTCTCTAGATATATACTTCTCTCTATCATTCTCATCCGTTTCTCTCTATATATATATAATTCTCTCTCCCTCTTCCATCCCCACCTGTCTCTCTCTACATATATATATATATCTCATTTCCATCTGTATTTCTCTGTATATATATACTTCTCTCTCTCGTTTCCATCTCTCTCTCTCTCTAGATAAATACTTCTCTCTCTCATTCCCATTTGTCTCGCTCTACATATATACCTCCCTCTCGTTCCCATCTCTCTCTCTCCGTCTCTCTCTCTCTGCATACATACTTCTCTCTCATTCCCATCTGTCTTTCTCTTTCTATGTATATATCTCTCTCATTCCCATTTGTCTCTATCTACATAAATACTTCTCTCTCTCATTCCCATCTGTCTCTCTCTACATATATACTTCCCACTCATTCGCATCTCTCTCAATCTCTGCATACATACTTCTCACTCTCATTCCCATCTGTTTTTCTCTATATATACTTTCTCTCTCTCTCTCTCTCTCTCACTGCCATCTGTCTCTCTTTACATATGCACCTGTCTGTCATTGCTATCCCTTTCTTTTTGGATATATACTTCTCTCTTTCTCTCTTACTCTCACTCTCTCTCATTCCATCCGTCTCTACACATAAATACTTCTCATTCTCTCTCTCTCTCGTTCCCATCTGTTTTTCACTACAAATATACTTCTCTCTCTCCATATATATTTTCTCCCTCTACCTCTCTCTCTCTCTACATATATACACCTTTCTTATTCCCATCTGTCTCTCTCCATATATACTTCTCTCTCTCATTCCCATCCGTTTCTCCCTCTCCTTATATACTTCTCTCTCACTCATTTCCATCTCTCCTTCTCTATATATACTTCCTCGTTCTCATCCGTCTCTCTCTACATAAATACTTTTCTCTCTCTCTCTCTCTCTCTCTCTCTCTCTCTCTCTCTCTCTCTCTTTCATTCCCATCTGTCTATATACTTCTTTTAACTTAGCCTTACAGGTTATATCAGAGAAATAAAGGTAGAAAAACTGTGTTGCGCCAATCTTACAATTAAAGACTAACTTATCGTCTACTTTAAAAATTGGAAGTCGAAAACTCGTTAAATACGCAACTATGTCAGCCACCAAGTAGGTCCCTATTGAAATTTATTTATCTTAATAAAGAAAAAGCCAAAAATTAGGAATTTGTATTTGTATTGCGCTGATCTTCCAAGTTGTGAGTTACAGCTTTAGTTTACATTGTGGCAACTCAACAACCTGCCATTTGTACACTTACCGCGTCTTTTAAGTAAAAAAAGGATTGATGTGAATAAAACGTTTCAAAGAAGCATTGGATTTTTAAAATGTTGATCTACCCGAACTCAGACTTGTACATAGAATGTCTATCGTTATGTGATGGTTAATGAGCTAGTCTTATACACCATTACTACTGTAGTGAGTTAGATCTCTATTCGGCGACCTTCAGTTGTGACTTTGTGTCAGACTCAGGTTACATTATGAATTCTTAGAGGACAGCACATGTACTGTATCTGTAACAGCAGTTGTGTGTCTAAGGCAATAGAACCTGACGGAGATCATCAATCTTCATACTGGTTTTAAATTCAGAGTTGTCCTTCTTTCCGCCCCAAAATAAGGATTCATGCTTTTTTGGAGGGGAAGGGGATTAATTTAAATGCCTAGCCTGGGAACTGAACTCAGCCAATTCCACTACCCTCGCCGATAACCATTACACTACCTCCACATCCTGTACCGGACAACTCTACGCTTAATATTTTATAAGTACCCATCCTCTATAACTCTTTGTCTGTCTGTCTCCGTGTATGTCTATGTTATAGTGTGTGTGTGTCTGTGTGTGTGTGTGTGTCTGTGTGTATGTGTCACCATGACCCATATCATAATTGCATACGTCTATTAATCGCATACGTCGTGGTAACATTTGGTTAAAGTTTTATGCACTCACAAACCTTACAAACATACCAGGTAATTTAAACCGGCATCACTTCACTCCTCCTCTTCTTCTGTGTCTGTAATAAAAAAAAAGAAGGAAAATAACCGAGAGAGTGGCATAAAAACAGCGAAGAACAAGAGGAGGAGGACGAAGCAGGAAGAAGGAGGAAATTAGATGGGGAAGCGGAGGAAAAATGAGAGAGAAGGCAGAGGAGGAGAGGCGCAGCGGCAGGTTGAACCAGTGCAAAATATCCGGTGCGACTTTTGCAATTTGCAAAGAGGACAAGAAAAAAAACGTATCTTTTAATAATTCTAGGGAAAATACAATTGAATTGTTTTAAAGGCAAGTCTGTTTACACCTTTATTTATTTTTAACAACTTTATGTAAACTACTCGTCAAATGCTAGTTAAAGAAAGTATATCTCAACTTAGCAGAAATGTTAAATTTAGGCCATTAACTGAACCATTAAAATGGGTAATTAAATTGACCATTAAAAGGGCCATCAAATAGGCATTTAATGCCATTAAATAGAATAAGCAAGTGAAGAGTGGTGTGACGGTAAAGTCATGCCCACGAAAGGCATGAAACCACTTCCTGCGTTCTGTTTTATCACCAACTGTCATGAAAAGTTTCTCATCACTGACATGTCACAATATTCGATGGAGAAACATGCAGGTCTGCGATTCTTTCTTGCACTTTCTATCATGTAACCAATTATGTTGTCTCGTGTTGCCGGGAATGATGGACACCACGAAGTAACCCCCATTGACCTGGTGATGTCCTAAATAACTCAATATGCTGAATCATTGGAAGTGCCAACCAAATTAGTTCCATCGAAATCATTGATGGATCAGTGGGTAGCATCAGTGGATAGAAATTTCAGTTGGTTTTGCGAAAAAATGGAATACTAGAACTAGTTTTTGCATACCGTAGGATTAAAGAAAATCCTCATCTTTAAGTGTCATGTCTCTTCAAGTTGTAGGTGATCAGTGATCTCCACAGCTTCCTTTTCTTTAATATCTGCGGATTGTCATCACTGATCCTGGAGAAGATAGTGCAGGTTCAACAAGGTTTCGAATTCAGAGTTGTCCATCTTCTAGATTGGTTGCAATCTAATACTGTCCTGCTATGTAATTCATAGCTCGGCGGAAAAAGTGGATTCATGTCTTTCCCAAGGGCATTAGTGCGAAATGAAACAACTCATTTTCTACTCTATCAGCTATCGCACCACCCATATCCATAACAACGAGACTGTTAAATAGATTATGAAGTATAATAATAACAAAAACAACAACATGAAAGCAGTATATTCATGAGGAAGTGATTTAAAGCACAAGATTTGTCTGTAAACGTCCAACATCAAATTTTTTTATTTAAAAAATAAGGAAAAAGAAAAACTTAAAAAAGGTAGAATTTCCTAAAACGTCAATTCAACCCAGGGCAGAACTTGCGGATTAGCAGGTGTGTAATTTGGTTTTACGTCACACAACAAGGTGGGTTTCTATTCGAAAAGGTATCCTTGCTGGAAATTTTTTATGCGTGACAAATGGTGTTCATATTAGCCTAAAATTTGTAACGCAAAATTCTCAAAGAGAAATGCAACGGCATTAAAAATTCATATCACGATATATCGTGTCTAAAATTATCTCAGTATTAGTCAGAAGGGCTGATAATGTTTTTAAAAGTATTGATGTTCATAAATAAATTAGCAACTTTATACAATTTTTACAAAAACGGCAATGACAATAATTATATTTTAAAACGACATTTCTAATCCTCTGGAAGCTGAAGCTATCACCAGTCATCTGGATCATTGTTTTATAATACCTATATTGGATTGGTATTCATGTTGTACTAATGCCTATCATATTAATCACCCTTGTACGCTCCGGCCTTCTTCAGGTGGTTGGAATGTCGAACTGAACCCTTTATTTCTCTCGCTGGGGTAGACTGTTCTTGTTCCACGTGCCATGTCTAACGGATGTCAGTCATCAGTTATCTTCTGTCACTCGATCTAACTAACGCCTTTAAGGTAAATATACGAAATTTAGAATGGCTCATGATCAAACATAATAGACATTCGTTGACTGTTATATTTAACAATAAATGTTTGAATATATATGTGTGCGTGTGTGTGTGCGCGTGTGGACGTTGAGGTCAACACACAGCGGCGACAGACAGTTTCATGCTTAAACGCAAACTCCAGGCTACGAAGATTGCATTTAAACATGAAACAGACTGTCGCTGCTAGTGTTGACCTCAATCCACATTTATATTTCCACACATCCTATCCCTGATATTGATCACATTTACCCATAAATATAGCACACTTTAGAACTATATTTTTATCATATATATATATATGTGTGTGTGTGTGTGTGTGTGTGTGTGTGTGTGTGTGTGTGTGTGTGTGTGTGTGTGTGTTTAATTTTTTAAAATTTATTAATCAGACTGATTTCATCACTTTAAACATATTTTTAGTGGATACTCATTTAAGTAGATGCTCTGTTTATTTATTAAACAGTATTTTCATCTACCGGCTTATTAAAGACCTATATACGCTTCCCGGCTGTATCCACTAAAAATAACGTTGCAAGTTATAATATATATATATATATATATATATATATTATTTTCGGATATTACATTAAAAACATGCTTTTGATATAATATCCTAAAATAAAGTATACTGCTATACTTTTGCATTGAACCCTCTTTTAAATTGAATGTTACGAACGTCGGAATTGGACTATATTCGTTTTTATTTTGCTTATATATATATATATAAATATATATATATAATTATTTATTCGAAAATTATAACAAGTATGTTATAAAATCACTACAGAAATAGTTATTTTGTTTCAACACTACTAGTGTCTTATCAAGTGATGGTGTTGAATGTAGAATAAAGGGTTTTAAAAGGTTCAAATCAATCAAACATCCCTTGCTAGGAGAAACACTGTTACATAAGCTGGAACGATCAATCAAAATACAAGTATATGAGAATTCAAAAAACTTTACAATGAACTTTGGTTATAATAATTATTTAATGCTTTAATGTTAGTGTTAGTCTAAAATAGAATTCATTCTATCTAATAAATATTAAATTATACTATAAAATTCAATATTAAAAATTACCAATTTTAAATTTAATCCATATTAAGTTTAAACTTATAAAATTATTTAAAGAAGAAACTGAGGAAAAAAAAGAAATGCATATGTTTTTCTATTTATTTTGTTTTTATTGAAATTAAGCTGGAATAAACATATATATATATAATGAAATGGACAAAGTCCGACAATCATTTATGTTTATAGATACAAATATTTAAGTAAATGCTCTGTTTTTATAATAAACAGTATTAAACAAGATTTACCGGCCTGAATGTCCGAGAAATTTTTATAGAAAATTTTCGTCTTCTGACAGGAATCGAACCTGTATCCTATACGGATCTGTCATATAGCCTGACGTGCCTTTAACCGTTTCGGCCACAGAGGAGTGTTCGGTTAGCAAGATCGATTTTACTGTATTTGAACTTCAATCTTCTATGAATCTCCCACGTACATTCATATCTGCTCATGGCGTATCAAATGTAAACAAATGACGTCGCACATTATGAAATGGAAAATGTCCGACAATTAGATCTTAACGTTTATTCCAGCTTAATTTCAATAAAAACAAAATAAATAGAAAAATATATGCATTTCTTTTTTTTTTCCTCAGTTTCTTCTTTAAATAATTTTATAAGTTTAAACTTAATATGGATTAAATTTAAAATTGGTAATTTTTAATATTGAATTTTATAGTATAATTTAATATTTATTAGATAGAATGAATTCTATTTTAGTCTAACACTAACATTAAAGCATTAAATAATTATTATAACCAAAGTTCATTGTAAAGTTTTTGAATTCTCATATACTTGTATTTTGATTAATCGTTCCAGCTTATGTAACAGCGTTTCCCTTAGCGAGTGGCGTTTGATTGATTTGAATCTTTTAAAACCCTTTATTACCCTATATATAGGGAGAGAAAAGACAGACAGTATGAACATAGGAATACAGTGTAGACATATTAGTTGTTCCGATTTGAATACACACTACAAATCAATGTGATTTTTCATCTTCGGCAACTTTGTAAACATGTCCTCTCAAAAGTCCTCTCAAAACATCCCTAGTGAAAGTGCTTCAAGACTTCCTAGGCCTTCAAAGTTTGTGCAGGGAATGATGGAATTTTATTGATAGTTCTTTTTTTTAGTTCGTTGCTCAATGCGTATACTATCGTTGTTCATCCAATATCTATGAATGTTATTTTTACATTTGGTATTGATGATAAAACTATTTCCATAATATTTAATCTCTGTTTCCAAAGCTATAAACTTATGCTGCCTCACTCCGATATTAATATCAATTCCTTCTTTGATTTCTTGGAGACAGCATAACTCTCGACATCCCGAGTCAATAATTCCTGCTTTTATTTTTTTCACCATTCATTGAATGTCTCGCTAGTAAAATATTTAAATACAACTGGAAGCATTTACAAAGAACTTATATACAGTTTTATGTTTTTATTGGAACTTATATACAGTTTTATGTTTCTGTCTATATTTCTGAGATGAGGTGTTATGTAGATTATTTACTTTAATAGGAGTAGGTAGGCTTTCCTACCACCCGGTCAACACTCCTCCCACTTCTCTTGGACATGAGTAGAGGCTTACGCCTTGTTTCTTGTTTAGGAAGGGGTACTCTCTCTCTCTCTCTCTCTCTCTCTCTCTCTCTCTCACTGGCCTCTGTATCTCCAGTTGCCTTGATCTATCCACTACCCTTCTCCTTATCCTTTCTTCTATCACTCCTATCTGATCTTGCTCCAAATTTTCTGTAACCCCTTGCGTCCTAGTGGCTTCCCGCCTTGCTTGGGGTGAAACGCTTAAAAAAAAACACATTATTCAGACTATTGTCTGAATCTTTGTCGCCATATTTATTACAACGTTTCGGCCGTTGTACGCTCCGACCTTCTTCAGGTGGTTGGAATGTCGAACTGAACCTTTTATATCGCTCAATGGGGTAGACTGTTCTAGATCCACGTGCCATGTCCTCAAGGACACTTGGCACAGTGGATAAAGGCGTTGGTTAGATCCAGTGACAGGACCCAAAAGAGTGTGAGTTCAATACTCGGTTAAGACAGTGGCGAACTTTCAGAGGGAAATTAACAGGAGATAACTGATAACTGACATTCATTAAACATGGCACATGGAACTAGAACAGTCTACCCCAGTGAGCAAAATAAAGGGTTAAGTTCGACATTCCAACCACCTGAAGTTTTATGTTTAACTGAAACATAAATATTGCTTAAAAAATAATGATTTAATATAATTCGCAATTATTATTTGTTAATTTCAATTATATATATATATATATATATATATATATAATGATTATTACATTGATTTGTATTTATATGTGTATTGATCGTTTCTTTCAACTTTTCCCACTCTTACCGCGTTTTTCTGTATTTTTGCTTTTGATTGGTTTGGTTTGGTTTGTTTTACGGCATATCAACCTTAATGGGTTATTTAATGCCGACAAGATTTTTATTACTGGTCATAATTATTTACAAAAATATATTGCTGGTAATATTTTTCCAAAGTGTATTTCTGATTATATTTTTTTTCTTAAAAAATGTATTGCTGGTAATATTTTTTCTTCAAAAATGTAATTGTGGTAATAATTTTTCTTCAAAATTTATTGCTGGGATTAAAACCTATTTTTATACTTTCATAGTGTTTTCATTCCAGTTTAGGGCCCATAGCTTGAACCCTAACAGGAGCTACCACTTCAGGTCGGGGTTGTCCTGGGAACACCATCAATTAAGAAGTGGTCCCACGCTCCTTAAAGCCTCCTGAACAGAGGCCTTGCTCTCGGATGTATTTTATCGTCTTACCCATGAAGCGGATGTAGTTTATCGTCTTACTCAGGACGCGGATGTAGTTTAACGTTATACCCAGGACGCTCTTTTTTTGATAACCAAAAATTATACTTATTAACTTTACATTTTCTATTCTCATTTATTTTTTATCAGTTGATAATTTAAGCCTTAGTACTGTCAAAAATGTTTCATGTATTATTTTTTTTATTGTACAGTGGAACCTCGGTTCACGAACTTAATCCCTGGATCCCATTCGTAACCTGAAATGTTCGTAAGCCGAAACTATTTTTCCAATAGGAATCTGTATAAAATAGATTAATCCGTTCCTAGTCCCAAGATGATTGCTTATTTAAACTTTTACAGCAGTACCTTGTGTACAAGTTTATACATAAAACTAATGAAAATCATTAAACCTAAGAAAAAAAATAAATAAACCCAATACTAAAAAGATAAAATATAGACAAATACTTTAATTTTACCGTACTTGTAAGTAGGAGAGTTAATGGCGTGAAAGTAAGGTGATGTGGAAGGGAAAGGAAAAAGGTGTTATTGTTTAGAAAAGGGGAAAGAAAGACGTGATATTTTATTGATAAAAATAGTATAGATCGTTGATTTTGCCATACTAAACTGAGTAGAAAGAAACAATATCATCAACAGTTGTTTTCCTATTTTCTATTTCTTTTACTAGTATCACTGCTATCTTTCTTTACAGCTAATGAAGGAAAAAAAAAGACAGTACAATGAAATTGGAAAAGAAAAGTACATCACAACACGAATGTATACAACATGGCGGTCAACACAGAAATGATTCCGTTAGGATTAACTCAGTTCGGGTCGGTTCGGCAATATTGTTCGATAACCGAGGCATTTTAATCTCGAATTTTCTGTTCGAAAGCCGATTTGTTCGACATGTGAGAGGTTCGAGAACTGAGGTTGCTCTGTATGTTATAAATAATGACGTCATAATCTTTGGGTATTTTAGGCTTACATCCTGACTTATATATATTTTTTCTTTTTCTTTTTGGTTTCTTTTTTCACAATTATCAAACATTTCGGCTCTTTGTATTTATTTATGTACGACTCTTTTGTAATTTGTCTTGCTTTCTAGTGATTTTGTTTATAACGTTATATAACGTTATATATATATATATATATATATATATATATATATATATATATTATTTGAAATATTGTTTTTGAAGCCAAAATTGCTGGTTTTGTAATTTATCTTGCTTTCTAGCGATTTTGTTTATATAACATTATATATATATATATATATATATATATATATATATATATATATACTTAAAAATATACTTAAAAATAGGTTAATTTTTTGGGTGCTGGCTTCTGAAATAAGTAGCGTATGTAATGTTTGTATATATACATTGTTTATGTTCCAAGAGTTGTCGTAGCCGGCTGTGGCATTGCGGACAAGATATCACTGTTTATAAAAATGCTACTGTGATATACTCTTGTAATGATCTCTGAATAAGTCCAGCTCCAGACCGAAGGCGGACCACTGACGCCTCATAACCAACTGCTTCGGATAGATGGGGTTCGTCAGCTCGGAAACGCAGTCCATCTAGATGAAGAAAAATCTTAATTTTAAACCCCGTTGCTTTCGGTCTTATGCAAACACGGAACGTGCAATGGAACTAAATTCAGACAGAAAATCCTAACTGAATCCCGAAGTGTCACGGCAGCACATGGTTTTCATATACCATCGCACAGGTTGACCTCATCACGAAAGTACCAAACAGGGTGTTACCATTATCTCGTAAGATTAATGGATGCCTAATCTTATTTTTATATCTGGGAGAATACATGCTTCCAAAATTCATAAGACACGAAGTTTTGTTTGTGGCTTTTAGATATAGTGAATGTATAGAATCAATATTATTAGATTTTACTACAACGTCAGGGAATTAGGGATTCTATTATTAATGTTAACTTCATAAATAAATTGTAGATTTTATATTTCATCTATGTTTTTCGTTAATATGAAAATGTTAGTATATCAGGTATACACGGAGGGTTTGGCAAAATTATCAAAGACTTTGTTTCCTATATGAGTCATATAAATAAAGTGTGACCGATATGCCAGCGACAGATGTATCATATATGTATATTTTCCGCAATCGTCAGTGATAGCATGTCTATATTCCGGTTTATCGTGACATGAAAAAATAACTCACTCACCTACACTCTCTGAGCATAGTTTTCTATTTAGCGTAGATCTAACACTTAATTGGTTAATCAAGACATACCCACAAGTCTATTTTTAGTTCCAACCTTATGTCCCCGTCCTATAACTTTCAGAAAAGAGGTAACACTTTGTTTTAAATTTTCTTAAAAATCATTTAATCACCAGTTATTTACCATCGCCTGAGGAAGTACAATCATAGTATTGAAACATGAAAGCTTTTGTGTAGCAATTTCAAAATGTTTTTATTATAATCTCTTATAACATATATATATATATATATATATATATATGAATAAAGACAAAAGAAAACCTTTCTTTGCCAAAGCGTTTCGCAATCTAATGGTCTTTATCGGAGGTAAAGAAAAGTTTTCCTTTCGCTTTTATTGTCTTTTTTCAGATATATTTTACTTATATATCAATTCCCTATATATATATATATATATATATATATATATATATATATATATATATATATATATATATATATATATATATATATATATATATCCACACCGGTAGCATGCTACCGGTAAGGGAAAAATATATATTTATTATTAACATATAATTTATAACTCTGTTATTTTACATCGAGCATTATTTTATTAATACCAGCACTCAATGTGCGATATTTTATTTATATATATATATATATATATATATATATATATATATATATATATATATATATATATATGATGCGATGGATAAATTGTCGTCTAAATTATGCAAAAAGAAATTAATACTGACATCTCATTTCAACAGAAATATTTACCAAAATCGTCATTGCCTTTAACCACGGCCTCCAGACGACTTTGTAATCTCCTGCAACTCTTCTGGATGGTCTCCTTTTTTAAGTTAGTGAATGCTCTTATAATCCTTGCCTTTCATTCATCTTTGGCGATAGAAGGAGTTTTGTTGGTCCCTCACTCAACTGCGCCCCACAGATAATGATCATGGGGGCTGCAGTCTGGGGAGTTAGATGACCAGATGTAAGGGGTGATATATTCGCAGAAATTGGTCTGACAGCCATGATTGTGTTATCCTGCTTGTGTGGCATGATGTAGAGTCCTGTTGCCAGACATAGGGTCTTCCAGAAGCCACCTTCTTGACTCAGTGCAGCACTACCTCCTCAAGGTACTTGATATAGGACCCTGTGTTGAGTTTGAAACCTTCACCAACAAATCCGGGAGTTCTTTTTTTTATCAGAACGATCAGAGTGAGAAAAGAAAGAGATAGATAGATAGATAGATAGATAGATAGATAGATAGATAGATAGATAGATAGATAGATAGAGTCAGTTTTCCGATATGCCGTGCCTTAGTCATCACCATTAGATTCATCCAACTTTTTCCGAATCATCTGCACTGTCCTCACATTGACACCCAATCACTCTGAAATGTTCGCATTGGGGCATGCAGTTTCTAAACGTTGCTCTTTTTCTCTCAGAGGGTGCCCAATTGACTCTAATATACTGTGCAGTTGACAAACTCACTAACAAACAAACAAGACGCATTAAAATATAAAATGGCGACAATTTACCCATCGCTCTCTCTCTTCTCTCTCTCTCTCTCTCTCTCTCTCTATATATATATATATATATATATATATATATATATATATATATATATATATTTAATCCAAATGAATAAAGTAAATAATAAAAAATAACATACTACTCCCGCCAAAATAACCGTTAGAGTAGACTACAACAATCAATCCAAAAATTGGACGAAAAAATAGCTATAATTGCCTTGCCAAATCAAAACAAACTACTTAATAAACGATTAGAACTCATGTCAAAAAATTTTTTACTACGTTACTAAAAAATCGAAAAACCAAAAGTATAAATAAAAAATATATAAAATAAAAATAAATAAAAAACAAGTAAAATAAATTAATCCAAATAAATAAACCACACCCGCCAAAATAACCGTTAGAATAGACTACCCACAATGCACCACTGACCCGTATATATAAATAGTCAAGAAAAAAACAATACCAACACAACATGTGGCCTGATGATTGCGTTTAGCATGAAACAGTCTGTCGCCTCTGATATATATATATATATTTCACTGTCGCCTACGATCTTTAAATATTTAATTGCAACGTCAGTCACCATATTCTGCCTTCTTGAATTCTTTTCTTTTATTGTCCTTTCGCCTCATTAATGTCTTCTATTTCTCTTTCACTCTCAGTAACCCTCTTGAGTTTTAGTTGCATTATCACCTTGCTTGGGGTGAAATGATTCTGGAAGCGAAACAAAATATATTGTACTGATGAGACATATATTTTATTGGGGTTACCGTGACCCAAATTATTATGGTAACGGTATTATCGCACTGTTTGTGAAATGTGTAGAGTGTTTAAAATATATTGTTAAACAAGCTGAAATCATTTCACCAAATAAATTAACAGCACTTTGCACTTTTTATAATAACGGCATCTAATTTTTTAATGGCATTATTAAACGTCAGTAATTTTCGCGGCGTCTATCGTAAAACCGGTAAATTTCGTAGGCAGAATAAAGTGAGGCGGATGGACTTTCAGTTGTGGTTAGCAAACTAGTCTCAAAGACCATCACTGCTGTTGTAACTTTCTTCCTCTTTGGGAACCTCCCACTTGTCGCCTTGCGAACATACTGAGAAAATAAGTTTGCTGAATAAAAAAAGCTGCCTATCTTTTGAACTTTTACTAGAATTTTGTTATGCTTGCTGGGGAGTGTCAGGCGGAAGGGGCTCTTAGATTCAAGACCGAGATGTTAACTGATATACTTCAGACATCAGGAATTATTAAAAATTCTAGAATTAATATTAATATTTACTAACTTAACTTAGTCAGACACAAGGCCGAATGAGTGAGTCCATTTGGCGACACTTATAAGTGAAAAGAGTCTGATTACTTTGAAAATCGACATTCAACATACTGTTCTTTTGCTAATCTCGAAAGATGACCACAATATGGTGGAACTATCGCAGTGAACAAGCAGGTTCGTAATTGTATAATTTGACAGAGAGTTGGTCACATAAAATGTTAACTTTCTTAGATTCAAATTGAAGTTTATTAAAAATAAGATCTTGCACCACATCAGAACAAATTTATGTACAGCGTTCCTAAGTTGTTTGAGGAGACGTCTATTCATAGCTCATAACTTTTTTTTCTAATTTGTTCTGATTATCATTTCTTTTCAGATAACCGATGACAATTATCAAGGTAAGTCAGCAAATGAAGAGGCAATGAAATGGCAATAATGAAAAGGCACGTTGTAATAGTTGCCTTAAAGGCAGAGCAAAGTTATTTACAGATAGATTGCTTCCTGAAAGTTACAGTCATTTGTTGTCAACGTTTGCAAAGAACTGGAAGCCATAACCAAACGTAAAACGCCTGCTAACGGTTCTAATGCTATCAGATCAATACAAAATTGTACGAAAGTCATAGATAACTATCGATAAGAAAACCAGAAAGTCTATTTCACGTAATTGCGTTCCAACGGTTATGCACTCAGTTTCCGGTAACTGTGATGGTTCTGAGAGTCGTGAGTAGATAGATAGATAGATAGATAGATAGATAGATATGAATAAGGTGAAGAAAGAAAGAAAGAATCAGATAGATAGATAGATAGATAGATAGATAGATAGATAGATAGATAGATAGATAGATATGAACAAGATTAGATAGACAGATAGATATGAACAGAATGGGATAGAAAGATATCATGTCTCCGTACTTCTTTCCTCAGGGCTTAAGGGTCAATGCTGCAGAGGTGTTGGTGAGGGTTGTGAGGCCTTGGATAGAGACCGAAAGCAAAGGAACTTTGTACAGCTACCAACAATACACTGCGCTGTCTGATAAGGCCAAGACGACCCAAGAATGGATGATTTTACAATCTCCACAATCATGTCACCTCCAAACATATGACCTCCTATATCGCCATTGGATTACTACATATGAGACGTAATCAAGTGGGAAGCCAACCATGGACCCCATAACATTATAAAACCTCTGAAAATCCGCCGTAATTAGCACAATATCAAAAATAGATTTAAAAAAATAAATAATCTGACGCTTGGCAAATCACTGTATATATATTCATTCAAGCATGTTTCATTGAATAATATAGACATATTACGCCTATTCATTTTATAATAATCCTTTTTAGTTCTCTAATTAGCTTCTTGATGTTAAGTTGAAATTCATCAAGGAAAGCACCGTAGTTTTTGTTAACCCAAGTACTTTCGATCTCCTCCGAGATCATTGTCAGTGGTGAATTGCAAAACAAAAACACCATAGCTACAACGGATAATTTTAAAATAATTATAACAGAGCGACTTCATGCGTGTTTACAAAAAGAACCACCATAACGACCACAGTTACATTAAGTTTGTCTTCGCAAATGTATGTATGTATATATGTATGTATGTGTGTGTGTGCGTATGTGTGTGCGTGTGTGGGGCATCCTTATAAAAGAAAAGTCCTTTTCTAGAGTGAAGTTATTTCGAGAGAATTCTTTTCTATTTCAGTTGCTAAGCAATAATCTTTTACTTGACATATCCTCTTATTTGTAGAAAACAGCTACTTTTAAAGCGTTAAATGGTCAGTCTTGTCTGTCGGATATGACACAAAATATCGACCGGACATTCCGTGCCTGTTGAAGAAATTCCTTTACGAGCATATGACCACAATAAGTGAGATCACCATCCGACCAAGCAGATGGTTAACCACAGAATATTTCAGACAACGCGCGACAAATAAAATGTGGCCGATCTAATTAACCATTCGCGCGTCCCTCCCCCCTTTCTCTCTCTCTCTCTCTCTCTCTCTCTCTCTCTCTCTCTCTCTCTCTCTCTTAATCAATCAATCAATCCTAACACTAAAAATGCTTGATCCCAAACACAAATCGGCTTTGATTGGTCAATAACCCAACATTACTGTTTTTTCCATGCAAATTAAAAAGGCAAAAGTGCTAGCTTCCTTGTCTTTCTCTTAGTTGAAATCAATAAATACAGCCATTTAAAGTTGAACTTTTTGAAGAGAACCATCGGATCTTCTCTGATAATTCCCCCGCCCCCGAATAATGTAAAGTTACTTATTACAAATATTATTTAAACCCAAAGAAATTATAAATTTTTAATCAAAGTTTGTTTGTTTCTTTTTTGTTTTTTATTAAATTTTTGGCACTCTTTTGAAATTTGAAATTTCAAATAAAAGTTTGTTTAGTTTGCCTTGCAACAACTCCAAACTTAGAATGAAATATTCTTAATAATCATGCAGTTATTCACATTCCGTAAGTGCAGATGATATTCGAGGTACTTACAAAGAATTTTTACAATTTAAAAAAAATATTTTGAGCTTGTTTATAAGTTGAGCGCGGATGCAGAACACACACACACAAACACTTAGAAATAACACACCCGATTCTCCCACATTTGGGGCGATCGCAAAGGTCAACCCAACCGGTGTGAAATGGTGTGAATTTTAGTGAATATAAATTATTTTTATTTTGCGGTTAATAATTTTGGAGTAGATTACCAGAAAAGACACGAACTATCTCATGTTAGTGCGCAATCTGCCGTAGACGAAATGATCAGGCGAAAGGAATATTAGAACGAATCGGGGGAATAAAGAAATCCTTCCAAATATTTGGATTATTGAGAAGTTTTATTTTCATCAGGGAAGTTTTAAAAATATTAAGCCCAAGACCCAGGACGCCTTCCCCTAGACAGTTACCTCTCCTTCTGGAAGGATTTAGGTTCTTGCCCGGCATCTGAAGCTTCCCCAAAGGGGGTGGGGAGTACCGAGGAGACTTAGGCAATTTTCTACAGTATTGCCGTTAAACCCACTTTAAACTTTGACCTTGTGTCACATTTGGTAGCGACGTGGGCGCTCTGGTAAATAACCAGACTCGCCTTTTTCTCGTTAATATAATCAGACGTTTCAATATACAAAGCAAAGAATTTTCAACAAGACTTTCTGCAGATTTTCTTTTTTTTGCATTTCTCTTAATCCGTACCAAATTCTCAGTGCCGGGAACGTGCTTCTTTCCACGTATAGACACATAAGCGATACGTGACGTAAAGAAATTGAATAAAAGTTACTTTTATCGACGTGATCTCTGTGTTATGAATAAGAAGAAAATGCTGACGTAAATAAATACACTAAATATTCGTAGTATTTATCTTTATTCTCTCTTATTTTTTTTATGTCTTTGAAAATTCTCGCTTTATTCTTTCACAATTGAACCTTGACTGACATTTGATTGAGCAAAAGTAAGCCAGTTGAATAAATGATGACAACGTATTTTCTGGGGTTATTTTCGTATAAAAAAAAACAGGAGAAAACGAATTCAAGGACGATATCATCAGCCAACCGTCTGTGTTTAGTACTAAAACCCTTCACACCAAAATGGCTTACATCCATATCGTGTTCACGTATGATCACCGAAGTTAAGCAACGTTGATGGGCGACCGCTTAGGAATACCACGTGCAGTAAGCTTGGATGTGCGTGTGGTGTAAAGGATAATGTCTTGGAAATCGGAGGGATGAGTTCCAATTCCAGTCGGGTTCATTATATTTACTTACGAAAATACACTTGAAAAAAAAAAATCCATGTCATCTCTCCCAGATGTGGGTTAATTAATAGAACTGGTATCAATCATTCAATCATTATCATCTCTGAAAAAATCTTACAATCTAAAAATATTTCTGGCTTTAAATAATTTACGGAAGGTTGATAACCCGTAAAAAACAAATCAATCAATCCTAACGCTAAAAATGCTTGGTCCCAATCACAAATCGGCTTTGATTGGTCAATAACCCAACATTACTGTTTCTTCCATGCAAATTAAAAGGGCAAAAGCGCCACCTTTCTTGCCTCTTCAAGCATCCATTTATGAAAGAGAACTCTTGCTGGGGAAAGTATTAACTGATCAACAAATGCTTCACTAGAGAAACTGTTTGTTCCTGTTCGGAGCCGCTTCCCTGATTTCTAAAATTTTTAATTGACTTTTTGGTTGTTGCTGTTCATTAAAAGGCCTTTTTCCCTAGAGAGTCTATTGCTTTAATTACATTCCGCCATTTTATCTATTTATCGACGAATTAAATGAATTAACCAATCACACTTTCTATTATGGTATTAACAACTGATAATAACATGTTTTATGTGTTTCCGGTTTCATCAAACAATATAAATTTTATTTATTAATAAATCCTATAGATATAGGATACAGAAACAAATATTTGATTTGTCCATATTTCTGACATGAGGTATTTTGTACACTATTTACATTATTCGGACTATTGTCCTCATCTTTGTCGCCATATTTATTACAACTTTTCGGCCCTTCATTATCTGTCTATATTTCTGAGATGAGGTATTATGTACACTATTTACATTATTCGGACTATTGTCCTCATATTTGTCGCCATATTTATTACAACGTTTCGGCCTTTCAGTATATGTCTATATTTCTGAGATGAGGTATTATGCACACTATTTACATTATTCGGACTATTGTCCTCATATTTGTCGCCATATTTATTACAACGTTTCGGCGTTGGTTAGATCCAGTGACAGTATCCAAAGAGTATGAGTTTAATACCCGGTTAAGGCAGTGGAGAACTTGCAGAGGGGAATTAACAGGAGATAAATTATAACTGACATTCATTAAACATGGCACGTGGAACTAGAACAGTCTACCCCAGTGAGTGAAGTAAAGGGTTCAGTTCGATAGTCCAACCACCTGAAGAATGCCGGAGCGTACAACGGCCAAAACGTTGTAATAAATATGGCAACAAAGATGAGGACAATAGTCCTAATAATGTAAATAGTGTAAATATTTGATTATTGCAATAATCGATGGCGATTTTCTAAGCGTAGCTTAAATGTGGCAAAGGGCCGAAAGTCTGGGGCACTCTGTGAGAATCAAACTCACTACTCTGTCGTAATTGTTCTAGCGAGATAAGCCTGCTAAGCATTATACCTCGTCGAGATGCCCAATAATAAAGAAATGACCCAACCCAATAATCAATGTACTTGGATTAAATGTTTTATCATTTCGCATGTTAATATGGATTCTTTGACTTTCTGTAAATAGTTCTGTATTGTCCTTGTTGTATGTTGAGACGTATGCTAGAATTTGTTTGCTGCTGCGCCTCTTTGGGTTCCGTAGTTGGTCTAAAGTTATTTTTCTGCTAGTTCAAAACCCTTGTCTATTAATGATGTGGAGGTATACTCACTATGTAATTCTTCTCGGCGGATTTTTCTGAATTGGCCGTCGGCCACTATAGTACAAATCCTACGAATAGGGGATGGATTTTAGACAACTGTTTAGGTGATGGCTCCTGAAATGGAGATATTGTTCGGTATGAATGTATGTTTGTGGTAGAGATCTGTAATAACGTGGTTATCTCTATTTCTGTTGAGTATATTTCAGAATGGAAGTTCGTTAAAATTATGTTCTTGGGGGAATTTGATCTTTGGGTGTAAGCTTTTGGAGTAAACTGTGTAAGTGGTTAATATTGCCCCAAGCATCGCTTCCAAGACCCAATAAAATGGGTTTCCACACTTAACCCATATATTTGCTCTACCCTTTCACAAAGCTCCTCCTCCAGTCAATCTAAGCTTAGAGTGGCACATGTTGGTGCCATTTTAGTTCACATCGCGTTACCCAGAATTTGGATATAGTTTTTGTTGTCAAAAGTGTTATTGTTCAGGGTTAGGTCTATACTATCGATAATAAATTCCTTGGTGAATCTGGTATGTAGTACTTTTGGGCGTCTTTCAATCCAGAATACCTGTTTACCTTATTCATGGTGTATGTTGCTATATAGGCTACTAATGTCAAACGTTGGCATGAGTGTTTCTGGATCTACTTTTTGTGGTATGGGGCTAAGGAAGTCTATATCGTCTCTGATGTAGCTCTTAATCTGTTTATTAAATAATTGTAGCATTGTGCCTATTAGTTTAATGGGTCTATTAGTTGGACAGATTGGTCCTGCTACTGTTAGTCTGAACGTAAGGTCACTGGGGTTTGGGATGTTAATATATTCAGATTTTTGTGTTTTGATAGTGTTATAGTGGAACACACCTATTCTATAGTTAATAGACTCTCCCACCTATAATAAGTAGGAGTAGTAAGAGGAGTGAGTCAGTCGGTCAGTGAGTCGATGTCGGACGACAGTTAGTCGAATACTAAAGTATCAGCGACCACAACTAGATTACTCTGCGTTATACCTATTATATCAAGTTCCTAAAGTTTTGTACGTCGAACCTATTTTAGGACCGACTTAGTACAAATACAAGCCTCCACTATGAAATCACTCCACAACAGATAGCTGCCTCCACCCAGCTCGATCTGTGAATTTATCGGCAGTCCGCAAAAATCCACTCTTTCATTGTCAATATTTTATTGTGCTGTGCAAAGTTTTACAATCTCTGACACAATAGCCTTGTCTATGTTGGTTTCGATTTATTTATAGGTGTTCTTATCCCCTAGTGTATTTAGAATGTTTTATGGTATGTTTTGTCCATGATTACTATAGCGCTGCCTTTGTCTGCTTTGGTTATGATTATGTTGTCCTTTTTCCAGATGTTCTCTGTTGTGGTGTCTTCCATCTAATGAGGCTATTGTGAACTCTTCCGCTTACTATAAATTTAGTAGGAAAAGTAAGCCTCGGGGAAAAAAGTAATATAGACTGAACTCTAGTCAACCGACACTCACTCCCAAGTCGTGTAACATACTTCTGTTGTATTTACTGTTCAATACACTATTTATCTGCAACCTCTTGTTATGTTACTCCTTAACCATTTGCTTGGTCACAACATTCTCTAAGGTTAGTCTTTGTCTGTATGTGAGGTCATTGGATGATTTGGACCACACTTCCGCAGGTTGAGGTTCCATATTGTTTCAAAAGATATGTCTAATTCATTCGCACTCTCGTCTTTTTTTGGAGTTGGGGGATAACTTGGATTTATATTTTACTGTTGAGTCATCTGCAATTATTATTATTAAATGTTTCTATTCATCTGACATTGCATTCAAATTCTCTAAGGATTTTTCTAGGTATGCCATATTGCTTTTCGAGACAGGGTAGAATTTTAGGCCTAATGTTAATAAGTAAATTTCGTCCTTTGTAAGTGCATATGTAGCTAGGCGTATTATTTTTGATTTTGTGCCATCCAGTCTTGTTCAGACTGATATTTCTACTGGCAAAAACAAACACATTAGACGGACCACACGCGCGCGCATACGCACACGAATCCTAAACACCATACAAAGTGTGTGTATACATATATATATATATATATATATATATATATATACTACTTCCTTGTAATAAAACAATATATATATATATATATATATATATATATATATACATATATATATATATATGGAAGAAATATATATATAGAGGCATACTAGCAAAGAGACACACACAACCACAATACACAAAAATGGAAGAAGGTCTGAAGAAATACACGAGGACATTAAAAATAAGAATAAAAACCTCATCCCTTCCCGTTTCTCTGAACAATCCTAATTGTTTTATTACCTCTTAAGCAAAGGAACATTCTTCCGCCAGTCCAAGATGAGTTGGGATTATTACTACACACAAAAGACAATGATCATAAGACTCGACATAAGAAAAAAAAAACAGTTTCTTTAAATAATATGTGGAAATAAACATTCTTCAATTGAAGATCACAAGACCCGAAACACACGTAACAAAAATTTAGAAAATAAAGTATAATATGTAAAAAAAAAAATCCACATTATAACCAAAAACGTTTGCGACGATTTCTCTCTTTAATATATGGCCTGAAGATTGCGTTCAAGCATCAGATTGTCGTTACTTGGTGTTGTCCTCAATGCCGACATTTATATTTAAAAACACACTATACCTTATATTGAGCAGTTTTACTCATAAATATAGCATATTTTAAAGTATATTTTTATCACACACACACACAAACATATATATATATATATATATATATATATATATATATATATGTGAAAAGTGAATATAAATATAAATAAATATATATATATGTATAATTATTTATATATTATATGCGCGGTACTTATTAGAAAGCGCTCAATATCAGGGATAGAGCTAACATATATATATATATATATATATATATATATATATATATATATATATATATATATGAGCTATAGACAGTGTGAACAAAGGAATGACTACTGC
The DNA here is from genome assembly GCA_903632075.3 of Acanthosepion pharaonis. Taxonomy (NCBI): domain Eukaryota; kingdom Metazoa; phylum Mollusca; class Cephalopoda; order Sepiida; family Sepiidae; genus Acanthosepion; species Acanthosepion pharaonis. The sequence goes on from CAHIKZ030001935.1 coordinate 2,276,910, forward strand.
ATACAATTCACGTCTTAGCGCGATTTTTCAGACACTGTCTATATCTATAAATGCTCAATCTTCAAAATTGAGCATTCTTCCTGTATAAATATAGCAAATTTTAAACAATACAAACACGCGCATTCGTCCATACACACAGAAGTAGATATTCTAAACTGAATTTTATATTCTTTAGTTATCCTACAAATATGAGTATATCCTAAAAATTTCAGCGGTTGGTGATACCGATTTTATTGTGAAAGCCTTGATTTTTATGCTAAGATCTGATGTCGTGTGTTTAAAATTTGAATTTCTTTTTGATCCTTCTGCTGCGAAAATAATGAATAAATATTTGGTTCAAGTCTTAGAAAGTTCTTCAAGGATATACCTCTTGGAGTGGGTGAATATTTGCTCATTTTCTCATCTTTTTTCTTGAAGAATAACATTATTTTAGCCTGAAGATCTTTTGCAGTGAAAATCGAATAGGCGGCGAGCTGCTGTGTCAGTTTCTTTAAATTGAATTTTGTATTTGTGTACATTGAGCACTTTTGTGCATTTAATTCTTGCATGTTCTTTACATTGGCGGCTCGTTGCAGGCACTGTCGAACTGCAGCACCTATTGTTACTCGATATTATTGATGACATTTAGTAAAATGAGGTTTTTTTCTTTCTTTCTTTATTCTTGTACAATATATCATCTTTATTCTTAATGCCAGTAGACATCCCCTTGTTAATGGAAAATTACAAAACTCCTTTTATTGAACTGTGTGCTTCAGTTTCAGTAATGATATTAAAACAATGGCTAACAATTTTCTGAAGCAACACCTCCACTAATTTTAGCCACAAACCGCCACTAGTTCTATACAAGTATTTTATTACACGTGTGCTTTCTTCAATAGAAAGCTTTTTAAACTTCCAATAAAATATGTTTGTTTTTACTTCTACCTCCAAATAGATAAACAATGTTTAAAATTCGGTTATGCATTTATACATGAGGAGATACGGTGGAGTAATGGATAGCGGCTCGGATTGAGGAATCTGGGAGCCGAGTTCGAATTCCAGTCAAATTCATTACATTCACTTACGTGCTAAATACCCTTGAGAAAGGTATAAATCCTGTTCTTCTCCCCCACCTATGGGTAAATTGCAGGACAGACCGGGTTCAATAGCCTTGAATGGCAACTGGTCTACCGCAAAAAGAAATGGTAACCTAGTGCTGGAAAAAATCTGCCTCGTCAGTCATGTATCAAAAGATACATGATCGCCTAAGTGTGTATCACGCATGGCACGTAACTGACTGATCATATATGTCAATCCTATTTTTTGAGTAACTTATTGTCGTAGAACAGGGTGCGGTGGATAAATTGTCGATGAGTGAATGTAACAGCAATACGGGAGTAGATGAAAGAAAGAGAGGTTTATTGTAAAAGAGAATACACTACTGAAAGACAGGGAATCAGTTAGCAGGCTAGTAATTCCCGAAGCAAGGATATCTATCAACCGCCCCAACTTGGGGATTCTCTCTGCTCGGAGAGTTTGACCAGATCAGCTGGAGACGAATTCCAGAAACAAAGATCTCTACCAACCGCCCCACGCGGTCAGATGTGGCACAAGACTGAATTTAATGTGAGGTAGGTTCGGCCAAAAATTACCCGTATAAAACGGGGTCGAGTAGCTGTTTCCTGAGACGAGACTCTGCCTTTCGACATAGCCTCGTCTGGGGATCCTCTCTGCTCGGAAGCAGAGAATTTGACCAGCTCAGCTGGAGACGAATCTCCAACTCTAGACTAATTCCAGAAACAAGTCCGCCAGGTATATCCTGTGCTTACTATATATATCTACTGATATAGTCAGTCCACATAAGTGATAGGGAGTGTGGGACATTCCATTACAACACCTCCCCCTGAGCTAATTTTCCCATGAAATTTTGCTCAATACCTTTTTCTTTTGGGGTCAGGACATAAATGTTTGACCTTTTTCCTCTTCCTAAAAACTTTTAATCGCCATATTATGTAGTATTACTCAGAGGGGATGATTTCTTCTGATGTCATTATTATCTGCTAAATTAATCAAGTTGTCATCAAGTTGTCGACAAAATAAACACATTGTACGCGATCCAATTTGACCTTTGAACTGTGCTGATAGCTAAAACTACTTCTTTTGTCAAAATGTATTTTTCATTTTTCTTAAGCGTAAAATAGGTATCAACAAAGATTTGCGATACCTAAAGTTTAAAATGAATTTTTGAAAAATGAAATCTGATTTGTAATAAATATATTACTTACTTTAAGTTTAAAATATCGCCGAAATGCATTTTAACACGTTTAGCTGTTCATTTTAACACGTTAAGCTGTTTATTTTAAGTGTTGACAGGTTGAGGGAGGAAAGTTCATCTAATGTTTTTCTATGGGGTATATATCTGTAAAATTTACTTGAGAAATAACGTAAGCGCCTTTTTTATATAATTTATAACTACCCAGTAATAATAAAATTTAAGTAAATATTCTCTATAATCTAATGTTTTATTGAATTTTATGAACGTTGGCTTTAAATTTACTATAGTTATCGCTCTAGTGTCATGTATTGAAGTTCGTATTTACAAAAATCCGCACATTTATACACACAAAAAAAATCAAAGTTTTTTTTTTAAAATATTGGTGTTCGATGAATTGAAGTAAGCTTTTCCATTTATTATTAGTAAATATAGTTTTTACTTAATAACAATATCACCTAACCGGTACAAATTGATATACAGATTTTTAAAAGATTTAAAATTCTAATTAATTTTTAATTCTTGTAAAAATTCATTATTCATCTAAAAATAATTTTTCTTAAGACAATAATATCCATAATATATTTTTATTCTTAAGTGCAATTAAAAGCTTTTCTAATTAAATAATATACGATCCAGAGAAGATTTGCTGTAACAGGGATTTCTGTTTTAGTGAAAGGAAATTGATGATTTAAATTCTCTAAGGTGTTCTTTTTACTAACATAAAGTGGCAAATAATTTAATTTCTCGAAATTTCATAAAATTAAATAAGTAGGGGGGTAAAAGATGTAAAAAAAAAGATATTTATAACAAGATTTTCTAAAGCAAAAAACATTTCTA
>CAHIKZ030001935.1:2282500-2457500 GCA_903632075.3 Acanthosepion pharaonis
CTATTTATTTATTTTTGTTTTAACACTTTTAATGACTTTTCTAATTACATAAATGATGAAAAAATTAGACGATTTATTGGTAATATAAATAAAAACTAACATAATACATTTTAAAATAACTATAAACAAACTACTATACCATAATCAAATGCATTCCAACTATAAGCAGGAGGGAAAAATTCTAAAAAGTCTAATATATCCCCCGCTGATTGAAGTAAAAAAAAATAAAATGAATTATATACTATACTAAATTTAATACAACCAACCTAGTCGTCCAAAACAATTCTTCTCTGTAAAATAACGTCTTACAAAAGACCAACATTACATATCAATTTAAATGTCGTTTGGGATATTGCACCTCTGATAAAAATGTTAATACATATGTTGGTTTTACAACGACAATGTTGGTGAGACGGCTTACGTCTCACTTGAATGTGCATAGTTCAATCTCAGAACATCTAAAGGAACACTCACGTCCACATCCACAGTTTAGACAGATATTAATCGGAAATACATAAGCAAAAATTTTAAATTCTTGAAGCCCTTTTATATAAGAGAATTGCAGCCCAAAATAAATAAAGTCAGTTCTGAGTATAATAACAATGTTTGTAGCAGCAAAGTTTTATATTAAATTCTAAATTAAAATATTATAACTAAAAATCTTTTTCATGTTTTTAAATATTAAAATAAAAATTTACAAAAGTTACCCTCCTTGCATATCTAAAATTATTCGAATTTTGGAACTCTGTAAACGAATAATGAAAAATATTTTTAATTTACGAAGCTACTATATACACATTCACAGATGAAGATGGTCTCAGGTGAGATTGAAAGTATGGGCAAAATAAAAATTATTTGGAAGAAAATTTGGGATTTTTTTAAAATTAATTTTCTACAACCACCAAGAAATTAATTCATGGACTTGAAAGGATTAAAATGAAAATAAATAAACATAATACATCTAAATTATTTAAACAAATGTGACTGAATTAAAATATGCTGCCTATATATATATATATATATATATATATATATATATATAAGCATAAAGTTGAAACACATTAAGGAAGGCTGCGTACTTCTTGTTAATCCGAGTACTTTCGGTCTCGTACTCGTAAGGGGTAAATTGCGAAGACAATGTAATTGTAATCGTTGTGGTGTGATTTTTGTAAACGTGTTCTGTTATAATTATTTTAAAATTAATCGTTGTGGTTTCGGAAACAAGCGTTCACAATGCAAATTGAGGAATCAGAGATGGTGAACTGCAACATGATGTTAAAAGTTTGTCAATTCAAATGCATTTTAAAAGATTGCTACAATACTCGTAATAAATTTTGTTCGGTCTTGGTTGGTTGATTTTATAAAAGAGGGCACCGAAGATTTTAAATTTTTTGTTTATTATTTTCATAGTATAGTACATTCGTGTTAACAAGTATTTCCTATATTGAAAGGGTGAACAGGAATGTGTCTTTAAATGTTGTGCGATTGAACTTGTATTCGACAAATGAAGTGTAAGACGTCTTGATAATGTTGTTGTCGTCAAGCCAATGTATATACTTACTTTTTTGTCAGAGATACAATCTCCCAAACGACATTTAAACTGGTATACAATGTTGGTCTTTTGCAAAACACTTGTTGACGGAGAAGAGTTTTTGCGTATGATTAAATTGGTTTTGTTAAATTTAGTATAGTATATATTTATTTATTTTTTTTACTAGAATCAGTGGAGAATATTTTAGTATTATGAGAAAATATTTTTTCATTTTGTTTATAGCAAACTTCATTCCTGAGAATTGCGTTCATGCATGAAACAGATTGTCGCCATTCGATGTTGACATTAATGTCCACACTTCTCATGTTTGCAAACGCCCTATACCAGATTGACTCACTACAAAGTTCACCATATCAAACTTCATTATATATATATATATATATATATATATATATATATATATATATATATGGAATAAATTGCAATAACCAAAAAAATACTATTCTTAAAAAGAGTGCTCAATACAGAGTAGAGCAAATATAATTTATTGGAAAACACTTTAAAACACTCCTGGTGTCTTATCAAGAGATGGTGTTAAAACACCATCACTTGATAAGACACCAGAAGTGTTGGAAACGAAATAGCTATATTTGTAGTGATTTTATAACATATTTATCTTATAATTTTCGAATAAATTATATATATATATATATATATATATATATATATATATATATATATATATATCATAAGTAAGAGAAAGAACAGATGGAATAAGAACCCACACTTCTTAGCATTTACTTTTTTAAAAAGTGCTGAATACAACGTAGAGCAAAAATATTATTATATTTTTATGATAATAAATTACAATAAAACATTTATTTTACATCGCTACACAAAAAACTTTCATGTTTCGGAACTATAATGGTTCCTCTTCAGGCATTGGTAGATAACATGATAAAAATGATTTATTTGTGAAATTTGAAAACAAATCATTACCTCTTTTGAAAGTTAAAAAGGGTGTGGAGGCGTAAGATCAGAATTTAAAAAAATAAAAAATGTATATTTTTTTAATTTTTTAATTGTGGTCATGTCTGGATTAACCGAAGAGGAACCGTTGTTGTTTCGAAACATGAAAGTTTTTGTGTAGCAATGTAATATTTTATTGTAATTTATTATTTATTTTATATATATAATATATATATATATATATATATATATATATATATATATATATATATATATATATATATACACACACACACTGGAATTAATTTTCGATGCTAATACGCTATTATTTGTTTTATTGGTTTTTAGAATTTAAATTTATTTGTATGGTATTATTTCCTGGTAGGTTCGTTTTAATGATTTCATTTATTATTTTGGAGGTGTGGTAAATAAGTGTAGTCATTTATGAAATGATTAGACTTAGTGACACTTTAAGATGATTGCTTTTTTTTCATAGATATACCCCACGTTGCATTCGTTTGTCATTTTCTCAAGTTTCAAGGATTCTATTTCTGTGTTATTAACAGTAATAACTTTATTCATTAGTTTTTTTTAAGATTATCGATAGAATTTTTTTATCTTAAATTTATCGTTTAAGTACTTTTCTTTTGGTTTCATTTCTTGTATATTTTTTATTTATTTATTTATTTTATTTTATTGTCGACGGGTCTAATTGCAATATTTTATATGATTCAGATTCAACACTTGTATTAAGTGCATTGACAACAACGACGATTTCGTTGAAAAATCAATATTGCTTCAGCTTTTTCATGTTTTTTCAACATTATGCTACGGACTTATTGATGTCTCTACATACGTTGATTTTGGTGCCAATTTACATAACAGTTTAATCAAAACCATAATTTTTTTTTTACAAGTAGTGAACAATCAAGAATAACAATTTCAAGTTCTAAGGATCCGACTTACAACTCCAGTCAACTCCATAGTGCCACTAGTTCAGACCTTTAGAGCTAAGACCCACCTTACTACCTCCATGGAGTTGAATCACGCTCATTCCCCCCATATTCCAATTGTAAAAAGAAAGTTTCACTGAGACAACTTTTTCACAAGAACCACTACTCTTTAGAACAGACACAATCACCAATAAAACCTGCTGCGTTGATTAAAACTGAGCCAAATAAAATTTTCTTCCACGGGTGATTTTCTTTCATATTGTAAAAACAATAAGTCGGAAAATGTTGCAGGACCGGACGTGACAAACTTTAAAGAAGGCAGTTTTTTTTTTTCTTCAGTTAGTCGACACAGAGTGACACTCGTGACATTTTTATATTGTCGGTATTTTTTTTAGATCGTAGTTATTTTAAAACTATTTCTTAAGACTTCCCCGAACGCTACAATCTTAACCTTTTAAAATCTAGGATCAGTTGTTATCTATCCTACCTATACTCATCTTCTTCCTTCCTCTTCTTACATTCATATCACACATTCACTAACCCTTTCAGAACTTTGAGTGGATTTGTAGTAAAAAAAAAATATTCTTTTAATCGACCCGAAATTCAATGTGTTCACAAATATTTTCTCATCACAGCTTGTAAATTTGCATACATCTAAACTATTTAATCGTCATTCTTTCTCGTAATAAAACGAGAATGTCTGCTATTTTGTTTTACTTAAGGAGAAAACGAATTAAGTTTAAAGTCGTTCAGTTTTGAGCATCCCCACGTCGCCCATTGTTCTTTCGTTGCTTTCTGGAAAACCTGCCGACTCGTATCCCCACCTCTTTGTAAAAAAAAAAAAAAAAAAAAAAAAGACTGTTGGGTTATTTTAACAGCGTTTCATTCAATTTAAATGGAAGTCCCGCTCCTTCATTAAACTATTTTACAATCACGAATAAAACCGGCCGCGTTGATTAAAACTGAGCCAAATAAGGACATTTTCTTTCACGGGTGAAAAAGTAAAAACAATATGTCAGATGTTGCAGGACCGGACGTGACAAACCTTAAAGAAGGCAGTTGTTTTTCTTCAATTAGTTGACATAGATTGACACTCGTGACATTTTTATATTGTCAGTAATTCTTTTCTTTTTTTTATGTCGTAGTTATTTTAAAACTATTTCTTAAGACTTTGATTGGGGGAGATTGCTCAGAAAGTAAAAATGTTAAACATTCAGCGATTTTTGGTCAAACTCTTTTTCCCATTTTTGTTTTCTTCTGCCGTTTTTCCTGTTACTTAATCGTTATTATTTTCCTCTCCGCTTCTCCCTCATCTTCTTTTTATTTATTTTTTCTCTTTTCCTCTCTTAGCCTTCCTCTTTCACTTTTCTTTTTTAACCTTTTTTGATTATGAGCCTAGTTTTTGCTGTCTACGTATTTTTACTTAGTGATTAGAACGTACTATCTGTCTATATTTCTGGAATGAGGTATTATGTACACTATTTACATTGTTCGGACTATTGTCCTCATCCTTGCTGCCATATTTATCACAACGTTTCGGCCGTTGTACGCTCCGGCCTTGTTCAGGTGGTTAGAATGTTCTAGTTCCACGTGCCATATCTAATGGATCTCAGTTATCAGTTATCTCCTGTTACAAATTCATTAGGAAGGTTGGAGAACGCATCGGTCGAAACTTACAGATCAATACAACAAAGATGAGGATACTAGAAAATTTGTCGTATCATCACAGTTCTTCATCATCTAAACACCACAGATATATGAACATTTTGAAAATCTGTATTATATAGCTGACTGTCCGCACGACAGAAAAGACGGCCAGGATTCTTTAACTTAGAGACAATTGATAATACTGGAAAATAGTTTGTGAAAAATGGAAAGATGAACAGATTTTAAAAAGTAAAAAGAAAGAAATCCAACGAATAAAGAAAGAAAGAAAGAAAGAAAGAAAGAAAGAAAGAAAGAAGAAAAAAAGAAAGAAAAAGGTGCGTATGTGTGTACATGTGTATGCACACGTGTGCATGCTTAGGAATTATAGTTATAAATAAATAAATAAATGCAGCTCGAGGACAAAGAAAGACAACTTCTGTTGTTTGTGTGTGTGTGTGTGTGTGTGTGTGTGTGTGTGTGTGTGTGTGTGTGTGTGTCTGTGTGTTCGTTTGTGCATTTTTTCATTTCATCAGACTTTCATGTTTTGCAGCGTTCATATTCATTTTTCATTATTTCCTGAAATTTCTATAATCATAATAATAATAGTAATAATAAAAGTTTGTCTCAATTCAAAGCGAGAATTTTAATTAGCACAAAATATGCAGACGACAAGTGACGCAGTGTACTATTTAAAGCACATCCTAACATTGCAATGACTTCAATGCACTGTCCAGTAGGTGAAATCGTTTCATATTTCTTATCGGCGCTGTTGATCGATGTTCTAACTCAGGCAAGAGGTAGCATTTTAAATGCTAACTTACAAGACAGAAAAGAATCTACAGTACTTGAAAGGCTAGTGCAGCACAATCTTTCAATCTAGTCGTGTACCATCTTGTGCTACATTAGTTATTGTCACTTCACTAACGACAAAATAATCTAAATTGTCTGTCCATTTAAAATACGATGATATATATATATATATATATATATATATATATATATATATATATAAAATTTACTATGGCTGATCCCCTGATCATAATTGACCAATCAGATTTCATTTTAGACAAATAGCAATCTGAGCTCTTTTTGCATTAAACGGAAAGAATTCTCCAACTCTACTTAGATGCGAGACATGTCATGGCATAGCAACAGGTATCTCCATCTTTGTTTAACTTTTTAAAAATATAGAAGTCTACAACCGATAAACTTACTCGAAAGAAATATACTTAATGATTACAGGTGCATTTTCAACTTCTTTTCCTTATATATATATATATATATATATATATATAGTCATCCACAGACAGACTGACTGTTTCGCTGTATCACAGCTCCTCATTGTGGCTAGACGTCCGATTGCTTCAAGCCGAGATCGGTCAGATATCTCTAGACCATCGTCGCACGACAGAAAGGAGGAGAACTTTAACGTTTTTCTCTATACGAAATACGCCAGCAGCTCGGAGAACTCAATTCAATTTACTTGAGGAGTAATGCTTAATAGTAGTAGGAGCCTCTGTTTTTAAAACCCACCTTTCCCTAGAGAACTGAACATGATTTCCGGAAGCATATATATAGTTAGCCACAGACAGACTGTTTCGCTGTATCACAGCTCCACAGTGTGGCTAGACGTCCGATTGCTTCAAGCCTGGATCGAAACTCAACTGATTTGACATCAGTCAGACAGATATCTTACCTCTAGGCCATCGTCACACGGCAAAGGGTGCATTGGGTCGCCATTTTATATTTTTAATATCGCGCATGCGCGTCGTTTGTTTTTGATTTTGTTGACTGCACAGTATAATCAGGTCATTGGGGCATGTGAGACAAAGAGAACAATGATGTAAGTCACTCCGCCAGAAATTTGAAAACGGCTGGCTGTACTGCTTGGCATTCGAGCTGGAAGCTCCAATACGAACATTTCAGAGTGTTTGGGTGTCAATCTGAAGACAGTGCAGAGAATTCGGAAAGAGTTGGATGAGTCTAATGGTGATTACGAAGGTGTTTAGAGTGATCACTAGTGATGGCGACGTTATGCCTCCATTCATCTTCCCACAGGGCGCCAGAGGAGATAGTGCTGCCCTGAGTCAAGTGGGTGGCTGCTAGAAGACCCTATGTCTGGCAACAGGACTCTGCACCATGCCACACAAGCAGGAGAACCCAGCCTTGGCTGTCAGACAATATCTGTGACCACATCACCGCTTATATCTGGCCACCAAACTTCCCAGGCTGCAACCTCCTTGATTATTGTATAGGGCGCAGTTGAGCGAGAAACCAACAAATCTCCTTGTTTCACCAAAGAAGAACTAAAGGCAAGGATTATGGATGCATTCACCGAGGAGACCATTCAGAAGAGTTGCAGGAGATTTCAAAGTCATCTTTATTCATAAATTGAGCCCTCTGGCTGTTGGCGTTTCTATACATCCGTATATAATACTTTAAGATGTCCCCCTCGTGAGCAGATAGCTTAGGGGTAGGATCTCTGACTGATGCCAAATCGGTCGGGTTACGATCCTGGCTTGAGGCAGTCGAATATCTTGACACACTGATGATACAGCGAAAACGGACTTGTATGTAGATGAGTATATTATGCTCTCGTTATTCGATCGAGCACTATAGAGAAAAGAGTAATTTTAGTAACCGCCGCCGCTATTAACGCACAGCGAAACAGGCTTGTATGTCGATTACTACACACAGACCTACACACACACACACACACACACACATACATACATACATATATATATATATATATATATATATATATATATATATATATATATAAATGTCGACATAAAAACAAATTCAAATTTCTAGGTTTAACTTAATTAGCTCTCATATTTCTATAATATTCGCTCCCCTCTAATTCTTCAAATGTCGACAGTATAATTAATTCCAATTTCTATATTTTATTTCCCCCCCTCTTTAACCCCTTAAAACTATATTTATAAACTTTTCCATACTTTTATATCTCCCAAATTCTCTTTCCATTAATCTCTTACTGTTACAGTTTTTTGTGTATTTTAAATTTATTTTAGACCCCTTTTTACTCCTATTTTAAATCATTTCATTCTTCATATAACCCCAGATTAATGTCATAAAGTTAATATTCGGATTTAAATTTATAAAATGTTTCCCTTTAAGACAAATACCTTCCACCCTTCCCTGAGCTGAATGGATAATTCTATATTAATTTTTCGACAGGTTGATTTTTTTTTTTTTAGCTTTCACAATTAAATTAACTGTATAGACACGAAATCGAGGGTTGATAGGACAGACGATCGGTATCTTCGTCTACCTAAATAGCTGTTCCCCGTATGGGGTAATTTTGGATTTTATTGTTTATTAATTATATTGCTCTGTAATGATAAATACATTGAGCTCTTTTTGTGGATCAGTTTTAATATTTTATATTACTAGAATCCATTTGGATTATGTACCAACGGATGTGCTACCTTTAATATATATATATATATATATATATATATATATATATATATATATATATATATATATATATTCAGTTTAACTAGAGAAAGAGTTATAAAAATGACTTCAAAGAGACGAAAAATTTCGGCTTATATTCTTTTCCTGTCACACAGATAGAAAGGGATATGAACATTCGCAACACAAATCTCCCTTTTAATTTCATTCAATATTTGTGCTTATGTCTGTTTGAGTGTGCACATGTATATTTTTCATTCAATAACAGGCTGCAAAACTAAAAAACTTATTTTTTTATTATTGAATAATTTCCCAAAAATTCAATAAAATCTTCTAATCATTAGATCTTTTTAAGGTTTGTGATTTTTTTTGTCTCCAATTTCATGATTTCATTACTGTATTAAGGTAGGGATTGATCATGATTTCATTACTGTATTAAGGTAGGGATTGTCCTGACTGAGTGAGAAGGAAATATTTTATTACAATGTCGTATTTCAAACTCAGTCAAATTGGTTATATGTCTTATGTGCGTGTTCTTGAGCATACATTAAATAACATAAGCACTTAAAAGTTCGTAATGCACAACGCAGCTGACATGTGCATACACGTTACATGGGCGCATGCAAAGGGACACGTAGACAGTGTGTGACGGACAGAGGATCGGCTCTCTACTTTTATGATATGGATTATTCCAATTCTTTTGTCTGATTTTGATATTTTCTAAGCTTGACAAAAGACCATTATACTAAAGTGTACCCAAGACAAAGCTCAAGAACCACTCAAGGTAGAGGGTTATTGCTGGAATGGTTATAATGAATGAGCTGTGTGATATCAATGAAAGAGAAGGAGGTGGTAGCAAAAATAGGAGGATAAAGAGGATAAATAACGTCTGAGATTCTTTCGTGGTGTAAATGAAGGTAAGAAGATCGTGATGTGCCAATCTTCTTACCATGAAACATTCTAAACTTTAGTTTTCACTTACGCTTCAGTCACCATCGACATGAAAAAGGCAACCATCTCATTTGCCAGAAAGGCAGTGGGCGTCATGAGGAAACAGTATTCGCAGTTATAAGGCTGGCCACACATTTTCAGCCGTTATTATTGCTGCTGTTGTTGTTGCGGTTATTATTATTATTATTATTATTATTATTATAGCTACTGCCCATATTATTCATCGCTAGTTATCAAGGGACATTTTCAAAATGGCATAATTCAATGAAGAAACGGGAGGATTCAGCGTATCACAATTCATTTTCTTTATATTGCGAAAACTAAAAGGAAAACGTAGTTGCCCAATTCTGTTCAGTTTTATGTTAATTACAAATGTCACTTGAAATTTTCAACGTCATCGCCATATACATACACACATATATACGTATGTGTGTGTGTGTGTGTGTGTGTGTGTGTGTGTTTGTGTGTGTGTGATTTTTTTATAAGTTGGATGAATCATTGAAATTAGTTTATGTGGAATTTGGCTCATGTACTTCCAAGTTTGTTATTTTTTTTTTATAACTTACAACAAGTATAAATATCAGTTATGAGTTGAAAGAAGTTTACCTCGACCTTTCAATACGACAATGGCACACAAAATTATTGAATACAGTTTTAATTTCTGTATTGCTTGCTACGAATCTATAATTCGACATGAATATAGTATTGGGTTGGTGCATAATTACCAGGCGTTTTTGTAGGCGAGTTATTTGTTGATAAAAATTGCTGTTTTGTTCACTTTTTTGATAAAAATACTTTATTTTCGGCCTAAAAAATGCGTGTCGATAATCATATTTAAAAATTTGAATGGTTTTGTTTCTTTTTTCATAATAAATATTGTTTTAAAAACGCCTGATAATTATGCACCAACCTAATAAATATTTAATCCTACTTATTATAAAACGCAGAGTGTGTGTGTGTGTGTGTGTGTGTGTGTGTGTGTGTGTGTGTGTGTGTGTGTAACGTTTATATATTGGATCGAATTTCCTACATTTTTAGCCGATTTCAACAAAACTTCACAGGACTACATAAAATTACCTTGTGGTGGTTATAACGGCGCCGAAAATGGGAAAAACATAATTGTTTTTTAACAAAATCAATTTGAAAACACGATTAAGACACATCGTGAGAATGAAAGGGGGACAACTCACCCACGAAAATGTAAACAAAAGAGCATAGCATGATGAAAAAAAAGACGAACTTGACGAAAACAAAATTTTATCGTCTAATGTTCATATTATTATTAAAGAGGAAAGATCAAAGTATTTTTGGGGTATTTTTTTACATTTTTTAATCATTCCTAGAACGTCTGAAATTTTCGTTAAAAATATTTTTTTTTTGTCAAAAAAAAGGACAGATAATCAATCATTTTCAATCCTTTTTTATCGATTTGATAAAAAGATTAAAATCTGACTTCTTTTAAAAATCAATTATCATTTTTTCAAAACTGATTTTAATAAAAAACAGAAATTATACTGTTTATTTAAAATATTTTGAACCAAGCTTAACTTAGCTTCTGCGCCGAAAAAATGTAATTTGAAAATAAAACAAAGCAGGTCATAACCTTTCGCGTCGCTTGACGATTGACGAAAGGCACATTCATGACGTTTAGATAACTTACGGGAGGATAATTCTTTCTACGGATGGAAGGAAGTGAAATTATTTAAGTGAACAAATTATTTACCTCGTTACTTTTAAGGAAAACTTTCAGCGTTCTAATTTTTTTTTTTTTTTTTTTTTTTGGACTTAGCTTTCATTTTTACGTTTACGATGCTTTATGGAATTATATAAAGAAATTAAAAAATAAGACTGTTAATAGTGAGATTAAATTTCATAAGAAAAAGGTATCTAATTCATTTAGGTACCTTTCTTATGAAATTTTATCAGAAGTGTACATAAAATACTATAATTTTATGTACATTTATTACATTTTACTGTGTTATTTGTATTTCCATTCATTTTATTATTAATTTTGATATTTCATTTATGGAAAAATTTCATAACTGAGATTAATATAAAAATAAAATCATATAAATTAAAGTTTAGCAGTAGTTAAATTTCATAAGATGATACTGTTACTTGTAGGTACCCTTCTCAGTTGAAATTGAAAACTCAAATTAACTTCTCCATACGTGTTTCGCAAAAGTAAAGGGATTAACAGCGGAGAACAATGCTGAACTCAAATAATGCAACTAAATTGTATTCTGGTTGGTCTTCCGTACTTGATAATTACTGTCCGACTATAAACACAAAAATTACATTTCTTAATTACCATGGCTAATCTGATTGGTCCAAATTATACAATTTTCAAAGCGCTAGACAATGACAATCTCACACGAACATTTTGAAAGGTTGATGTTGCTTTTAACTAATGTTAAAATATTTTTAAAAATTCAATTTAAAAATTTTTTAAAATTAAAGAAATAAGAAATAATTGTATTAAAAATTCAATTTAAATTGAAAAAATTTTTTGCTTTCAGAAAATATTGTCCATATTCATAAAAACAAATTTGTTTTAATTTGTTTTTATGAATATAAACAATATTTTTGAAAGCAAAAAGTTTTTTTCAATGAAAATTGAATTTGATTTAAAAAGCATTTGAAACTAAATAATATATTTGTTTTATTGAGTTTTGTATGTTACAATTCACAGCTGATTTTCAGGTACGTTGGCCAAAAAAAAACATGATTTGCATTCTTCAAAGCCTCGAATTTCTAGAGTTTTTCAGAAAATTAGTTATGGGGGTGTTAATAAATATAAAAAAAATATTTCTGCCATGACTTTAATAAAAAAAAACATATTTATAATAATTTCGATCATCTGTGAATAGTTTCTGAAAGTTTCATTAACATCTGACAATTATTTTTATTTTTGCAAGATTTTCCAAATTAATGTGCGTAAATACAAAAAAAACGCGCTAAAAATTATCTATGTTATTTACTACCCCTTGTTGCGACAAAGAGAAACAAGGTTTTTTAAATCAAAATTTAGAATATTCTAAAAAGATGGAAAAATCTTTAAAAATAATTGAAAAAAATATTTAGTCTATCCTCTTCATAAAAACATAAGCATTTTGACGATAAAATTTTGTTTTCATAAACTTTGGCGTCTTTTTCATCAGACTATGCTTTATGTTTTAGCGATTCCGTGGAGTGACTTAGGTTAAAAAACCCAGGTTGTGTGTGTGTGTGTGTTTTCATTTATATATGGGATCGGATTTCTTACATTTTTCAGCCGATAAAACAATCATCCACTTTTTTTTTGGCAGGTATTATTTCTTATTGTCTTGCACACTTTTTTCTTTATTTATACATTCAGAATGCTTTAAAAATTCCATTTACAAGACAATTGTTTATAATAAAATTATAATTCTATTCAATCGTGGGACTCATCAACGATTGAAAACAATGTTTTTGTTTGAGTTTGGGTTTGACCAATTCGTAAAAAAAAAAAAAAACTAAGACATGCGTGTCCTTCAACCTAAACAATAATCTAACGATCTCTACTGATTGTACGAATCGAAAAATCGGATAATTCTTTATCTTTAGGGAAAGATAATTCCACGTACTTTAGGGCCGGACACAGTACTTGTAATAAATTAATAAACCCAAATAAAGTTAATATTTTTTGTATTAGAAACAACGAGTGGAAAATATATTCAAATCAGAATTCTAATTATGAATCACCACAAGCAAAATATGCAATTTTTTTTGCTGTATTCAATAAGTAAAAATCATAAATTGTAAAACTAAAAGATTACAGAAAGGCTACCTACATTTTCAACCGATTTCAACAAAACTTCACTTTTTTTTTTTGGCATGTAGTGTTTCTTATTGTCTTGGACGCTTTTTTTTCTTTATTTTTACATTCAGAATGCTTTAAAATTCCATTTACAAGACAATTGTTTATAATAAAATTCTATTCACCAATCGATAGACTCATAACGATTGTAAACAATGTTTTGTTTGAATTTGGGTTTGACCAATTCGTAAAAAAAAAAAAAAAAAACTAATTAAGACATGCGTGTCCGTCAACCTTAATCTTTGTCAATTTTATTTTTCAGTCTTTATGATGGTCGATACTTGATCTATCTCTTACTGTTACATCCCCGGGCAACGCCGGGCTCTACTGCTAGTCTATACTATGTATAAGGAGAAATCAAGAAATATTTGTCTATAAATAAATGTATTGACAAATAAAATGTAATACACATAACTTTTGGACTCACATCAATAAACAGAGTACAATATTTAATTGAATGTACATTATTCGATATGACAGTTGTCAGATGTTTGGAATAATTTGAGATAAGCCGTGCATGTCTCCTCATGGCATAAGTGATCATGGCTCCTTCAACTTCCTGTCCTTTGAAGCTCTTAATAAATTTTATCTTTTTGTTATTTCTCCTAAACCCAGTTCTACTCAAGCTCACTAAGTATGTTATGCGTTGTTTTCCTGTGTCCCTCTTGATTTCAATCTGACCTATGGGTATCAGATTTTCCAAGCCCTCTTTCTTCATCATATGCCCTAGAAATTTCAACTATGTCTTCCTGATGTTAAGTATACGCTTCCTTTTTGTCCATGGTAACTTCAGCATCCTTCTGGAGAAGCACATTTCTGTTGCTTCAAGTCACCTCTTCATCTTTGAGGAGATTGTGCAGCACTCATTGCTATACAGGACAGATATCACGTAACAGTTTAGTACTCCTTTCCTTGTTTCTAAGGAAGTTTATTTCTGTTTCTTAATACTTTGCTTAGCTTTTGGAAGGCATATTTGGCTATCCCAATGCGTCTTTGGATTTCAGTGTCGCACATTCCGTCCTCTGTTAAAACACTTCACAGATATTTAAATTTTTGTACTTGTTTGATTTTAGTATCTCCGATTTACAATTCCCTCTTTGGTCTCATACTTTGACTTACTTCCATTACGCATCTCTAAAAGCCATATTTTCTTCGCTTGGAACCATTCTTCGTTTTATAGCGTATGTCTGAAAAATCAAACTTCTAGATAATTTGAGCAATTTCACAGAAACATATTCTTCTTCGGTATTTTGCGATCCAAATTCTCTTCGAACATATATCATTCACCGCACCTATGGAGGAAAAAATCTGTGTAAATATCTGAACGGTGATTTTATTCGAATTCACGCACACTCATTTGCCAATTTCCTTTGATTACACATGGCATTTCGACATTTCCAATCATTCTGCAAGTTGAAGGTCTTCCAGAAAATGAATCGTTTTCAACAGATTCTCGACGTCCTGGGTAAGACGATAAACTACATCCGACAGCAGAAATTATGTGTATGCATGTTTGTGCGAATTACTTTAAGCGTTAAGAGGTTTCCTTATCCCTGCATTAGGGGAATCACTATTTATTCACTTCTCGACTGTCCACAACATTAATCGGTCAGTCTCAATTCTTTTACACGACGAAGCATTGACACATTGTGAATCTAAATGCAGTTCCGAATAAAAATGAACAATAAATTGGGCGTGAATCAAAAATGGTTTGGCCCTTGTAGAATCCAGAAGATAGACAATTCGCTCTGGTTTCATTTAAATTCCAAAACTAAAAACAGCAATTCCTTCTCTGAATCACAAACACTGATGTTAAGTAAACTCGGATGTAATTTAGACTGTAATGAGAATAAATAAATAAAATGTCACTGAATGTAAATGAATAATTCTTATTACATTTCCCTCTTTTTATAGAACATATGAAACCGTTTGAAACAAATTTAAATTATTTTATAACGCCACATCCCCATTTTGATTTCGAATAGACAACCAGAACGATCAGATAGCATTTTCCAGCGTTTTCCAGTTTTATTAACGAAAAGATGACAGATGAAATCAAATACAATATGTATAACATAAAATATATTAACCTAGCATAAAATAAAACAAATTTTATTTAAAAAATAAAGAAATTTCGACGTCAGTTTTAAATATTAAATTCCCCCTGTTAGCCGCAACTTAAAACTTTTATTTCACTCGCTCACATTTCATGGTTCTTTTGGCTTCATTTCGCCTCTTTTTTATGTTTTAGTTGCTTATGCAACATTTTTTACTTCTATTAATATTATTCTGATGATGATATAAATATATATTGAAATATTAATTAATCCAACTTCTTTGTTAATTGCTCATAAGACTGTTCTTCGGAATTACTTTTCTCTTTTAAATCTTAGTTCGTAGAACTCTTATAAATCATTCTGGGTGGCCTTTATAGGCGAGTGGGTGTTTTGTTACGACACGGTTGGTGTTTTTTTTGTTTTTTTTTTTTTTGTTTTTTGGGGTTTTTTTTTTCTTTGCGACAAGTGATGTCATTTTGGGGCTGAAACATTTTTCGAAAAAAAAAAAAAAAAAAGACAAAAGAAATCTAAAACTCCCTGATCAATCATCTGGACATGGTTTTGACGCAAGCGATTTAGGATGCGAGAATGAAGGCGATGCGTGGCAAGTCTTCCTCAATGTAATCTAGTATACATACTTGTAATGTCGGCCATTCATCCATCACAAAAAATATCTAGAGAATAATGACACTGATGTAAATATATATATATATATATATATATATATATATATATATATATACCCAAGTAGAGGATTGGTGTATACGGAATAAATTCCAATAACCAACAATTGCTATTCTTAAAAGAGAGGTCAATACAGAGTAAAGCGAATATAATTGTTCATTCGAAAATTATAACATAAATATGTTATAAAATCACAACAAAAATAGCCATTTTGTTTCAACACCTCTGGTGTCTTATCAAGTGATGATGTTGAATGTAGAATATTATGGTAGAATAGAATGGTAATATTATATGTTTTTTTTTTAATAATTTCCCATTTAACTTTAGTATGTATATTATTTTCTTTTTGACTCCATATATGTTTTGATAATCGTTCTATTTGCGTATTTATCTATTTTAAATGACATGCTTATTAAACCTCTCTTTTAATGTAGTTTCAGTTGCTGCTATATAATTTTTTCTTCTGTGTTAATATTATTTGATACAGTTGCTTTATATATTATATTATTAGTTAAACATCTATTATTTAGTGGACAGTTACTTTTATTTCGACAATTACAATTATTATTGATATTTTGCGAATGTGTGTTATTGCATTTGCTATTGTTTTTATTTACTATTTTTATTATGTTTATTTATTATTTTCTCCATATTATTCACACAACTGTAACTAATTTTTATTGTATTTTTGTTCATTATTTTTGATAGTTTACTATTTTTAAGGAGGTATTTTTCAATTGATTTAAAGAATATTTTTCTATTTTTGTTTTTATTATATTATTATAAGCAGGGTTTAACCATATTATGTTTCTTTTCCTTTTTTATGTGCATTATTTTTAGTTATGTATTCTAATTTAATTGAATAACCACCTTTTCTTAATTCTGATTCTTAATTTTTTATTTTCATTAAATATTTTTATATAGCTAAAATAAGTTGCAATTCTTTTGTTAATAGATATTGGTATATGCTTAAATACATTATGAGGGTGATTTGAATTTTGGTTTATATATATTGGATTATTATTTGCTTTCCAATATAGTTTATATGTATTATTATTTAAACTAAATAATGTCTAGAAAATTTATTACTTTTAGGTTAGATTTTATGTTTACTTTAAATCAAAATTTGTTAAATATTCCTATTATTTATTTCCTTATATTTTCTATTTTTCTACCGTTATAATTTTTTATAATTATTAGACCATCATCTTTATATAAACCTATATCCTTTTTATTCATAATATTTGATAAATTATTTAAGATATATATGCCTGTGATTTCGCCAACAAGCCATAACTTCCTATTGTTATGTCAAAGTTTTCATTCCAGCAGCCGCCCTCTTAGCCCAGACTGCCACTACCTCTTCAAGGCACTTGATGCAGGCCTCCGTGTTGAGTCTGATGCCATGTAGGAAAATGAATGGAGGCATAACGTCGACATCACGAGTGATCACTCCAAACACTATGATGTTGACTGGATATATCATCCAACATTTTACGAATCCTCTTCACTGTCCTTAGGTTGACACTCAAACATTCAGAAATGTTCGTATTGGAGCTTCTGGCGCGAATGCCAAGCTGTAGAGCATGCCGTTTCCATATTTCTGTCGGAGTGAAATGCGTCATGGTGCTCTTTTTCTTACAGAGGGTGTCCAGCTGACTCGACTATAGTATGCAGTCGACAAAATCAAAAACAACGGAAGTGTGATTTTTACGTTGATGTAACTGCGCATGTGCACTGAAAAGAAGGGACGCTGAAATACTCACATTAATGTAGACATTACTTTAGCTCGATGAGGCCCCAAAGAACGAAATTTATCGCACAAAAACTTTCATTTTGTTATAGATTTTCCTAAAATCGTTCCTATATATAAAAATTTATGTATCTTTTCCCCATATATATATATATATATATATATATATATATATATATATATATATATATATATATATATATATATATATATATATATATATATATATATATATGGGAAATATCATTTCCCCGCTCTATGAGTGGTTATTTCTGAAATTTAATGAAGTGATATTTGCTTTGTATTGTACTAAGCCCATTTATGTTAATATCTTGATCCATATATACAATGATTTGCTGAAAGCTACTCAGGCTGACTAGAAAAATAAATTCTGATATCTGATCATTTAGGAAGTGGGTCAAAGTGATCAATTTTCCGCACCCCCTCATGATGGTTTTGCTTTGACATTTATTGTATCAAAATAGGAATCTAGATATCTAAATATGCCAAGTATATTATGGATTGTAATGTTTGCAAAAGTTTCATGAAAACTATTCAAGGTTAACTTTTGTTACGAATATCAATCAACATGGCCGGTAAGTAATTTAAATTTACAAAATGGAAAAGGAAATTCCTATTTTTAATCCGTAAATGTATTCTTAATTTTTGATTAAGGAGAATATAAGGAGTGTTTCTCATCTTGTTGAGAATTGACTTTTAGCTAGTTTTTCTTCCAAGCAAAACTCAAGATTCAAAACTTAGGAAGTGCCTTTTTATCAACCAAACCTAATCTATATCCTAGTTTTAGTAACGTTATTAGTTACAGATATAGATAAAAATAACGTATGTCGCCATCACTTGACGCAATATCAAATCGACGCTCAAGTGAAATCTACATAAAATCATATATAAGATTATTCTTGCCAAAATTGAATAATTAAGTTACAAAGTCATGACTAATCAAATAAAAATTTGACTTTCTATAAATCAAATCAACTCCTAACATTCGACTTTCACGTCTATTCAACAGTTTTTTTTTATGAATGTACGAGTTTCTGTTACGACACTAGACGTGGCTGCTGCTGCTGTTACCGTCTTGCTTTCTTTCTCTGAGAAAATTCAGTTGTAAACAGGACGAGTACAAATTTGTACAGTAGCCTATAGCGCGTCACGTAATTAATTGAATTGTGGGCAGAGATTTTTACTGTGATTAGCACTTAAACGGAAGGTATCATTAATATTGATTATTCATTAGAAATCAGCGGATGGTCATCAATGTTGATTGAAACTTTTTCCAACAATATGAATATCATCTATTCATGATTCGTGTCTAAATGACAAAATTGGCGATTCTAGGATTCATGAGCCTATGCCATTTCCTGTAGTGCCTGACTGCAAATAAAGTCGGAACAACAAGCCGAAGACGGTGCTATGTCTGCAGGCATACTTCTCGAAGAGAAAAAGAGGCGAAAAACGGTTACAACTTGGTGCAAAGAAATCACATTTTTGTATAGGGAATGCTCCAAGGGATATCATGGCCTACAGCCATATCATGCTGAAAGACCGGTTCTCGTCGATCATCGAAGTTAAGCAACGTTGACTCTGATCAGTAACTAGATGGGTGACCGATGAGGAACACCAGCTTGGATGCACAGGTGGTGTAATGGATAAAGGCTCGGAATAAGAAATCGAAGAACAGTGTTCGAATTCCAGTCGGGTTCGTTATATTCATTTAGGTGCAAATACCTTTGGGAAAGGTATGAATCCACCTCTTCTCCTCCCAGTTACGGGTTAAATAGTAAGACTTCTATCAGAACATCAATATTATCTCCAAAAATTTCTTACAATCCAAAAATATGTTTCAGTTTTTAATAACCCCAAAAAAGCCGTAAAAAAACAAATCAGTCAATCAATCAAGTCGTATCAAACTATTAAAAATATTAAATTTAGATTATTTACATTACTCGGACTATTGTCCTCATCTTTGTTGCCATATTTATCACAACGTTTCGGCCGTTGTGCGCTCCGGCCTTCTTCAGGTGGTTGGAATGTAGAACTGAACTCTTTATTTCGTTCACTGGGGTAGACTGTTCTAGTTCAACGTGCCTTGCCTCAAGGACACATGGCACAGTGGATAAAGGCGTTGGTTAGATCCAGTGACAGAACCCAAAGATTGTGAGTTCAATACCCGGTTAAGGCAGTGGAGAACTTTCAGAGGGAAATTAACAGGAGATAACTGATAACTGACATCCAACAAACATGGCACGTGGAACTAGAACAGTCTACCCCAGTGGGCGAAATAAAGGGTTCAATTCGACATTCCAACCACCTGAAGAAAGCCGGAGCGTACAACGGCCGAAAAGTTGTGATAAATATGGCGACAAAGATGAGGACAATAGTCCGAATAATGTAAATAATGTACATAACACCTCATCTCAGAAATATAGACAGATTAAATTTAGAATCTAGCATTTGTTTTATTTCCATTTCTTCATTATTTTTAGAATCTAAAAAAGTTAAAATATCATGGCTCTTGTATATAATTCAAACGTAAATAAACATAAAAACAAGGGAGGAAGATTATCTTGAAAGATATATGTTGTGTAAAATGAATCGTTTTCCCAAAAATTCGGCAATGTCATATACGAAGAAAATGAATAACTACCGACACTGAGGTTCGAGCGTGACACTCTGGACTTATGAATATATGTTTTCCGCCAGGTGTATAAATAGCGGTGTCAGACTACTGACTACAGTGATTATTGAGTGGAACTATCCAGTCGAATTAGTGTGAATTATTGGGCGTCGATGATTTGGGTTTTGATTTAGGATTTACCGGACGTTAAGCCGAGCCGCGCTGCTAACAGGGTATTCGCTGAAACGGTTATCTTTGGTTGACTAACTTTGTTTTTTTTAAGTATTTGAGGTTGTAATTACATACGGTTTATTTTAATATTGAAATCTTGAGTTATATTTAATTATTTACTTCAACATAAGTAAGAAGAAGAAGCAACTTTTGGGTCGTAGATACATATCGATTTGGTCATTTAAGGGCATTTGCCCACGGCTTTGCCATCGAAGCTTTGATTATATGTCTTTTCTATTCCACAGATTTTTGTCTGAATTTTTGTTAGATAAAGAATTATTAGTATTAAATACCGATTTACTCAGACAGTTATCCTCATCTTCAATGTTACGTTTTCGACCATTGAATACTCCGGCCATCTTCAGGTGTCTGTTATAAATTTCTTGGAATTTCGAACTGAACCTTTTATTCAATACACAGGTATAAGTTATAATTTATAATAATCACTTTGCATAGGTATTTGATCATTTATTTGTCATATAAATATATATCCTGGCTGCAGTGACAACAGATAAGTCACCCGCAATTCCTCTCGTCAGATGAAGTCTTTGGAGTTGGTTATGGTTTTGGAAACATGGCTTCTTTGCCACTATGCCAAGGCATTCCAGTGGTTCATTGCGATACCATCAGCTTTCCATAGTGTGACATAGAACCAAAAAAGTGTGGTGGTATGTATTAGCTTTGTACTCCCACAATGTATTCGCTTTGATACTGTCATATAGGACATAAATGAATGGAATTGTCCATTTAAATAAGCGGGGTTGAGGAGAGTCAGCATTAGGTCAATTGTGAAATGTAAACCTTCTATTTCATTACTTACTTACGAGCTTGTCTTCCTTATTTATTTCCCTCTGTTATCTCGAAAAGACGAGATAGAGCAGATACCAGCCGGAGATCCGTGGGATACATCAAAAGTGAAGTCGAAATAACACCCCAGACATTGACTACAAGATTAGTATTAAAGTCAGTATACTGACCTCAATAAAGCAGAAAAGAAAAAGGTTCATTTGCTATTATGTGTGAGGCTTAAAAAAAACATTGAGCAGACAAAGAAGAAAATAGAAACAAAAGCAAAATTTGTATACTTAACGATAAAAGTAACAAGAAATACAAGACGGGAATAAAAACAGAAATTTGAGAACTACATTCGAGATAGTCTCTTTTTTTCCTGTCTTTTCTTTTCTTATCTTTTATGTCTTTTCTTTTATTTTCAGTCTTTCTTTCCGAAATGAACTTTTTGTCTTCAATTTACAAAAAGATTTTTTTAAAGATGTTTATTTGATGCATAAAATTTCACGTACACTGAAGGCAGTAAAAAGTGAATAAAATTCAATTCGTTTTAGCCAGGAAGACTTCGGTTACGTTTAAATAATTAGGGTTAAATAAACGTCATTGGCGCTATATAGTCATATCAGTTTTTTTCTATATTTACATTATTTTAAAAAGATTTTACTGGTTGATATGGATGCAACATCATAAAGATGAAATGCCAAATTTTGAGCTGCACTTTTTGGCAAGTCATCCTCATAATTATTTTTTAAGCCAAGTTTATACTTTGCAGATAAATGTGATAAAAGATGCCGGCTTAGCGTAGCGGTTATCAGAACGAATAACGAAATTGCCGATGAAAACATTTTTCCCCTACCCCAACTATATATTAAATACATTCTTTTCCGATATGATCAGGTTTTACACACATCCTAACTTTGGACTAATTTGAATTCCAGCGTTCAAGAAGATACCGGGATATAGCCAACAAAATCTTGTATTCCAAACTGGCAACATCCAGTTCTTGATAATGACTGAGAAGGTCGAAAGTACTTGAACAATAACAGAACAAAACAAAACGTGAAGTTTTGACAGTTTATGCACAACTTTGACCCGATGTATAACATATATATAATACTAAATGGCTATAAGTCGTGCTTGCGCGGTGCGTCATCCGTCCGGCGCATAATAATAATTTAAGTTTCTTTCCACCTCTGTCTCTCTATCCACCTCCTTGTTTCCACCTCTCTCTTTCCACCTCTCTGTGATTGCGTGCGTGCTTATTAAACAAACAATATTTTGAATATTTAAAACATATTTTTTGCCATACTTAAAAATGTTTTCAAGTGAATATGTATTAAAAATATTTTCTGGCATATTAATAAAATATTTTTAAGTTAATTTGATTTAAAAAAAAATATATTTTAAGTAGGTACCTCCACGAGGTCGCTAAAAAATCAGCATACCGTGATGAAAACACACTCCAAACGTAATGAATACATAGTTTTATCGTCAAAATCGTTATATTAATATTAAGAGAAAGGATCAAAGTATTTTTTGATTATTTAATTAATTTGTTTACTTCTTTTTAGAACATTCGAATTTTTGATTAAAAAAAAACTTTTTATTTTTTGCGTCAGCGTTTGTACTAACTTTGGGCATATCAAATTTTAGTCTCTTTTATGCGGCGACAAATACATTAATTTGGAAATTCTTGCAAAAATCAAATAATTTTTGGATTTTAATGAAATTTTCAGGACTTATTCACAAATGAATGAAATTACTGTTTAATTTTCATATTACAAAATCTTGGTAAAAATATTTTTTATTTTACATGTTTTTCCCCCTTACATAATTTTATGACAGCTTGAGAAATTCACTGAGATAACGTTTAACGACTGTATTAGTTAAAATCAGAATTTCTTGGAGAATTTAGATCACCATTTTTTTGGGGGCGGAGGGGAAATCGGACCCGGTCTTACCAAAAATCTGTTCTGATCGAAAAATAAGAAACGCTATAAAACTAAGACATTATTTAATTAGAGAAGCTTTTAATTGCTTTCATGAATAATACATATTAGACATAATATTGTCTGAAAAAAAATTGTCGATGAAAAATGAACTTTTACAAGATTTATTTTCAGTTTTTTACAATTTTTACAATTTAAAATTGAACAATTTATAAAGATTTTGAATCTTTTAAAGTTCAATTTCATTGAGATAATTCTTAGGGAATATTGTTATTAAGTAAAACTATGTTTACTAATTATATATTTTAAAGTTTATAACAATCTGAAGACCCCGAATATTTTTAAAGAATTTCGATTTGTTTTTATATATGTATATCGATGCAGAATTTCTGAAGTATGGTTGTACAAGCTGATAAATCTCTTCTTAAAAGGTCACGTGTTTTAAATCTATTCTTAAAAGGTCAACGTGTTTTAACAAAACAAAACTCTAATGAAATTTGTTGTCTGCTACACTATGAATACGTCCGGCAGTCAATCCGTCAATAAGTCGATTAACACGTCAGAAAAACAAGACCCTGTGGTTAGGAAATGCTTGTATACAACATTTTATTCTATAAGTAATATTTGTTTCAAACATGATTAACTTAACTTTATATTTGTAAATTTTCCTCAAATAACGTTTCAGAAATATATATTTTATTTTTGCAAGATTTTTAAAACGGAAAATATATGCCCAATGGTTTGCATAAAGAAAGAAAACAAAATCATTATTCCCTGTTAAAATGATTTTGCGGTGCACAGAAAATCATTTTAACAGGGAATAATAACTTTGCACAACAAATGCTGCCGACGTTTTCCGTAGTACCTCGTACAGTTTTTGTTCTACTTCACTTCAGTATTTTCTTTTTGTTTTTGGCCCGTCGCAAATAAAAAGAAAATGTCTCCATCCATTTAAAGGAATTTTTGAGCGAACTCTTTTTCTTCTTCCTAAAATTAAACGAACACCACATTATACTTTCAAATGATCTGTTTTCCCGGGCTTAGCGCCAAGTGGAAGAAGGAGCGTTTTTTACCAAAAGTAAATTTACTCATAATTTTTCTTGTTCTTTTTTTCTTTTCTTCAGTCATTCCTTTCTATTCTGATCTTTGTATTTTATTCTTTGTTCACATTTTCCCGCCCGAATAGACGACAATAACGCAATTCGGGTTATTTTATCGCTTATTCTGACCATTTCTCTGACGCCATAAAAACTCCATTTCTCTCTCACGTTTCTCTCCATTTCTCTCTCTCTCTTTCTCTATGTGTATATATCACTCCCCTCACCAATGACGTCACTGTCATGTCAGTCCTAATATCAGGAGAGCTTAAACAATGTTAAAAATAATGAAACAAACTAACAAATAGCAAAACCACTGATTTGTTTCTCTAATAATAAATAAAACAAAGTGGCAAGTAATCCGAACTATTAATGACATAAACAAAGCGCTTGTTGATTTTAAGTTCCAATCTCATTTGATATCAGTGTTTTGTATTGGTCATAGAGTAAAAACGCCATGTTGGTAATCTTGTTAGTTCGTGTTAGTGAAAGGCCATCTAAGGAGATACGTGATTTCCAAAATCACGGGAGAGTCTCCGGGGGAGAGATCGTTTGACTCAGCCAACAAAGATTTTCCTTTTTCTATTAATCATTTGTGAAACCGAGGAGTGGCGATCTTAAAGAATTTGTTGATCAGGTGAAAATGTCTATTACTAATACTTGCCTATAAACAGCTAGCGTCTACCGAAGGTTCAAGACTGGTTGTAATGAGTTTCATCTTTTATCTTTAGAAATAGGACCTTATGCAAAACTTGGCCCTAAAAGCCATGTTGCTTGAGAAAATTGCAATAAACGGACGGAATTTTTTCTTATCAAATGGAAAATCTTTTAACTGAGAATTTTAGGAACTTTTCCAAATTACTGTTTGTAGAAATCTAAACTTGTCTAGTTCCTGTCAATCAGGGTAATTCTTAAAAAGAAGATTTCGCTACAGATTTTTAAACGATATTAATTAAGAAACTGACTATAAAAGTTAAAATCCTAAACGAAACAGCTTTTTTTTTTCTGGAATTCATAGGTTTCTACAATAAGAGTTCCTCTCCCAAATACAAGATAAAATAATGGCAAATCCATAACCAAAACAATTATAGACTTGTTTTATTCGAAATTCTACCTGTTTATGTTCACCCACTTCAGGGCCAAAGATCCAATCAAGGTAGAGTGTTACTGAATGGTGTCTAATATGGACGTAAGAAGAGGAAGTGGGAAATGAAGATTATGAGGATAAATAACGATTGATCCTGAACATAAATAGGTTAAGATCATAGTATACGAGGAAATATCCACAAAATAGCAGTTATCAAGAAGAAGCTGACATGGTGGATTTTTTTCTTCTTACAAATACGAAAAGAATGAGAGTGATTCAACATTTTTGAAGTAGCATCGCATATCTTAGCTACTTGAACTGTTGGAATTAAAGAATGGGGCCTGTCAGAACGTTTCCTATGGAAATAGCGGTAGAATGACGCTTGCTACTGTGAGAAAAGGGGTTGTAGGGTGGAAAATTAATAATCTCCACAAGATCACGAAAATAATTTTGAATTTTCTCTTGAAGGCAAGAAAATGAGGATTGGATAGCTACAGTCCATATATAGCAACAATTTTTGGTTTGATCTGACAGAGATAGGTATTTTCTGGACTGATACAAGGGACCGACTCTTTTCCCAGTATCTTTAGCCTTGGATCGTATATACGAATTCCACTTGAGATCTAGGGTGAACATGTGTGCCAAAAGAAGTTCAAAACAAGGAATCTCATAGTAAAGCTGGAAAGTGAGGATTGGACGGGTCCAGCCCAGATATGTCAGCAATGCTCGATTTCTGGTTTGATTTGAGTTTTGTAACGATAAACCATGATAGGACTAGTTAGGTATATTTTAGTGCAGCACAACGAACTGACACTATCCGTAGTAACTTTAGCCTTGGGTCGTATATACGAATTCCACTTGTGATCTGGGGTGAACATGAGTACCAAAAGATGTTCAAAACAAGGAGCCTCATTGCAAGATCAACCGTTCATCATGACTGGAGAAAATGTACGTTCTTCTCAGTGTGGATGGAACGTTAATAGCTTAGCTTTGGAGGTATTGAATGCTACAGGACAGTTTGTTTCCAAAATGAACTGTTGAAGCTAGGTCAGAGATCAGCTGCCATATTCCGATTATTTTGGGATATGTATTAATAATCTGCATAGATGTTTACTAATGATTTGAGAATGTTCCCGGGAAGATCATTTATATAAAACAGAAAATGGATAGGAACGAGGGGAGAGACTTGGGAGATGCCTGAATTGATCTCATGAACTTTAGAAGAGTGATCATTAACAACCATCTCCATGGATCTACCCGATAATGACTAAGGCTCTTCCAGAGATGCCATATCTAGTGAGACTGTATAGCAACCCCTTGTGTCACACCTTATAAAGAGCCTTTGGCGATCGCTCTCGTGATGAGTTTATTATCAAGAGCTTCGCTGACTGTATATATAATGACAAGGCATCAGCAGTGGATCTGGACGAACGAAAACTATACTGTTTATCGCCCAAGGGGTTGTTTTTTGTTAAGGAGATCAATAACCGTCTTGTTGATAATAGACTCAAGGAGTTTGTTGATGGCACTAAGGAAGCTGATGAGTCGATATTGCGAAGAGAATGAACATTGGCTGCTGATGTCGTTGTCAGTAACAAAAACAAAAAATAAAAATCTAAGATAATGGTCACACGGAATTACAGATACCAAATCTCTTGAACGAAAAACTTGTTCCTAGACAATTTTCAGAAATCAGAATTATTCAGATTTCAGAATGATAATCCAAGTACCGCATATCAACGAATAAATCTATTACTTGCATTATTTACATTATTCAGACTGTTATCTTCATCTTCATTGCCCTATTCACAACGTTTCTGCCGTTGTATAGCTCTCTACAGCTTCAATTATTTGAGTTCTGATTCTGAGTATAAAAATATTACTTTAAAATCCCTCGTCGTAAATTTACGGGGTCAAAATGTTCATCCGAAATCATTTATTGGCGGCAGTATATAAAGAAATCCGGACATCGTAAATAAATAACGTTATGTCACAACTTTATAAAGAGATTTATTCTCGTCACAAGAAGCCACATTTTTTAATCGTTAATGTTACTTCCTAATTGATTGTCTAATATAGGAAATGATTTGAAATAGTAGGAGGTGAGGAATTCGGCCATAAAACGCCGTGCCTGCATGTGTCCAGTCATTTATTTTATTGAATTCATTACTACCAATAAATCATCTTTAACGGTAGTAATGCTATGACAAAGGTATTCTCCGGTGCGTATTTTTACGATTACAAAATCATACTTAACAATGTTAATTTCTGATTTATGAACTTCCTCAAAAAATTATATTCATTGTGAAAATATGGAAGAAGTATTAAGGAAAATGAAAACGAAGACGACTTATTTTGAATAGGCAAGAGACCGCTGAAATTTGTGGGACACACAACGAGGAAGGAGGGCTTGGAAAAGTTGACACTCACGGGATATACTGAAAGCAAAAGGGACAGGCGGATGCAGCTGATCTTCCACCCACCGACGAGCTTATGTGAACGAAGGTTGGTAGGGATGTGAGAAAAAAAAACGAAACATTAATAAAAGCAACGAAGGATAGAAAGTTGTGGAGAATCATGACCGCCCACGTCTTAAACGGATAGGATGCATAGAAGAAGAAGAAGAAGAAGAAGAAGAAGAAGAAGAAGAAGAAGAAGAAATGAAATATGCATTTTTTTTTTTATTTATTTATTTATTTTTTTTGCTGAACTGGTTCTGTAAAAAGCAACATAGCGTTATTTGTGGCTGAATACAGGTTGTTGCAAGAATATCCCAAATTTTGAAAATCGTAGTTGACAGGGTGGTAATAAAATAAGCAGACCCCATCTCTCCTCTCACTTGTAACTATCCACTATAATAAAATAAACGCTTTATTTGACTTATTCAGTTAAAGCTAAATAAGTCAAATAAAGCTTCATAAGCTTCTACTTAGAGTTGTTGCTATATTACAGACAGGAAAGTAAGAGGCCAGGAGAGATTTAAAAAGGGAGAAGTGTTGAAGAAGAAACTATTATAATAGAACTTACGGTTAGACCCATCAATTTCATTAGTAAAATAATGAGACCTATCTGCCAATCTAGTACTACGATTAAATTCATGAAGTCGACGTACTAAAGAGGAAATCACGTCAGAACAATTACCATAAAATAGTTATAGAAAACATATAGATAATCTATATTACGGGGTGAGAAAATGACTGAAGTCGAAATGCCAGGTTAGGAGTTTCCGCTTTTTTATCTCACTTTCTTTCTTCTCATTTTCCCTTTCGATCGCGGCACTTTTTATTCATATACGCCTGTTTTTTCTCAACTGAGACTGACTTTAGTTATCAACTATTACCACAAGATTTCATACCAATAATAACTAACCTGATCGCATAAGATAAAACGGAGCGCCAGGGTTATCAGCCGATTTGGAAAAGTGTTAAATGCTGGCATTGTTTCTCAAACCGATTATCTAAGCCAAGAAGAACTAAAAGGCTTTTGTTTATTCTCGATATAGAAGGGTGACTAGAAAGTCGCTATTTTCTTATCAGATGAAAATGCATCGTTGTTAGCAAAAATAATATCCAAGGCGAAATATCCATGGATAAAAAAGAAAGAGTTTGTCTTTCTTATTAAAAGAACCACCTCAGTGGTAAAAAAAAAACTCGAGAAAATATGGTCGTGTGATTTTGAACTCGTGATAAATCCTTTCAGATTAATTTAATGAATTTGTCAAGTGGTTGAATTAATTCGTGGAGATTTTAGAACAGAATCGTTTTAGTCATTGTAGACATTTTATCCATGAATAAAATTCAGGTTTTCGTAGAAAATAAATAAGATTGAAATTCTAACTAGTCACATGTTTGTCTAGTTTTCGCTCAAACTCTCGTCAAATGAGACTTCTACAACATTCCGAAGTAAATAAACTTAATATGCTTGAATCCTAATCAGATGAGAATGTATTAAGTAGGACATATATATATATATATATATATATATATATATATATATATATATATATATATATCCAAATGCGAAAAAAGAACAGATGGATTAAAATTCACTGTTCGTAGCATTTACTTTAAAAACAAGTGCTCAATACAAAGTAGAGCAATGTTATTATTGTTATATTTTTTATGATAAGAGTTTATAAAAACATTTTGAAATCGCAAAACGTTTTTATTATAATCTCTTATAATAAAAAAAATATATATATATATATATATATATATATATACAGACATATATATATATATATATATATATATATAAAGACACAGAGAGAGAGAGTTACAGGACTCTAACGTCATTTTTTGACTTTTGTATTATATATATATATATATATATATATATATATATATATATATATATATATTATGTGCTGTAAAAGTCATATATCGAGCAACAATACTTTTAAATATTAGGAGTCGGCCTAGACATTGGTTTTAGATTAATTACATTGAAATTACCTCCGATGAGAAAGACAATGAACGACTCTTCATTACCCAAGGGAAAACTTTTCAACAGTAACGACCAGAAAGAAGACTATAAAACATCAAGTATGTCTCAAGTATTAATTAAATGATTTCAAATCTTCTCAACAGATAACGCTTATCGTAGACTTACTGGACAATGTTCTTTCTGTAGCCTCTGTGGACATTCCTCACCCAAGTCAGCTTATCATGCCATATACGGTATCGGATCTAAGAAAAACAATTAAGATCTATGCAAAAAATAATTAAATATTATATAAATTATGCATTTAAGAGGGAAAAGAAAGGATGTGTTTTCTCATCGGAGTTTTTAAAGTATGCAGTAGGGTGATATTAAGAGAACTAGAAAATTTACCAGAACTTACTATCAACAGACATAATATTAACGACCTATGATATGCAGATGAAACTGCGTTGATGGCAGACTGAGAAAAAAAAACAAAAAAAACTTTTAGACGAAGTAGTAATGGAAACCAGAGATGATAGTACAAACTATTAACTGAATTCATGGTTGTCAGCAAAAGAGACATCCCAAAGTATGAGTTATGTATTGGGGATGTCAAACACAAGCAGGTCGAGTAATTCAGATATCTGCATAGCGTAGGATTAAAGGACGGAATATGTGGTACAGAAATCCGAAAACGCATAGGATTAGCAAAAGATGCTTTCTAGAAACTAAGCAAAGTATTAAGACCAAGACTAGAGATTAACGTTGTCTCGGGTAGTTATATTATATTTATTCTAATAACAACTAATTTCTTTTAAAAATTCTTAATTCTTGCTAATAATAGGAGACTGTTAATAAATGAGACACACACGCACAAAACAAGCAAAAATAATCTAAATTTATGAATGAGACATGAACGAAAGATGAAAGCTGAAGAACTTAAATTTACGTATTTATATTATTTATCCTTAAAAGGGAAAAAGTTTGGATCTAAGTGTAAGGATTAATTATGCGTTAGATTTCCTGTTTATCATAAAATCAACTGAAATGATTAATCAATCAACCTCCATTCATGGCTTTCTTGCTCAGCTATACAAACCAAGGAAAACAGTGACCCATAATGTTGTAGTGGCTGCTAGATACGGAAACTAGACTATTATTTTTTGAGGACCTTTTTGTCAGTACCTAGATGAGTAACCGCTTGGGAATACCAGGTGCTGTAAGCGTGGATGGGCGGGTGGTGTAATGGAATTGTTAATCAGAGAGCCGAGTTCCAATTCCAGTTGGTTTCGTTACTTGTATATACCCTTGGGAAAGGTATGAACCCACTTTATCTCCCCATATATGGGTTAATTAGTAAGACGTGTAACACTAAACCATTATTATCTCCCCACCCCCACCCATAATTCTTAAAATCTAAAACTATTTTCCGGTTATAAATAACCTGCAAAGAGTTGATAAGCTGCAAAAAGCGAACCAAAAGACTAAATAGACCAAAACAAATATTTATGTCTTAAACATTGTAATCGTCTTTTTTGTTATGCTTCTAACAACTATAAAAAGTTGAATAAAATACATTTAGATTTTAGACTAATAAGAGTAATAATAATAAAAAAAAAAGATTCGTAACGTGTATATATGTTTAAATCACTCTGAAAATGGCTCATGTAAGCTAGAGCATAATAAAAAATATCTTAATGTTGAACAATTTTTATTTTTATTTTCTCCCGAAATAAAAGCACATATACGGAGTTTAGAGCGACTCATGATCAAACATAATAGACATTCGTTGTCTTATCAATATATGCTTGAATATATATATATATATATATATATATATATATATATATATATATATATATATATATATATATATATATATATTAGGTACCTCCACGAAATCGCTAAAATTTTGTTTTCGCCAAGTTTGGCGTCTTTTTTCATCATGCTATGCTCTTTTTTTAGCGATCTCGTGGAGATACATATATATATATATATATATATATATATATATATATATATATATATATATATATATATATATATGAAAATTTCTCCGATTTAACCAGTAGAAGACAATATTTATGAATAAAAATGACAATAGAAAAACTAGTAATTGCTAGTTTTCCTATTGTCATTTTATTCATATATATATATATATATATATATATATATGTGTGTATATATATATATATATATATATATATATATATATATATATATTCCAGATTACAAACAAAAACTTTTGCGGTTTCTCTCTTTTTAATATACACATTTTTCTCTCGTTGGAACTACTATAACCTCTTCTTATATATATATATATATATATATATATATATATATATATATATATGACCGCTGGTCATTCGTATCTGAGTATGCCCGTCTACTACGACGGCTAGTCAATCCCTATTTCAGACGCCTGTTCGGGCACATTTGTGTTTGTTCAAAACCAATAGTTTAAAATAGTTCAAATCTAATTTCTATATTGATATCGACTGATAAAAAAACAAATACACGAAACAATTCTTAAAGGGAGAATACTCTTCCTAACGCCGAACGAACTTGAATAGCGCCTTTTTCTTTTTGAACTTGAATAATGTTTTTTTTTGTCTTTTTTTACACCAAACTGTGTTTTCTTGAATTTTATGAAGCCTATTTTCGAAGAGATTATCTTCATTTTGTCGATATCTTTGAACAAAGCCACATTTGATTCATAGTTACAATTACAAAGCACCAGTATTTTTTTTATCTAGTTTGCCCCAAGCAAGGCAGTAATGCCACTGAGACACAAGGGGTTACTGGGTGTGGAAGAATTTGAAAACAGAAACACTACTAAGGAGCGAGTACAGAAGAAGAGTAACCAAGGAGACAGTAGATAGTGATTGACATTGCATTTAAATTTTTGAAGATTGAAATTGATTGGAAAGCATGAAGCCGGAAGGGAGTTCCACAAGCCAGAAGTGCATAGCACTTACGGTTACATCTAGCCAAATCAATTGTATATCGATGAGAGTTCGTAGCCAGTCTTGTACTGCGCTTATATTCATAAAGTCTAGGTACCATAGCAAAGTGTCCATCCGAACAATTACCATTAAAGTATTTATAGAAAAGGCACGGGGAGACAACTTTACGGAAGCGGGAAAGTGACGCATGATCAGGACCAATAATATTGCAGATTCTTCTTTGGATTTTAATAAAACGCATTAAAATGGGTTTCAAGCACATTAAATATCGTTATCTTTGCTTCATTTTTCTTATAACATTTCAACCAATTCTTTCTCAGACATAAACAGAATTTCTCCCTGATAGTCTCTCCTCTTCTTATTTCATTTTCAACAAGAAAAAGTTAATAATCGATGTTTAAGCGAGAAGTTATAAAAATTTAAATTCTTTGCTTTCAAAATTGATTGGAAATGCATTATAATGTTCATTTGAAAGTCTTGATTTTAAACAAATTAGAAATATGAATCATTGTTTAATAATATCAGCCTTAGCGTATAAATTACTATAAAGTAATTTGTAACATATTTATTTATCATCTCTGTTTCGTCTCTGTCTTTGGGCACAGTGCACTCAGGGGCGACTCCATCAAAGGACAGAGTCACAACTGAGAAAAAATATACTGAGAGGTGACCAGCCCTGGGGAACAGCTGCCCGAGGCCGCGCCGTCTCATTGCACCAAAGAGAGGGATCGGTGCTCGCACCGAGGTCAGCGAAACCGACGGTTACGGGGCCTGCGAGCAATTTTTGTTCCCAGCCCGGGTGTACGCGCTCGGGTCCCTAACTTACAATTCGTCTTAGTGGGGAGACAGAGTAAATGCCTTGCTTAATAATATCAGCCTTCAATTTATTCCCAATGAATATTTTGTTGATGAAAATTTTGCAAATGCTTTCCACCAATTTTAGCAATAAATTTTACAATATTTTCTTGTCCTTCATTCATCTTTAAACAAAATCGTTTTTGCTGCAATGAGAGAGAGAAAAGGACAAATACTTCAAGACATCGCTAAGGGAGAGTGAAAGACAGGTTTGAATGCACGCATGCGATTCAGTTAAATCTTAGTCCGTCACGTCACTCTCCAGCAGAGATCATTTTTACTAGAGCTTCCAGGGAGATCATCTCTATCTGGAAACGCAGCTGCCCATTAATTCCAAAGTCCAACAACAAAACATGTAATTTCTTGTTGTTCTGCATATTCAGTATTTATAGTGGATTATATTTTTGCGAAATATTACATAAATTTTTCTCTTGAAAGATTAATTCTTTCACCGTCAGTTTTTAATACAGTACGTAGCTTTTTAATACGAGGTCATTTTTTCTGCTGTTTCAGTATATTAAATATATATATATATAAGAGGTTCAACTAGGGTAGGACGTTTATCCACTTGAATACGATTAACAGTTCTCTAATTTTTTTTCCCGTGACGTCTGTTTTGTTTGCATCGGATTGTCAAAATCTAACAAACACTTCTTGTGTTTGGCAAGATTTTATACATCACATTGATATAAAGCTGAGGTTCTTGACATTTGGAATTAAAATGCGATCAGAATTTCAAGGCTCACCAATTGAGCTGGGCCTGTTTCTTCCGCTATTCAGATTTGCCTGCTTTAATTCACTTACGTTTACAAAAATAAAATGCGTTTGACCAATGAACTTTTCAAAGTAGCACATCTGAAGGATCTTAATTAGTGTTATTGCTGATCTAAGAAGTGAGCAATGACGTCATGATTATCATCTTGGGAAAAAAAAAACAGTAATTCGGAGATTTTAACACATTTTTGTACTAATTCCCCATTGGGAAAGGCATGACTCCAATTCTCCCGGACCTCTTATTCCTAGTCATTATGTACATCGTCCTATCACAGACATACCATGATGCGAGGTGTTACGGAGTGAGGTCAACACCGTACTCTTTGATAATCATTGGTGAGGAGATGAGTGCTACAAAATAATTCTTCTTGCTCAATAAGCAAGATAGGATAGTCGGAAGACTTTCATTTATGGGATGAATCCATAGTTTGCCACTCGTTTCCAATTACACCCGCCTGCTAGGGGGGGTCAGTTAATCCTTTGCAGGCGCCCACTCAGGTATATTTAGTATTTTTTTAACACCCACAGAGCCAAACTGTGATTTACACTGCAACTATACTGAACGTATGTTAGTTACAGTACCTGAAAGCGAGCACATAATCTGGTGTGATAAACAATTTAAAAAAGACCAGAACGTTCAAATCCTCGGTCACGCTGACTTGTGACTTCGTGCTATTACAACTATCGACGGTTTCCGAACAGGTCTGCCTACCCAATATCACTTGGTCGATCCGTTGTATGTTTTTTAGGCACTTTCCAAGGATGTCACGCGTTAGGATCGTCTCCCAGGCTGAAATTATCAAGAAGTGACCAGCCTTACAAATAGACTATGTTGAGGTTTGAACCCGGGTCTCGTGGTTGGAATGCTAACATTCTAAATACTCAGCCAGCAGTCTATATACATGCATGCAAAAAGTATTGTGTAAAAGAGATTGCTGCCGTTGAATAAAGCAAACTAATTTAGCAGTTAGTTCACTTGAGTAATATTAAGCAAAGTTTACTACGTATATAAAAGAAGCAAAGTTTACTACGTATATAAAGGAAGCAAAGTTTAGTGAGTTTGACTCACAGACCAATAAAGGATTTTGATTGAAAGTTGATGCCTCAGTATTAAGCAAGATTGGGCTTCGTAAGTATCTACATTTTTTATACTAAAATTCGTCCAATACAAGGCTCAGGAGTCACTAGATGTAGAAGGTTACTCTTAGAATGATAATGATGAATGGGGTGTGTGATATGAATGGAAGAGGAG
This sequence comes from Acanthosepion pharaonis, assembly GCA_903632075.3. Lineage (NCBI taxonomy): Eukaryota > Metazoa > Mollusca > Cephalopoda > Sepiida > Sepiidae > Acanthosepion > Acanthosepion pharaonis. Next base: position 2,318,352 of record CAHIKZ030001935.1, read on the forward strand.
GTGACAGGAAGTGAAGATTATGAGGATAAGGTGGAAAGATAATGATTGAACTTTGACCTTAAGGGGTCCAGATTGAATTGTTCAACAACTCAAGTGTCTGTTCCACCAAGTAACAGTTCTTAGATAAAAGCTTTCTGAGTGGAAATTTCTCTCTTGTCTACATAAATAATAATAATAATAATAATAATAATAATAATAATAATAATGATAATAATAATAATAGTAATAATAATAATAATAATAATAAGAAGAAGAAGAAGAAGAATACAGATTGTAAACACCTAGTAAAATACATCGACCAGTAAATTACTGGGTTTTAACACGTTTAAAAGCGATTAGATTTTTTTTAACAAAATGATCAATATTAAAAAAACAATAGTGCAACAATAACAGTTCAAAATATGTATTTACCAACTTCAAGTTCCTCAGATATACTGCTCGTTAGGGAAAACATAAACATTTATCTTACCCTGACGGTGTATCTGCGAAACTTTAAGTCGCAAGATATGTTTTCAAAATGTTTATTTATTTATTTACTAGATAGATAGATAGATAGATGGATGTTATATTGTGTAGGATAAAAGAGGTGCAGGAGAGCAAATCTGGAATTGAAACGTTTTTCAGTTGTTCAGTTGGAATGCCAAGGCTAGCAATAAAGAACATTCCGGATTGTCAAGGGGATTTTTGACAAGTTCTTTTGGCAAATGCGAATCTGCGTGTGTGTGTGTGTGTGTGTGTGTGTGTGTGTGTGTGTGTGTGTGTGTGTGTGTGTAAAACGATCCAAGTCCCTGAGTAGCAATTATGGAAACGCTATACAGTGCTTTGCAAAAGTGAACCCCTAAGATAATACTTTTTTAAAATTGTCTCTTTTTTTACCAGATGATCAACAAATCTTAATTAAACTATGTATTCATTCAGTAAAACCTTTATTAAATCAATTATAACCACTTTCAAAGTTTTTTTATCGAGCTGGAATAAAAATATTAATTAAAAATTAAGATGTGCAAAATTAAGTGAACCTTGACATTTAATATTTGGTGATTGCTTCTTTTGAGGTTAAAAATGTCAACCAGTTTTTTTCTATAATTTTTAAGACGAATATTGATTTTTGATCATTCTTCTTGGCAAAACTCCCACAATTTTCTCGATTTTAACTGGTTTTCTTGCATGTACTGCTTTCATTCACTTGAATCACAGATTTTCAATTGGATTTAGATCAGAAGTTTGATTATTCTATTCCAAGACTTGAAATTTCTTTTTATGAATCCATTCTTTTGTGTATTTGCTTTGATGCTTCAGAACATTCTCCCATTGAAAGTTCCAGCCCTGGCCTAATCGCAACTTTTGAAATGAGGACAAGGCGATTTCGTTCAAAATTGCTTGGTATCGTGCTGTCAATGAGTACTAATTTGCCTGTTCCAAATGCAGTAAAGCACCCGCAAATCATAATGCTGTCACCACCATGTTTAATAGTTAGTATCAAATTATTCTCTTTAAAAGCCGTATTATGAGTACGTCAGATATACTACATATTTTTTCTCCCCAAAAGCTCTATTTTGGTCTCATCTGACCATGAAACCTTCTGCCAGAATGTTTCTAGCTTATTAATATGAGCATTTGGCATAGTTGAGGCGAACGTGCTTGTGCTATTTCATAAGCAATGTTTTTTTTTCTAGGCATTCTTCCGTGAAGATCGGCATTGTTCAGATTTCGTTGCACTGTAGGTGTATACACATTGATTCCGCCATTTGCCAGTGAGCATTGGAGAACTGAAAAAGTTACAGCAGGATTTGCCTGAGTTTGCCGAAATAGATGTCTACTTGCTCTTGCTATTATTTTTCGTGGACGGCCACTTCTTGATTGTGATGCCGTCATACCAAAAGCCTTCCATTTTTAAATAATGTGTTGCACGTTGGAGAAGTGCACTCCAAATCATTTTGATAGATTTTTGTAGACTTCTCTATCATTATAGGTTTTAACTATGCGATTTTTTAAAGCTTCAGGATGTTCTTTCGATCTTTGCGTATATATTTTTTAAAATTTAGTCCCTAACTGCACACTTTTGCATACACAGTGAGTATTGTTTGACTGCAGTATACACAGATTATCAAAAAGATGAACACACGTCATTTTTAGATGTGCCCCAGAATTATTTATACTGGCAAGCATGTAAAACAAAAATACAGAGTGTAAATGTAAGTGTTCACTTAGTTTGGTATATCTTAATTTCTAATTAATATTTTTATTCCAGCTTGTTAAAAATCTTTGAAAGTTGTTGTAATTCATTTAATAAAGGTTTTTTTAATGAATATATAGCTTAATTAAGATTTTTTGGATATTTGGAAAAAAAGGGACAATTACTTTAAATATTATCTTAAGGGGTTCACTTACTTTTGCGCAACATTGTATACAGTTACCTCAAAGGATTCGCTAAAAAATGAATATACGTAATGTAAGAATGCCAAAACTTAAAAAGAAAGGTTAATCGTCAAATTCTTTGTTTTATTATTAAGATGAAAGATCAAAGTGTTTTGTTATGAGAAAATTATTCTTTAAACATTTTTAGAACTTTCTAAATTTTGGTTAAAAATCTTGTTTTTCTGGCGTCAACATGAAACCATAAACTCGCACTGGAAATTTAGGCCTCTTAATTGATTTGAAAATTCTTGCAAAAATCAGATAATTATTGGACTTTAATGAAACTTTCTGGATTTGTTCAAAATTGAATTAAATTATTTTTTAAATCTTTTTTTTTAAATATTGGTAAAAATATTTTATTTTTACATATGTTACACTGACTCATTTAATTTTATGAAATTTCGAGAAATTCTTTTTTGTATGGCTTAATTTTCAGATTAGTTATAAAGACATATCCTTGGAGAATTTAAATCATGAAATTCTTTTGGTCAAACAGGACAACTATTATATTGTCCACTCGTGCTGTGGTCTCTTGGCCATTGTGCTAATTAATACAATGTTGTATATTTTCTCTCTCTCTCTCTCTCTCTCTCTCTCTCTCTACTCTCCCGTTCTCTCTCTCTCTCTCTCTCTACTCTCCCGTTCTCCTGGAAAAAAGAACTTCAACAAAGGGAATTTTAAAATTAACTATTTTATTAAACACGTCGAAGTGTACATTTCTAACTAGCCAGTGGGGTTGCTCTCTCACCCCAATGGGGAGAAGATCCAGACACAACAGAGAACACGTCTATATTTTTCGACGGTTAAGACTCGACTCCCCGAAAACCATTTCTCTATCTATCGTTCTCACGATGGCTTAGCCAATCAAAGTCGACTTCCTTTGTTTTGTCTTGTATCTGACCTCAAAGGTCAACCCCACGAAGTCCGAGCAGAGATACCATTTCCCCTAAAAATAATTATTTGCTATACTATTATTTAACACTACAGTTACAAAAAATTGTATTTGAATCATAAAATAAAAATGCGATAAAACTATGACAATTAGAAAAACTTTTAATTGCTCTTATGAATAAGACATATGGATACTATTTTGTTAAGAAAAACATTTTTTCGATATAGAATGAATTCTTACAGGAATTTTCATTTTTTTTTATTTCAATTAGAAATAATTTAGAAATGTTTAAATCTTGAAATTTTGTATTAATCTGTTGTATTCAACTGATAATGTTATTAAGTAAAAACTATATTTACTAACCACAAATGGAAAAGCTTACCACAATTTAGCGATTGTATTAAGTACAATTTCCCAGTATTTTAAGAATATTTTTAATTTTATGTGTGTGTGTGCGCGCGCGTGCCGATTTTTGTTAATACGGTGGTCCATACACGACATTATCAGAAAATATCAGGTAACTATAGTAAATTTTAAAAAGTGCCTAAAATTCCATAAAATATTCGAATGCTTAAAATATTTAATATGTTTTAGCACTACTTGGGTAGTTGAAAAAATAATATAAAAAATGCATTTACATTGTATTTGTCATGTAATTTTATTACATTTATCTACCCCTTGCATAAATTAGCCACGCATCAAGCTGTCGATAAATGGCAAAACCTCATAAAAACATCCACCACTATGAAAAAAGAAAAACAACTTTTCTGCTATATTTTAAACTAAAAGTAATATTTGTTTCAATTCAGATTAATTAAAAGTTAAATCTGCTAATTTTTCTCAAATAGCGTTTCAGAAAAGGATATTTTATATTTAAATTATTTTTTAATAAAAAGAATTATGTTGTGTTGACAGATTTGTCAATATTGACGATTTTATCGATTTTACTGATAATCAGAAATCAATTTAAATTCAGCTTGAAAAACAACAAATTATTTTGCTTATTGAAAATATTAAATTTAATTTATTAATCAGAAATTAAACCTAAAATAAAAGCTTCAAGAAAGATTTTTCATTTTTAAAATGCATTTTAAAAATTAGTTTTCGCATTCTTTCTTTTTTGTTGTTGGCGGTGCCTAGTTATATATATGAACAGATTTACATAGATAGATAGATAGATAGATAGATAATGAACAAAGAAAGAAAGAATGAAAAAAAGAAAGAAAGGAATTTCTCTAAAGATGAATGGGTGAGAAATAACTATTTTAACGTCAAAAACTAACATTTCAACATATTCAACGTTTTTGTAAATATTTTTAAGTATTCCCCTGAAACTATATATCCATAAATACATGAGTGAAGTATGAAATATATGATTATATTAACATAGTTAAAATAAATAATAACAGTTAATATATATATATATATATATATATATATATATATATATATATATATATATATATATATATATATATATATATATGAATAAAGACAAAAGAAAAAGTTATCGCGTTTCGTCCTCTGATCGACTTTACCAAGGCAAGGATTTTATTTTGCAGCAAGTATTTATAAGCAAACGTAAAATGTTGCTAGTTTTTCAAAACTTTTAAATTTAAGAAAAGACTAATAAATATTAATCAGGTTAACTGAAAAATCTAGATAAATTATAGAGACTAAGTAGCGTAATTTAATTTCCAATAAACAAGTAACAGATTTTCATAAATACATAAATCAGATATTCTTATGAGATCAATTTTATCAGGAAGAGATAGCACCCCACATCAACTAGACGGCACACTAGCCAAAATTTTAACCCTATTTCTTGATACAATTATCTCTTCGCATATTAAAAAAAACAACTCTAGTGATCTTTTAAATAAAATAAAAAATATAGGTATTGAAAACATATACATGACTTGTTTAGATTTAAAATCATTATATACAAATGTTTCTGAGAGGACCACTTTCTAGAAATTCCAAGAATAGGCAATCCAAAACGCCATTCCCAGAAGATCCCATCGTTAAAAAAAAACTTTTTTTTCTATAAAAACTGTTATCAAAGGTGAAAAAACATTGATTAGTGATCAAATTGCACATTTTTATCATCTTGTAAAAAGAGGTGATTTCATTTTTGTTTTTGTTGTCTTTTTAGTAAAATTATGCATTTCTTTACAGGAATATTTTATATAAAAATTTTATATCTTAACTACCGTAATTCCCCATGTATTATATGCCTTCATCCATAATACGCATCCCAAAAAGTGTGCTGAAAATGTGTGAAAATGCTTCTACTCACGCATAATACGCACCCTTTGTTTGGTAATCAAACCCGGTAAATAGTACCTCTCTAATTTCGTTACTGCTAGTGTTTCTTGTTCTTATTTTAAAAAATGGTTTTAAACATAGAATAATGTTTTTATGATAATTCTTATTTTATTTTACATTTGTAAGTATTGTTAGGTACATATGATTATATTTGACATCCTTATGGGGTCGCAATCGCCGAATGTTAGTGTCAAATTGTCGTATGTTTGTGGTGTGTAGTCATTTCACAACGGAAATCGACCTATGAAACGGCAATTTTTTAAATACTTTTTGTAGCTGTGCATAATACGCACACCTAATTTTGCTTATTATTTTTTAGAAAAAATGCGTATCATACATGGGGAATTAGGGTAGTATTTTTTTATGTCTACATTTTTTTATTTAAAAAGTCACCATTTTTTTTATATGCGAGGAGCTAATTGTACCAAGAAGTGGGATTAAAATTTTGGTTAGTGTGCCGACTAGTATATGTGGGGCGTTACCTATGCCTGATATAATGGGTTTCATCGTAATATCTGGTTTATGTATTTTTGATAAACCGTTACTCAATTTTGTTTATTGGACATTAAATTACGTCACTTAGTATCCTCCATAATTTACCCAGATTTTTCAGTTAGCCCAATGAATATTTATTAGCGTCTCTTAAATTTAAAAATTTTGGAAAACTAACGACATTCTTACTTTTATTTATAAATATTTGTTCCAAAATGAAATCCTTGCATTTGCCTTGATAAACTCCCATAGAGGACTAGACGTGTCGCCTAAGATAAGTTTTCCTTTTGTCTTTATTTATATTGACCTTTTAGATATATATTATAGATATAACTGAAATTTTACATACACACACACACAGACACATATATATGTATACATATACAGAGAGAGAGAGGGAGAGAGAGAGTGATAGATAGATAGATAAAATATGCTTATATTAAAAGTGGATGAGAAAATATTTTTCTTTATTTTTTTGTTTAGTTGACATGTAAAAGCACAAAAAATCTTTTTGAAAAAAAATCGCAATTGGTTTCTCGTACAACCTTAGTTATTGCTTGATATTGAATTTTAGTTTTTAAATTATTTAATGAAATGAAATGGGATATGTCGTGAAATGGGATATGTTATTAATGCAAATTGTTGCAATATGAAAATACTAAAGTCAAAAATTATAAAAAAATAAAAAAAACATTACAAAAATAAAGATAAAATAAAAAAGCTAAAAACTAAAAATATAAATTAACAAAATAATAGTTCATTAATGAATATATAAACGAGAGATAAATATATATATATATATATCCATAAAAATGTACCTACAATATAAATACTAATAATAGTAGTACATTTTACTTACCAATTTATTTTATTGGTAATAGTATCTATTAGTATTATTATTTTATTAAAATTAACACGTTCTTTTTTTTTTCTAATATGCTTCCTTAATGATATATCTTTTGTCGTCTCGAGTGCTTGTAAAATCCATATCAAGGTATAATTTAAACAGACTAAAAGATGTGATTGTAACGTGGAATAAATACAATTTCAGAAAATATTAAAAAACGGAGAATTGATAAAGATAGCAGTAATTGCGTAATGTATTTTCTATGATTGACACAAGGCCACAAGGCATGGTGCGGTGAATGGGGATCGAACTCACTTCTTCTTATTTACAAAGTAAGCTCATTAACCGCAAAAAAAAACAGCTCATTAAATTTTATTCATTAGTAATACATTTTTAATACGGCTGAACTGCCATGTGGATGAAATGCGTCTTTTTCATCGATGCAAATGGTTGTTGTTTCATTTGGCCATTGCGAAAAAGTAAGAAATCGAATACTGATTTTCAAGGCAAAACAACCCACTCGACTCATAAAATTGTTACAAAATAATTTTCTACCCCATATTTGGTCCGACTACGTTGAACCCTTAAAATAATCGATGGCTGCACGGATGTCAAGTTGTTTTAATTTTTTATTAAACACGATACCGACATGACGTTTTCTCGCGAAGAAAATGAAGGCACTCGTTGATTTTACTCCAGTAAAATGTCTTAACTTTAGACAATCAAACGAAAGCACAGCAAACAACAAATAGAGTATTATGAATTTCGGTCGTAGATTGAATGAAATGAAAAAACGATATTCTTGATCAGTTCTCCTATTTTTAAAATCGTCATGAAATTTCAACTCGTTTAACTTTTTTAAATGATACCTTAATATCATCATGTATTACACACTCATTCGAAAAAGCAAAAGCTGTGACACTGTAGAATTAAGTGGAGCCACTGAAGGAAATTTAGATATAGACATATTCTAACAGAGACAGGGGCAGTAGAAGTCGTAAAACATTTTTATATATATATATATATATATATATATATATATATATATATATATATATATATATATATATATGTGTGTGTGTGTGTGTGTGTGTGTGTGTGTGTGTGTGTGTGTGTATGTATGTATAATGCATTATCAGAAAGAAAAGAAAAATTAAAGTACAGTAGTTCCCTACCTCGAAAGGTCAGTACCATTTTTATAAAATCCACGATCTTCTGGGAGTACAAATACGTAATCATTTTTCATATGAAATAGAAAGAGGCTTTTATCTAAGCCGAAAAGCAGCCCGGGAAAAAATGTCACCCAAAAAGTGAAAATGGTGAAAACAAGTGAAGTTTGTCGTATTTGAAATTCAAGTAATGATTCTGAAAGTGCAGAATTTTAATATAAGAAATTCCTTCGTCTGTTATCTACTCACTCGTCTGGGCTTACAAAATGTCAGACGAAAGAAAATAGACGACGTTGAGATATTATGCCTGTGAAGTGTGCTTCTCGGGTGTTTTGCTGAAACATTTTCTACTTAAAATGTTTTTTTGTTTTGTTTTGTTTCAGTACAGTTCTACCCGGCAACACAACAGCGTTTCGTTTAATTAAAACAGACTTTTTTTCGGGATTTACTTCGAAGTTAGTAACCATCGATTGTGAGTGGTATGTTTATATCCCATAAAAACCAAAATTCAGATAGGTTTATTCGTGTCGAAACAGTTTCTTTTTTGTCATTACGAGGAGGAATGGCGATCAACAATTTCTCCCCAAAATGGCTTCGGTCGTAGATTGAATGAAATGAGAAAACGATATTCTTGATCCGTTCTCATATTTTTAAAATCGTCATAAAATTTCAACACGTTTCACCTTTTTAAATGATACCTTAATATCATCATGTATTACACACTCATTCGAAAAAGCAAAAGCTGTGACACTGTAGAATTAAGTGGAGCCACTGAAGGAAATTTAGATATAGACATATTCTAACAGAGACAGGAGCAGTAGAAGTCGTCAAGTAAAACAAATATATATATATATATATATATATATATATATATATATATATATATATATATATATATATATATATATATATAAATAATGCATTATCAAAATATATATGGAGTCAGAAAGAAAAAAAATATACCAATTAAAAAAATTAAATGAGAAATCATAAAATGTACCCTATATAATATTAATAATAGAAAATCTAGACTGTTTAGAAGAAATATTTTATATAAATTTCAATAATCAAATTAAATTATTAAATAAATGAAATTAATTAATGGCTAAATGCAGACATTTTAATAAATATTTCCTTCGAAACTTAAATACTAATATAACATAATATAATAAATACAACAGAAAATAATATAAATTAGGTAATGATAAAATATAATATGATATAATGTAATATATTATGGCACAATACAATACACACAGACCGACATATATATATATATATATATATATATATATATATATATATATATATACACCAGTGGATCTCAACCTTTTTTTACCCATGGACCCCTTTCCCCTTTTTTTATCTTGGTGGACCCCTTCATAGCTATTGGACATAAGAACAATTTTCTATTCTTCACTAATATAAATGTTAAGGTTTTAATTATCAAAGAAATAGTATACGATTAAGCTTTATTTTTAAATGAAAACTAATTTAATACAAATAAAATATTCTACTATAATTATAATAATAATTATTATTACTATTTTTAATTAACACAACAATTGAGTTTTGCCTGTGGACCCCCGGAAATATTACATGGACCCCTAGGGTCCATGTAGACCCGGTTGAGAACCACTGATATACACACACAATCAATTCGATATATATATATATATAAACAAAAATAACAACGAAAAATAAAAATTACAAAATATACAATTGAAAAACAATTACGCTTATGAACGAACACGTGAGCACATGTAAAAACATAAACATGCGCCCATCCATGACGGAAAAAACGAAAATTGGGGAAAAAAAATAACACAATTGGAAATATTTAATATAACAACAAATCCCTTCAAATGTGGACACAGTGCCACGAAACTGAGGAATCGGGGGCAATTGATATTAAGGATAATTTCAGTAAGTAATTTTATCTTGTAAGATAAAATTACTTACTGCAATTATCCTTATATATATATATATATAAAGATATGGTTTGTGGTACGAAATTTTATGGCCCCCATGAAAAGACAAAATTTATTTTTATTGGTGATAATAGATAAAAAGTAAAACTGAAAAACGAGCTAGCTAACTTGTTTCGAACCTTAGTTGAAGGCCCAGTACGAAGTCCTTCTGTTTACACAGAGCTTCAACGATAAAATATAAATGGCCTCCAACACTTTTAAGTGGTAATTCGAGTGGGACTTGTTAAGAATGATAAATAAGTCCACACTGAAACTAGTAGCACAATTATGGCTATTTATTAGGTCCTCTGCGATGGAAGACACATATGTATTGGTCAGAATGTCTGAAGGAGTGTACTTAAGGTTGTGGATTTTTGTTGGGACGTGTTGCTTTATTCTGCCATCCAGCCTTTGAGTTGTTCTCCCTATGTAGTGTGAGCCACAACTACATTTAAAAGAATAAATTAAAGAACTATTATGATGTGGAGGGAGAACGTCTTTCCACATGGACGAAAAGACAGGCTTGGCAGAAAAGACCACACAAGTGTTAGCGGCAAAGTAACAGTCTATATTTCTGAGTGAGGTATTATGTACATTATTTACATTATTCGGACTATTGTCCTCATCTTTGTCGGCATATTTATTACAACATTTCGGTCGTTGCACGCTCCGGCCTTCTACAGGTGAGTGGAATATCGAACTGAACTCTTTATTTCGCTCACTGGGGTAGACTGTTCTAGTTCCACGTGCCATGTTTTAATGGATGTCAGTTATCAGTTATCTCCTGTTAATTTCTCTCTGGGAACCAGTAATAAGGAGTGCCAGAGAAAAGCGATAATAACAGCAAAAATTGCAATATGAGCATTATAGAAAATGGTTTCTGAAGACATTAGGTTTATAATACCCAGAAATTCATACACAAATGTTCTCAAGGAGACATGGCACAGTGGATAAAGGCGTTAGTTAGATCCAGTGACAGGACTCAAAGATCCTGGTTAAAGCGGTGAAGAACTTTGAGAGGGGATTTAACAGGAGATAACTGACACGTGGAACTAGAACAGTCTACCCCAGTGAGCGAAATAAAAATTCCAACCACCTGAGGAAGGCCGTAGCGTACAATAGCCGAAACGTTGTGATAAACATGGCGACAAAGATGAGAACAATAGTCCGAATAATTTAAATAAAGAAAAATCTCAAGTTGATGTTAAAAGGATTATTGATTTATTCAAGACGGAATGATCTATTATGACATGTCTCTAATTGTATTTAGATACATTGTATTTATTTTTAATTTATCTAATTGTTCACCTATATTACATTGGATCCCTTATTGCTCAAAATTTGGTTACAATAAAATTAGTATTTCGTATGAATACTACCTTTTGAGATGTAGTAGAGTGGGCGTCCCGTATCTTAGATTCGGTGGGGGTCACGTGTCTCTTGAAACGGCCCTTCCTCTGAAAGCCACTAGATTCGTTTCAAAATAATGGCGTGATTTCATCAATAATAAATAAATCCGCTTCTATTTTTTTATATGTCATTATCTTCTTTTTTTTTTTTCTCAGTAGTCAGATTTCAAGAAAATTAGTTTTAAACCTGGGGCCTGGTATTTTCATCAAATTAAAATTGGGCTGGTCTACAGTTTCTATGCCTCTTAGCAAATTAATGTGATGAATCAGGCAACCAAATTTCTTTCGTGAGTCAGGCACACCAAATTGATTCTCGTCTCACACACGTCTGTCGAAATGGTTCTTTCCATTCAGCCAAATAATGCAACCTTCAAGGACTGAGAAAGTCTTTCCAAGGGTAAGTAAAAGTGTCTCCTATATATTATGCAGAAATGAGATGATATGGAGGGAAAAATTCAACATATTTACAACTGCAGAAAACAAATAACATGAGTAAAAAAAAGTATTTTACTTTTTATTATATTTCTGACACTCATTGGAACTGCCATTTTTTCTTGCGTTGCCCTCGAGGAAGATTCAATTCGAGTAAAACAAAAAGGGATCGTTTCTAAGAAAACCAGACGCTTTAAAACAGACATGGACAACCTTTTCCGACCAGTGGGCCACATCGGATATGGCTCATCATAAGGCAGGCCACACTACTAAAAAGATTCAAGGTAATCTTCCTCGGTGAAAATCGCCAGTGGTTAAATATCATGAAAATGTTACCTTGAACGAAAAGTTACAAAATTCAATAAACATTTTTATTAATCATTTTTTATGTGTCTCATTATGTATGAGAAAATGTGAGTGAACAAGTGAAGACGAAACGAAACAAACAATTTTATTAAACATTATTTTCTACATAAAATTCAGCGTGACATTTAGAAAACCAATCGGGCCGCATATGGCTCGCGGGCCGCAGTGTAGTAAAAAGAGGGTTAAATTAAACGTAGAAATTTTAAATATAATACGTAAACAGAATAGAGTCTTTATGATTCGAGACAGATAGCTGATACATTTGCAAGTCGTAAACTTAATATTGTATCTGCCTCTATCCACCATTCCCAATTTTATTACAAGGCAACATCTGATCCCGAGTTTGACTTTCAACGTAAATAAAAGTGATAAAGCCGGTCAAGTTACCGTAAATATTTATAATATTTGGATGAACATCTTGGTATTTTGGGTCAATCTTTGCTAAGAGATCTTCTTAAATTTCTTTGAAAAGAAACATTATTTGTTATGATGACTAATAAAAATATACAAAACAATTCCAATAACCAACATCAGAAATAAGAAGTCATATTCATGAGAAAATTTTCAAAAGTAGAAAATAAAAAAAACTATAAAAATAAAGAAGGTAAAAATAAATAAGTAAAAATAATGTAAAAAAATGACAAATTGGAAAATAAAAAGTAGAAAAATATAAAAGTATAAAAGTAAAAAGTAAAAGGTAGGAAAAATATAAAGTAGAAAATAAAAACGTAAAAAAATAAGAAATTAAAAAGTAGGAAAAGAAAAAAGGGAAAATACAAAGAAATAAAAGAAAAAACAGAAAAATAAATGCGTAAAAATAAAAACAAGAAAAAGTAGAAAATAAAAATAAAAACTTAAAGAAAATTGTAAAAAAAAATCTAATAGGATTAAAAACTAAAAAATTAGAAAATAAAAAAGTAAAAGATTAAAAAATGAAAAAATAAAAATAAAAACTGAGCGAGCTGAGCTAAAGCATTGTCATGTGAAAGCCATCACGAATGAATTCACATTTTTTTCTCACATTTTCTAGCAATTTACTAATAACTGATCATTCAGAAATGCTCATCATCATGAACCAATACTCGATCGACCTTGAAATGCACATGCCACTCAAGCACCTATGATTGACCTGAAGAATATTTAGCAAAAACTTGACAAAGAGTCTTGGTAGCAGATTACAAAAAAAAAATGAATGCAGGCATGTTGCTCAATTTTGTCATTTATTGTAAAGATTGCAGAATTGTTCCAGTACAACGTTACAAAGCATGACATAATAACATAATAATCCTAGTAGATAGCAAGAAGCTATTGGCAGACTGACTCAGAAGGCTGGGTACTAATGAACGTTAGCTGCGCGCAGTTTTCCGTCAAATCAGAGCCCGTCAAATTTGTGAACATACCACATCATATTTCTTTATTAATAATAAAATATTGACAAGCATTGCTTCAGGTTACAACTGAGAGAAAATTATGGAGAGCCATTATCACCCACATTCTGGAAGAGTACAGCATATAAAAGAAGTAAAAAATTTTATATGAGATTTCTAAACTTAGCTTAGCCTGGCAAACTGCTACAATTGTGGACGCCTAGTGAGGATCTAACTCAGTAATAAAGGTAATTTTCTACTAAAATAGATTGTTAACCAACGACTTCGGCAAATTCTTTACAATTTTCTAAGACTTATAAGATAGTACCAGATATAAGATCAACAGCAATATATTAGAGACTAGCAGTAGAGCCCGGCGTTGCCCGGGGATGTAACAGTAAGAGATAGATCAAGTATCGACCATCATAAAGACTGAAAAATAAAATTGACAAAGATTATTGTTTAAGGTTGACGGACACGCATGTCTTAATTAGTTTTTTTTGTTTTTGTTTTTTTACGAATTGGTCAAACTCAAACAAAAACATTGTTTTCAATCGTTATGAGTCTACCGATTGAATAGAATTTTATTATAAACAATTGTCTTGTAAATGGAATTTTTAAAGCATTCTAAATGTAAAAATAAAGAAAAAAGTGTGCAAGAAAATAAGAAACACTACCTGCCAAAAAAAAAGTGAAGTTTTGTTGAAATCGGTTGAAAAATGTAGGAAATCCGATCCCATATATAAACGAACACACACACACACACACACACAAACAACCTGGGTTTTATAATAAGTATAACTCGATATGAGTTGTCCCCTTTCATTCTCGTGATGCCTCTTAATCGTGTTTTCAAATTGATTTCGTGCAAAAACAATTGTGTTTTTTCAATTTTTGGCGCTGTCAGAAGCACCGCAAGGTAATTTTACGTAGTCCTGTGAAGTTTTGTTGAAATCGGTTGAAAAATATAGGAAATCCGATCCAATATATAAACGTACAGACACACACACAACCTGGGTTTTATAATAAGTATGATGTTTTGAGAATTTAGCTTTATTCTGTTTGGAAAGCGAGAAGTTGTAATCGATTAGGACAGTGTTTCCCAACCAATTTGGGGACATATCCCATTTTGGTATTTCTAAAATTCTGGTGCACCCCTGGAATATTTAATTCTTACATATTAAAAATTTTAACTGCAATTCACGTGAAGGAAGCTTCAAAGGCCATTAATTTGGTCTCTATACATGTTCCCAAAGACCATTTCGTCTACGAAAAAGAAAAATTAAAAAAAAAAAGAAACACACACACAGTCAAATATATATAGTTTCAATACATATAATAGAGAACTGAAAGGTAGAAATATAAAATATTTGAATGAAAGCTTATTCTATAATATAATTTGATCATTTTAATCATGATAATAATAATAATAATGCAAAATGAAATTTGAACTCATCACAAAATGACTGTTAGTGAGATCTTTGTGCGTCATGTTTGCTACAAATAGATTTTATATTAGGCACCAATTTAGTCAGCTTAAGCCTCAAATCTCCTCGTTTAGTGATATTCAGTCGATTTCTTTTCTTCAATAACAAATCATTTACAGCACTAAAGCCACATTCAGCTAAATATCAAGATGGAAATGGTAAGAATAAATTTCTTGCAACGGTGGTTGAATTTGGGTATTTAGTTACTGTTTCATGACTCCTACGCATACCCCACTAAAATATTATCATGCCCCACCGGTGGCGCATGCGCCGCTCGTTGGGAAACATTGGATTAGGAGAAAGAGAATTCCGTCAAATGTAGAGGCTGTGACAGTGGCTTTTGATGCAAAAATTGTCCTCGAGAAAAAACGTCCTGTAGTACTGGAGTCAAATCAACCAAATGCAGAAGGTTGTAAATATCTTAATGTGTTTATGCTTGAGAGAAAAAAGCCTATCAACATATTTACAGAATATGTCGACAAAGATGAGGACAATAGTCCGAATAATATAAATAGTGTATATTTACAGAACTTGTGAAAATGTGAAAATATTTTGTTCAATCATTGAATTAGATACACATTAGAAGATATGAAAAAGAGAAGTGAATTAAGGTATTTCTTGGTAAGTTGAGGTTGTAGTTATTTTGTCAATGATTTACCTCCAGCTATATCAGGCGAAAGAAAAACGAAAGTGTTATGGGGTCCACCCCTTTTCCATACAAGTGGACTCGACCAGTGTGTACTTGGACTGTTGCCGTTAAATACCCAGAGTCAGTCAGAGTAGACAGAGAGATTGAGAGCAGTGATTGTGATTGAGTTGGAGGTAGAGTAATAGTGTGAGGTAACCGCTTGTAGAAGTCACAGTTACAAGCACGTAGACTCTAAGGAAGTCCTACTTCGAGACTGGATTTACCAGACTGTATATATATATTATTATTATTGCTACTAACCGCGTTTCTGGATCTACTAACCGTATTACTAATTGTATTATTGTGTAAATACATTTATTTGTTATATTTCATTCCTGCATTTGTCATTCATTGGAGACCGAATTTCATCCCGGAATCCACAACAGAAAGGCTGGAATACTTTGCGTAATGTCATTTTTATGACTTGGTTCCAACTGGCCAGGCGATTTAATCAAGACAACCACTTGACGTATTCATTACCATTTGACATGCATGAATTATAGCTGAGTTATGTGCAGATAACTAAATTTTGAAATGCAATATAAATATATATTAAACATTACTGTTTATTTTTTAATTGCAGGTATAAAAAAAGTTTGTCATGAGTGGTAAGAAATATATAATCTCAATAAAGAGACGAATTATTGTAAAGTTATTGACTTATAGAAACACAAATTTCGAAATTGTAAAAAGATTGGATAGAAATCACAGAGCAACTAAAAAACAAATTGAAAATATTAACAAGAAAAAATCGCTTTACAACAACGATTTGAGAAAATTATAAAGTGAATAAGCAAGAAAAGTGAACTAAGAAAGAAAATATTGGAATAATCTGTTATAACAAATATAAACAAAGATGTAGAATATGAAGAACATTGGCCAAGGACATGAAAGTAACCACACTGCCATCTTTAAGTAATTGTCACAAACAGAAACAGGTATGTTATATGAAGGTGTACATAAAATTGATTTCTCAATAATAATTGTTAGTTATGAATATAGAGCTCTATTGGATGGACCTAATAGATGCATTAGACTTTGGCTCCTTCATGGTAACAATCAACTAACAAGGTTTAGAAGGCAATAGGCTGGAGGTTAAATAGATATCACAAAGAGAAATAAATAGATTGAAGGAAGAAGTATATGAAAACTGGTTTCTCAGCAGTAATTTTATTGATGAATGTAGAGCTACATTGGATGGGCTTAATAACAGGGCTAAAGGTAAAGACTTTCATGGTAATAACCAACCAACACGACTTGGAAGACAATAGGGAAGAAGTAAAATAATGTTTCGAGAGCTCGTATTTTAGGCAGTAAAATTATAAGTTTCTTTAAATAAGAAGTTTGTATCAAAATAAATGTAGAGATTTATTGTAATTTCTTGGACACGACATTTTTTATAACCAAGAATCTTAAGTTAAAAGATTTATTCATGCAAGACAATAATTCTTAAAACTCTGCAAATTTCATTGCCCAATTTGTCAAAAAAGTTTTAGAAACATAAAATTAAGGAGATGGTCCCCAGATCCTTCAGATACTAAACCAAGAAAAAATGTGTGTTCATTATTAAACGACATGTAAATGAGAATGGAAAACAGTATTAAAGCAAAGATGATCTCTGGGAAACAATAAAACTGCCTCAAGTATTATTAAAGTCGAAACAATAAAAAAGTAAACAAAATCAAAGAGTGAAAGACTGATAAGAATATAGACTGTCAAATTGTCGATATTAACAGGTAAAATAATTTATTCAATTATATGAAATATTGTGTTAATAAAATATGTTCCCTTGAACTATATCTTTGGGTTCATTATAATTAAAAATTTATTTGCACTTTTTTACAAGGGAAGATCGAAATAATAAAACAATTTATTGCCAATATTTTAAATAGTGATACATATTATAAGTTGAAACCATTACAATATACTCATATAAATATATCATGAATATTTTACAGACATTGATTGGCTAATACAAGTTTATGAAAACATTGACTTCAAAAATAAAATAGGCTATTTATAATTTCTAAAATATTTTGATGCAACTTCTTTAAAGCTGTCTCTTTCACAGGAGTCATAAATGTTTTCAGACTATTGTACTGAATATTTGTGTTGACAGGATGTATAGTGAGTACATTGGCAGGTATTGATATGCTAATTTAGTGGATATGTTGGATTTTCCAACAAAAATGAATATATAAACAATGACGTAGAATTAACAATATATTTTATTGGCTATGCAGCTAAATAGAAAGAATACAAAGAGGATGAATGAAGGTGTGTGTTGAGGTGGCCTTTTTTCGTACGAAAGTATCTGAGAACATCCTATGGAATATTGTGAGATACATATATTTGAGAAGAGTTCTTTATTTGATCGTTTGGGAGAATTATCAGATATACCTGTCGAATACCACTCTTCTGACACCCTATCAAAAGCGCTTCAAACTGATCACATCACGGGGAGATCTGACATTATTTGAGGCAGATCCAGCCGTTTTCCTCGAGCATTCCCTAACCCAGAATGAGTCTTGGGTACATCACTTTGAGCCAGAAAAAAAGAGAATTCATGCAATAAAAATATTCATTCTCACCTTCTCCAAAGAGAGCCAAGGTCGTTTCATCTGCAGGGAAGGTGATGGCCTCAGTTTTTTGGATGTAAAAGGTATTGTGTTTATTGACGATCTTCAAAACGGCCACACTGTCAATGGAGAGTACTATACCAACTTGCTGATGCAGTTACGAAATGCTATCAAGACCAAATGCCGAGGAAAACTGACGAAGGGATTTTGTTTCTTCGAGACAATGCTCCAACTCACGTCCTTAGTTTCAATGGCTGCTGTGTGTGACTGTGGCTTAGAACTGGTTGATCACTCTCCCTAATCTCTTGATTTGGCTCCATCTGACTACCTCTGTCCCCCAATATGAAAAATCTCTTGGCTAGCAACCAATATTGCGGTGATGATGACGTCATA
The DNA here is from genome assembly GCA_903632075.3 of Acanthosepion pharaonis. Lineage (NCBI taxonomy): Eukaryota > Metazoa > Mollusca > Cephalopoda > Sepiida > Sepiidae > Acanthosepion > Acanthosepion pharaonis. The sequence goes on from CAHIKZ030001935.1 coordinate 2,337,189, forward strand.
TCTGGAGTTTATTTGTGACCAACAGGATGAAAGCTTCTTCACCAATGGGATCCAAATGCTGCAACACCGATGGAAAGAAGTGTGTAGACTGCAAGGGGTACTATGCTTAAAAATAAACCTCATTTGGTCACATTCCATGAGATTATATTGGTTAGCCTATGAACTTTTCAATCGACCCTCGAAAATTGTTTAATTATTGAATGTTCAGTTTCCAGCGATATTGGTGTCTTTTCGTATATGTATATGTAGCGAATTGTTTTCTTCAAGTTCCAGTAATTTATCCTATATTCGTTATTTTTTTTTCCAGCTGGGTTGAAATTCGCCAATTAGATACAAAGGGTTAAAGTGTTGACTGAATTTAGATATATCAGTCAGTGATGTTGATAACAGTGGTAAGGAGAAAGGGTTAAGCAGAAACATCTAGATAGTATTATTATTATTAGTAGTAGTAGTAGTTGTAGTAGTAGTTGTAGTAGTAGTAGTAGTAGTTGTCGTTGTAGTAGTAGTAGTAGTAGTTATCTGTTTTATTCCATGTGTGTTGAAATCATCTGTTGTAGTAACCATGTTTTGGCGTATTAAAATTGCATTGAGAAAATTTTGTTCTAGCGTCGAAATATTTTAATTATCTAAAATTTGCATATTTATTCTTTTGCAGGGTTACCAAATATTGAAGATACAAAAAGAGTGAATAAAGGTGTGTATGTAGAGATATCCTTCTCCGTATATACAAGGTGTCTATAAAGTTCGTGTGCACTTTAAAAAAATTATAACTTTATTTGTATTTGCGATAGAAATAATCTGTAAAAAATGTTTAATGTGCCTAGTTTTAAGTAGAGCTAAAATAACTAATATGATTTCAGGCATTACTGTAAATCAGTTGGCAAATGTCTTCCGTGAACTGCAAAATCGTATTACCCTTTGTATTGCTAATGTTGGAGGACATGTAGAAACTTAAATAAAATTTCAATAAAACCTTAAAAAAATATAGATTTACTTCTTTCTAATCCTTTTTACAAATTATTTCTATCGCAAATACAAATAAAGTTATAATTTTTTTAAATTGCACACGAAATTTATGGGCAGCCTGTACATTGTGTGAAGTTTCTATGAAAGATGATGAGAGACTTAAATTAAGAGATCTTTATCTCTTGGTTTGGTAGAATTATTTGATATCTTTGTGTGTAGTCAAGTAAGCATAGAGCTTTGTATGCTGGCACTTTCTGTATTGTGTACAATGCGACATGATGTTCGTTGTGGACTAAAGGTCCCCCACATAGGAACAAGAAGCGTCCTATCTGTCAGGCATCCTGCAAGTAAAAAGTAATAGAGATTTTTGTACTCTTTTCTTATGATACGTTAGCATATCTTTTTAGCAGAAGTTACTTAGCAGACAAGTGGGGTAACCTCACAAGAATATAAAACGAATAGTTTTCAAGTTTTAAGAAATGTTGTGTTTGATTTTTTTTATGACAAATAAAACAGATGCATTTAATCACTGTTATAATCATTTTTTCAATGACTCAAACACATCTATCAACAATCTTTTTAATGCAATATGTATAAAATTTAGGCTTTGACCGGAAAGAAGAGATTTCGACTCCATTTAAATAGCTTTGCAAGTTTCTAAACAGATGGTAATCGAAAGGGGAGATAATCGGGGAATGTGGTGGATTAATTATATTTTTTCCCGCCAAGTTCTCTCTGATCTGTGGTCATTAGTGCGATATATAAGTTTTCTTTTCCGCCAGAATTTAACGTGATTTCAAAGTCTGTCATATTTGTAGGATAAAAAAGCACGTACGTTCTTAACATCATTTCAGTCTATTCGATTGTTTTGTTCTTAAGATAGTCTATACAAAGACAGATAGACAGACGGACAGATAGTCCTGTTTAAGAAATGGTTGGTTTGGTTTGTTTTGTTTTACGGTATATCAACCTCAATGGGTTATTTGATGCCAACTAAATTTTCATTGTTGGTAATATTTTTTTCCAGAAATCTATTTCTGGTAATATTTTCTCCTTCAAAAAAATCTATTTCTGGTAATATTTTTTCTTCAAATATGTATCGCTGGTAATATTTTTTTCAAAAATGTATAGCTGGTCACATTTTTTTTACAAAGTATTTCTGGTATTAAAACCTATTTTAACACTTTCATAGTGTTTTGACCCCAATTTGGGGGTAACTATTTAACTATTTACCCATAGTTGGGACCCTAACAGGTGCTACCACCCCAGGTCAGGGTGGATTTGAGAACACCAGCAATTAAGATGTGGTTGCACGCTCCTCAAAACCTCCTGATCAGAGGCCTGGCTTTTAGACGTAGTTTATCGTCATACCCAGGACGATTAAGAAATGGAATTCAAAATGTCTGCTAAAATAAACACTGGATATATTCGTTACAAATTAGTTAAAACTTCTATGAAAAGATTTCAAAATACAGACAGCAGTAGTTTAAAGTCTGTTGCACACTGGATGCTCCAAATAATTTACCTTATATCAAACATGGATTTCAAAATGAATATTTGTCTTAGTCCGATAACGTCACACTGCAATACTTGTATATCTTTTGTTTCCCGCATCTATCACCAAATACAGCCATTTCGAGAAAGTTTTCTCCAAAAGAACGATGTGATTAGAAACAATTTCACGAAACATTTGCACACCCACACATACATGCGCACACGCATATACAGGTGCAATGGGTAAATTGTCGCTATTTTATATTTTTAATTTTGCGCATGTGCGTTGTTTGTTTTTAATTTTGTCGACTGCACAGTATAATAGGGTCAGTTGAACACCGTCTTTGAGAAGAAGAACACATAACGCAATTAACTAGCCAGAAATTTGGCAACAGTTTGCTGTACTGCTTGCCATTCGCGCCGGCAGCTCCAGTACGAACATTTCAAAATGTTTGGGTATCAATCTGAGGACACTGTAGACGATTCGGAAAGAGTTGGATGAGGCTAATAGTTTTTACGAAGGTACAGAGCTCGGAAAACTCACTCTGACTGTTCCTTTTATTAAGGACTCCGAAATTCGTTGGTGAAGGCCTACATCATGTGCCTTGAGGAGGTAGTGCTGCCCTGGGTCAGTGGGGTAGCTGTTAAAAGACTCTATGTCTGGCAACAATATTCTGCACACTGCAATATTTGTATATATGAACCCAGTCAATTTCTGCGACCACATGACTCCTTACGCCTGGCCACCTAACTCCCAAGACTGCAACCCCCTTGATTATTATGTTTGAGGCGCAGTTGAACGAGAGACCAACAAAACTCCTTGTAGCACCAAAGATAAAATGGAGGCAGGAATTATGGCATCATTCACCAACTTAAAGAAGGAGACCGCTCAGAAGATTTGCAGGAGATTCCGTAGTCGTTTGGAGGTCCTGCTTAAAGCCAATAGTGATTTTATGGAATAAATTTACTCATTAGTATTTCAAGGTATTTTGGTGTAAATTTAGTAAATATATCTGTCAAAATGAGATTTCAGTGTTATTTCCGCTTTTGCGTAATTTGGACGAAAATTTATCCATCACACACTCTCACATATAGATAGATAGATAGATAGATAGATAGATAGATAATATTAGTGGTCAATATATATATATATATATATATATATATATATATATATATATATATATAAATTCCCAAGAGGATAGAATCCAGGTAGAACTCAATTTCTAGGACAGAGTAAGAATATAATATAAGAGGCTCAAACACTAATATTCCATGGTTATAATTTATTACATTGGAATCGTAATCACGATCCAAATCATCAGACCTCTTATATTATATATATATATATATATATATATATATATATATATATATATATATATATATATATATTAAATGGTGCAGTATAATTAATATTACAAAGATTTAGTCATGCAAAGAATAAATCAGTAAAAGCTAATGTAATTAATAGCGAAATCACTTCACTGGCAGATTAAATAAAGCATTAACTTACTAACCACTCGCTGAATGACGCGATCCTTGTTTTTAAAAATTGTAAAACGGATAAATGAGAGGATCGGCCTGGTATTGAACACGACACGAACCTCAGCCGAAAAATAACAATCACGGACACTAGACGAAATTTGCCTGGAGAGGTTTACACATTCTGCTCCAATCCAAGGAAGTTGCAAATATACAGGTCACCTTTCGAACGTAGTGGGGGGTAATTTTTTTTTTTAAATTAACGATCTTGTCACGAATGACACAGTGAACAATATTAGGCGGATACTCATTGCTACATAGAGTCCTCGTGACAAAATCGGTTTTACTATCAAGGTAAACCTCTGTAATGGGAACTTACCCATAATAATAATGGACTATTCCTGACATTATAAATACTGTGCCTCTCAAGAGGTATGAGGATATATTGTAAGACGAGAAGAGATTATTTACATTATTCGGACTATTGTCCTCATCTTCTTACGCCATATCTATCACAACGTTTCGGCCGTTGTACGCTCCGGCCTTCTTCAGGTGGTTGGATTGTCGAACTGAACCCTTTATTTCGCTCACTGGGGTAGACTGTTCTAGTTCCACGTGCCATGTTTGATGGATGTCAGTTATCAGTTATCTCCTGTTAATTTCCCTCTGAAAGTTCCCCACTGCCTTAACCGGGTATTGAACTCACACTCTTTGGGTCCTGTCACTGGATCTAACCAACGCCTTTAACCACCTGAAGAAGGCCGGAGTGTACAACGGCCGAAACGTTGTGATAGATATGGCGAAGAAGATGAGGACAATAGTCCGAATAATGTAAATAATATACATTATACCTCATCTCAGAAATATAGACAGACTCACAAGGAGAGATAATTGAGAGCATAGTGTAAGGACATTGGAATAGTGATACTTGTCGAGACAACATAGTTCACTCTAACCAAATCTGATAGTCATTACTAATACTTCTACTTCTTTGTATTATATTTCTGTTGTAATATATCTTTGTATTCCATACCTGTATTCGTGTTATTCTTTCATTGGACCATCACCGTGGTACAAGGAACTTGGACCATAACAACCTCAGAACAAATCAACGTCCTACGCGTCAAAGTGTTCATGAATTTTATCTTCTGCTTATTTGAAAAAAGGAATCCCAACGCGTGTACAAACCGGCAAAAGTAGACTTCCTACACACTGAGGTGAAAAACAATATTAGAGTACGATGCATCAATACGTCCAAAAAAGCAAGTTGAGAATTGGACTCTTTCTCGGCTGTAAACCTCAAAGATGGATGAAGACTCTTAAGAGAGGAGAAAAATTGATCTACTTCAGCTTCATCATTAAATAAACAAAAAGTATCGTCCAATACCGACAATCTAATAAAAGGACAAAGTGAACGACAAAGCAATCTCTCCTCGTGAAAACCGACAAATATATTTACCAGTGCAGGGACCAAAGGGGAACCCATGGCAACACCATCAGTCTGTCAATACATAATGTTATCAAAGCTAAATTCAATAGATGAGGTGGCAAATTTCATCAGTTCAAAGAACACTTTCTCAGAAATATCTGGAGGAGACAAAGAGTTGCGATAATTTAATTTTTTTTTAATCATGCCAAATAATATTCAGCTTAGCGTTTTTACAGCAATACTCAAGTTCTGTCTTACTAAGAATGTTTTTAAATACTTTAAATTGAGGTAAAGCTCTCATCTATTCATAAGGATATTCTCCCCCCTCATCAAGTTAATTCTTTTGCGTATAAATATAATTGTGGTTGCGGAGTCAGCTACATAGGGAGGACTACCCAGCGACTAAATGTGAGGATAAAACAACACGTGCCAGGTAAGATTTGGAATCACACCTTGGTTTCAATTGAACTAATCCCAAATACCTATGGATCCTCTATTAGTGAGCACCTTTTAAAGAACAGTAAGTGTGCGGCTGAATTCAGTGTTGACTGGTTTACTGTTTTGCCTCAGTCACACTCTTTATTTCATTTTAAGTAACTATAGTCTGTATACCAAGTCTCGCACACTGTCTCCCCGTAAACAGCGTGATTGTTTGCTGAGGGCTTGCTATCATTGGTCTCTAGTACTTTCCCCCTTTTTTTTCTCTCCTTCTCTTCTCTATTCTCTCATCAATTATTTGCTAATTAGATTTTTTGTATTTAACTCTTTTTTCCCGATGAAAAACTTGGAAGAGCGGAAGCGAAACCGGTTAGTTTTCCTCTTTCATTACTTTTTTCTTTTTTTACCATCAGTTTTTAATTATGCCAAATAATATTCAGCTTAACGTTTTTACGGCAGTATATATATATATATATATATATATATATATATCCTATACTCCTGAGGAAAATGTACTCAATATCGGAGATAGATAATATTTAGATATTCAGTGTGGACATAGGAATCAACATTTCATGGTGATTGTCAGTTTCACGCCTGTAGCAAATTTACGATTATTCTCCATTATTTATCTATCTACCTGTCCGAGTGAGTGCTAAAAATGTCTCGGCTCGACGCACTTCCCAAAATTTGTCTTCTGATGTTTGATTATTGAAATACTGATTTTTGGAAAGTGGTCAAACCGAGAAGTTTTCATTACATCCACCGCTGTGTGTGTGTGTGTGTGTGTGTGTGTGTGTGTGTGTGTGTGTGTGTGCGTGCGTGCATGTGTGTCTGTTTGATCAGCGTCATGATGTCGTCTGCTTTCATTCAATATATCCTTTTTGGTTGAACAGAAAACAATTACCCTCAACAATTTCCTCCATTTTTCGCATTCCTTTCGTCGATTACAACCTACAAAAGATCGTCTGCTTTCCCCATCACCTTTTTTTTCCTTATCAACAATCAACCATGTTTAATGATTTATTCAGAGATTCCATAAAACACTGAAAAAATTGTTATAAAATATTTCATGATATAAAATATTTTATATCGCACTATGCCCAAATTTAGAAATAACTTTAGCAATTGCTGTGAGTTTTGGGGTTGATGTTTTTGTAGCTGTCAAATATTAAGAGTAAAGCAAATACAAATGTGATGATATATAAAATATTTGTTTTGAAAAAGTGATTTATTAAAATAAAGACAGAAATTGCGTCATAAGAAAGAGACGCAAGTGTCACAATGAGGATCGTAAATCTGATCTTCAATGGATTGATAAATAAATTATTTAATTATATAAACAGTTAGAGTTTCAGTAACATTTCTCTCTTTACATATAGACATACGTGTATATGGGTGTGTGCGAATATATATATATATATATATATATATATATATATATATATATATAGACACACACACATACACACATATATATATATATATATAAGTGAATTGATTGAAGGCTGTTTCATGCTAGGCGCAATCGTCGGACGATTGCGTCCAGCCTGAAACAGCCTGTAGCCTCTGAGTGTTGACTTCACTGTTCACTTTTATATTTGTATTTACATACGCTCTTTTTCTGATATTGAGCATTTCATCCCATAAATATAACACACCTTAAAACTATATTTCTTCATATATATATATATATATATATATATATATATATATATATATAAATTTTTAACGTTAAAACAAAATGTACAGTTTTGTAGTGTGCATGTGCATGTTCTAATGTAACACTGCATAATAAATAAATATTTATTGCTCTACTTTTGTATTGAGGCCTGTTTTAAACTAATGTTCTTTTACATTCGCAATAATTGTAAACGTGTCCTCAAAGATTCTAAGTCTTTATTTGCTGACAGAATGAGGCACTGTATAGTCATTAACAAGCTTTGTTCTCCTGACTACTGACGGCTCTGTAATAGTGTGTTAAGTAGGCCTAATGTCAATTTGAGGTGTGTTAACATCTTCTGCTGGTAAAGCAGAATGTTTTACTCGTAAATTCTCTTCCAATTCTTCTCTAAACACATCAGGAATATCTTTGCCTGACATTCCACATAGAATTGAGTCTCTATTGCTTGATATACATATATCAGGTCATTCCATAAGTTCTGTCTGAATTTTGAATAAAGAAAACAAGTGACCAAATGTTACATTTAATTACAGATTCAGTCAACAATGTATTTTCCCTGGTTATCTATGACTTCTTTCCATCTATTAACAAGCTTACTAATTCCATTACTGTAAAATTCTTTTGGCTTTGATTCGAAGAACTCACAAATGTCAGTGTTAACCTCTTCCTGTGTTACAAAAGCTGTTTCTTCCAAATGATTCTGTAAGCTACGAAACAAATGGTAGTCTGAAGGAGCAAGATCGGGAGAATAAGGTGGATGAGGAATTTTCTCCCAACCAAGTTCTTCGATCTATTATGACGTGATTCTTGCTGTGTGGGGTCGTGCATTCTCCTGATGAAACATCACCTCTTTTCGATTCACTAGAGTAGGTCTTTTTTTCCTCAAAGCTTGGTTCAAACGCTCTAATTGCTGACAGTATATTTGAGCATTAATTGTTGCATTAGGTGGTAAGAATTCAAAGTGGATTATTCCTTGGCGATCCCACCAGATTGAAAGAAGAACCTTTTGCCCATAAAGTTCCCTTCTCGGCTGTGGCTGGGGTCCTTCCCCTTTACCTAAACCAATGTCTACGACGCTTAACATTTCGATAAAAGATCCATTTTTCGTCGCCAGTCACAAGTCTATCCAAAAAAGTGAAACAAGTTGGCGAGAATGGAGAGAAGAGCAGATGTCAACTCGGGATTTGAGGTTGTTTTCAGATAATTCATGAGGCACCCATTTTCCAAGTTTAGGAACTTTTCCAAGTTTTTGAAGATGACGATGAACAGTTGTATGGTTTGAACTGAGAACCACTGCCAATTCCTCAACTGATAAAGCAGGATTTTCTTCAAAGGCTGCTTCAAGAAGCTTTTCATCAAACTTAACTGGGCGTCCGGTTCGATCTTCATCTTCAAGGGTGAAATCTCCGCCTATGAATTTTGCAATCCATCTTCTGCAAGTTCTTTCATTCACACATTCCTCTCCATAAACTGAGTGAATGTTTCTAGCCGCTTCGGCTGCTGAGTTTCCTTTCTTGAACTCATAAAGCATTATGTGCCTCAAATGATTCTTGGGCACTTCCATGTTAGCAGGGTTTTAATCAAACAAAATTTAATTTTATTGTTCTCTGAAATAAAATTGGAGCAGTTTAAATACATCTAAACAAAAATAATGTTCAGTTCCATTAGAGATTATAAAATAATCTTTAAATTTTGTTAATTTTAACAAAAAGTTAAAATTCGGACAGAACTTATGGGATGACCTGATAACTCCATCGATGGTTTCTGCTGTCATCTCTAAAATGGATTCCCACAAAGCATGAGTATTCGATAGTATCCCCTCAATAGTCTTGAAGAAATGTGCTCCTGAACTGGTTCCTGTTGTCTCTAAACTCTACAACAAATGCCTTGTTACTTCTTGCTTTCCTGCTTATTGGAAATCCTCTCGTGTAATCCCAGTCTTAGGCGAATTGTCTGATCTTTCTATCGGCCTATTAGCTTTCTACCTCTTTTTGGGAAAGTACTAGACTCTCTAATCAACTCGGAATCGATTAAATATCACACTTCGAAGGGTATTCTTACTGGCAAGCAATATGACTTTCGTTTTTCTAGGTCTACTGCTGATGTGTTAACGGTTATGGCTGAAAGTGTATCAAGCTTTAGATAAGAATGGTGAAGCTCGAACTGTTACTTTGGATATCTCGAAGGCATTCGACAGGATTTAGCATGTTGGTCTTCTTCAAAAGTTGATAGATTATGGTATCTCCGAATACATTTTTGAACTGATTCAGGCATCCTTATCAAATGAATATTGTCATGAACGGCCACTCTTCTTGATCATTTTGTATTAATGCAATGGAAAAATTATTTTAAATCAATTGCCAGTTATGGATAATGCTGTCACATCAGGTCTGGTGACTCTGCTATGTATTTAGAAATTCTTGATAAAAATCCAACGAAGCATCGACCTGGTACCACGACTTTAGTCCCTTTTTCCACCTCCGTAACGTGGCTTCTCTGTGCCTTTTCTATAGATACTTTCATGGTAATTGTTCTGATGAGCTTTCCTCGATGTTTGCCTAGATTTTATGAGTTTAAGCGCAGTACTAGATTGGCGGCGAGGTCTCATCATTTTACAATTTAAATGGCTAGATGTAACCGTAAGTTCTATGCTAAGAGTTTGTTCTCTTGCAATTCTCGCTTGTGGGACTCTCTTCCTGCCTCTTGCTTTCCAATCAACTTTGATCTTCAAAACTTTTAATGCAATGTCAATCGTTATCTTCTGTCTTCATAATTCCTTTTCTTTTATAGTTCTCTCTGTGGTGGTATGACTATATATATATATATATATATATATATATATATATATATATTTATATTATAATACGACAGGCATGAATACGACAGGCATGGTGCTTTGATTTATTTTTTTATACAATTTCTCATGTGATCTAATAATTTTTCTTTTTGGATGATAAATTATATAAAAACTGTCCAATTGTTCTTTTTATCCGAGCGCTTTCGGCTATACCTTTAGCTATTTTCAAGGTTTAAATATATAAACTGTTAACAAGAAATAGATTGTTGTATGCATGCATTTATATAATGTTTTCATTTTTCACGATCAAGATATTGTGTCCATGCTCATAGTTGATATTATTAAGTGTTGCTTTTCTGGTTTTTATGAATAAGGCTTCCATTATTTTTAGCATGTAGATGTTATTATATTTGTGTTGTCAACAAGTATGTTATGAATAGGCCTGTTCGGTCTCCCTGGGTATTTAAATGAGACCTAATTGAGCTATGGTCAGAAAGGTGTAGTGTGAGTCTTCATGACAAACATGTTGTAGTATGGCCTATATAATAATTTACGAATTTTGATTGATCAAGAATACATTTCCTTAATGGACATTTAATTTCATAAATAATATTTGTCCTATTTAATTTTGTTATAAGAGGTGAATTATTATTTTTAACTATAATTTTAAGGGTTTTAAATTTTTTGTAATTAATAATTAATCTTATTTTTTTTCCTTTTTTTTTATTTTTGACACGAAGACTTTCTGCTGCTACACGCGGGAGCAAAGGGGCATCAGCGGGTTTCTTTCCTTTTATATATCCTGAATAGAATGACACCTAGTGCCCTGAAAGACAAGGTGGGAGTAATCTAATATAGACGTAAAAGTAGATCGTTGTTTAAGCATTGAGGAAGGCCCTAAAGAATCTACCAAAATATTACACACGGAATCCAGAAGAAGAATTTAGAACATCCAGGCGACAGTGTTGATAAAGAGAGCTAGAATACTAACAGGAGCGATGACTGTCACATGATCTCAGGTGAAAAATACCAGTTGGTATTGTTATGAAAACTCAATGAGGAAAATAATAGCAACTGGAATGAGTAAAAGTTTTATTCAAATAATATTAAATATATTTTATTGTGTACCTAGTTAATGTGTGTAAGTTTTGTTCCTGGCCTGCTACCAGCTACATCCGGTTATGATCCAAGTTGTGATTCCCAACTTCCCCTGTTTGTTTTGGCCCTCTTTCATCTCGACTGGGTCAGCTTTATTGATTCCCTATGACCGTCTATATTTTCTCTTTTCCCTCTCCCTTGGCAAGAGAGCCTCTTGATTTTGTTCAATGGGCAGAATACAGCGGCCTTTCCTTTTTGAGGGTTGGACAGGTCCTACTAACATCAGTTATATTAATTTTGCCTTGTTTGATATTTAGTTTGTTTTGGGTCTCATCCTCCACTCTCATTGTCAAATATTAGATTTTTATCTACGAAATATTTAATATCATTAAATTTTTAAATCTCGGGGTGCGTTTTGTAGGTCCCCCTGAGAAGATGAGGTATTATGGTGTATGGAGGATTGATTGGTGACGGACGAGTTTTTGTGGTGAAAGCGCAAATTGTAACGAGTGAATAGGTCGTGAATCGGATTAGCTAGGTATAAGATAGTTAGTGAAAACTAGCCTCAACCCCTTTCCACCTTTTCGGCCTTGTGCCATAATTGTATTTTTAATACAATAAATATCAATAATATTAAATATATTTTATTGTGTTACGTCACTTATAAATAATAATACAAAACGCAGAATGACGTTTACCTTAGTTTCACAGACAATGCAAAAGCATTTGACAAGAAACGGCGCAAAGATTTATTTGAACGGCTAGGAAAAGTTTATACATTTCGGAAATACATCGGAATAATCTAAAATACAGACGAGGCAATGCCGAAGATCAGAGTCTCGTTTGAAGAGATAGACAAACCCAACCCCGTGTATACCGGGGTCTACGGGCAATTTTTGCCCGAGCCTACAGACTCAGAACGCTCTATGTTAAAAACTGGCCTTGTTCCACATCTTGACTTGTGGGGAGATTGGTAAATAGAGAGAATACATTCTGGGAAAATGAGCATAAGAAAATGATGCATCTTCTCACAGAATTTATTTGACCGATACAAAGAGGCAATCCTAAGACAACCAGAAGTCTGAACAGGATTTATTATTGGCGAACACAATCTTAACGACATAAAATATAGAGGATAATACGATATTGATGGCAAACACAGAAAAATATTTTAGGAACTTATAGACACACTAGTAAAAGAATATGGGAAGAAGGGACTAACAATCAATTGTAGGAGAGACTGTATGGCTGTAAGCAAGAAGGACAGTCTAAGAGGAGATAGTATTTGGAGATGTCGAAATTTCGGAAGTGTTTTAACAGACCATGCATAATGTGGCATAGAAATTTGAATGCACGCTGAAACAGTGAAAAATGCCTTCCAAAAGCTAAACAGAAGTATTAAGAAACAGGAAAAGTTCGTTAGAAACAAAGACCGCTGTATTGTTAAATATTATATCAATGCTTCTATATGAATGGTTAACAATTTTCTCCCAGATGAAGAAGGCACTTGAAGTAACAGGAATGTTCTACGGTCGGCTGCTGAGACTGCCATGGAAGAAAGAGAAAGTTTTAAGGAAAATGGAATCGAAAAGGACATTTAGAAACAGAAAGAGTCAGTTGAAATTTCTAAGCCACATAAAGGGGAAAGATTGCTTTGAGAATTTGAAACTCACAGGATACATGTAAGGCAAAAGAGCAGGAGAACATGGAGGAATCTAGCAAATGTGCTTGTGTAAATGGATGGCAGAAAAAGGTCTAGGATCGATCATAAGGTGATGAACATTGCTTGGGGATACAAAGGATAGGAAGATAAGGAGGACCATGATTGCTTACGTCCTGAAGGGACACGACACATGAGAGAAATAACCGAATCATTTATTCAGCATTAATTCTTTCGGGTGTTCTTGGAGAAAACATGTGTCTTAACTGACTTATAGTAAAGAGATAAATTTAAATATCTGTGAATGGCAGAAAATGCGACACAGAAATTCGTTAGAAACAAAGAAAAGAGCGCTGAACTGCTATGCAATATCTATCATCCTATATGGTAATGGATGCTAGACAATTTCCTCACAAATGAAGAGTAGAATTGAGGCTACAGCGATGTGGTTCTACAGAAGGCTGCTGAGAATAACATGGGTAGAGCATATAAGCAACGTGGAAGTTAGAAAATGGGCGCAAAAAACACTTATACTTAGAATCAGAAAGAGTCAGCTGAAATTTCTGAGACACAAAATGAGCAAAGACAATTTTGACACTCACAGGACGTAGTGAAAGCAAGATAGATCGAGGGTAACAGTAAGTAACCTACCAGACGAACTGATTCAAATGGATAGCAGACCTGGGAGGGAGAGTAAGGAAGTATGAAGGATATGAAGTTATCGAGAATAATAATAATAATGGCTTCTGTCCTGAAGGGACACAGCACATAAAAAAAGACAGCAACTATTTATGGTGGGACGTTTTGTTCCTATTACAAAAATGCAATTCGCCATTGTATATATGTGATTATATAAAAGGATAATTTTTATATTTTTAAAAAGAAATTCTTAAAGAAAAGATGACGTTTGACTTTTCTTTTTTAGTAATTTTTTTGTTAATCCTTTCTCAAGATAAAATGAAATCGATGCAAAAATATGTGGACCTTTTTTCTAATGACAATATTTTTTTAATTCATGAAAAAAAGTCGTCTGTTTATAATTGTAATGAATGAAGAACTATTTCTCCATCTTTTTGTCTCATTTTCCCACGCATGGTAATTTCTCATGTGTCTTTGTTTTTCCATTAAAAATCGTTGATTTGGCGAATAATCCGCTTACAGAAAAGACGTCAACTAATGACATTTTCCAAGAATGTTTTCCTGCTGTGCATTTGAGGATTTTCGTTCTGTTTATTTGTACTTTTTTGTTTTAATATGATTCTTTAACATTTGAATTTAATATTTAATACGTCACCACAAAGCCATTGATATTTCCAGTTTGCGAATAAAATATCATCAGAGAAATAAAACAATGATTGGTGTTCAAGCCCAGATAAAAGCTAAAATTTCAAATGCTGATATTCAAGACAAACAGGTCCTCTCTACTTTCACTCCAGCCCTAAAGAAAGACGTTAAGCAGGCATTCGCCAATTTCATGCAACACTTTTGTTCTAAATTAGAGCTATTTTTCACATGGGATTTTTATAAAATATCAACAGCTCCTGAAGAATTATGACATCATGGAATGTCATGAACCAATTTGGAATGTAAAGCTATGCCGGGAAATCAGGATTTAAGAGATTTGTGGGCAACATAGTTCAAATATTACTCGAACAAGTTCCCTATATTTCACTTCGTCGTTGTACTCCCAGAAACTGAAGAATTTAAAGTGATGATATGCACATAGATACACACTTGATCACAAGAAATGACAAAGTATCGCGAGAAAGTTCATGTAACAAAAATAATAAACATTAAAACCAGACTTCTTGCAGTCATAAAATTGTTCTGTTTTTTCGCCGGCTATATAAGTCATCTTATATATCTTGTTTTTTTTATAACATTCGCTTTCCTTTTCGCATTTAAGACACCTAGAGTGCTCAATGAATATTGCATAATGTTGTGACATCGTATATTATTCTTATGTATCAACTTGTCTCTTTTTTGTCACAAATGTTGAAATTGTACAATCAAAGAAACGAACGTTGACATATATTCCTCTGTTACCTTATTTTGATTTGAACCGATTGTCTAGAGTTACGTGGTCAAGTGGATTAAAGCCTTGGTAAAAATGTTTTGTGATTCCCTAATAAAACAATCTATCTCCGTGGATTAACTAAAAGGGTCGTTTCAAAATTCCGTAAAGTTACCAATTACAACGTCAGACATATGAAGAAGGCCTGAGAGTGCAACGATATAACAGGCAAAACGAGATAATAATCAAGATGGACGTATTGGTACGTATAACAAGGCATATTGCAGGAATAAATCCTCATGTAAAAATATTTTTAAAATTCCGAAATAAACGATCCAATTAGCAAATGCAGTTTACTATCATAATATCAGGAAGGAAATTGATGTGCATCTTATGAAAATAAACATTTCACTCTGAATTTTTTTTTTAATGAATTACTGAAAAAAGAAATAGTGAAAACTTTCTATTCTGAAATCAGGATTGATTTTGTGTTAATGAATCCAACTAAGACGATGTTTAAGATCGAAATATAAACCTCTCCAGTTTACTCAGATCACAGTGTTTTTTTAATCATTTCACCCCAAACAAGGCAATAAAGCCACTAAGACGCAAGGTGTTACTAAGTGTTGAAAAATATGTGAAAAAAAGTTTATTAAGGAGCGGGAACTAAGGAAACAGAAGATGACAATTGACACTGAAATTATATTTTTGAAGAACAAAGTTGATTGGAAGGCAAGAAACCAGAAGAAAGTTCCACAAGCGAGAAGTGTGATAAAAGAAACTGTTAGCATAGAATTTGCAGTTAAATCTAGCAATTTAAACGGTAATATGATGAGACCTAGTTACCAATCTAGTACTGCGCTTAAATTTGTAAAGTCGAGGTACCAAAGAGGAAAAATTCATCAGAATAATGCCATGAAAATATTTATAGAAAAGGTACAGGGAAGTCGCGTCACGGCAGTTGGAAAATAACTGAAGCAGTTATGCCAAGTCAGGACCAATAAGATTGCAGATTCTCTAAATACATAGTAGAAGCACAATACCAGATGTGACAGCAATATTTAATGCATCAATGAATGGCAGACTTATGAATTTGGCCGATGGTAAAAGCTGCTGGTGGCGCCAGGAGTGACAGTACCGCCTTAGCCACCAAAACTGTGTAACTTCCTCTTGTTGGTGGCTGACGATGGCAGGGCATCGCACGTGCTGGCACACGTCGTATGTAGAAAAAAATATGTAAGATAGATTTTGGCGAGAAAATTGTCTAACAGTTAACCAACTTTCGTAGCAGCAGACTTTGCAATTGATTCGATATAATCTTTCCACTTCATGCCAGCGAAAAACGTCAGCTGAAAAAAGATGCAATGAGTCAATATCCTGGAGGTTAACATCAGCCATGTTGATGGGAGGCAAAAAAAGGTTCCCTAAGACGATTGAAAGAGAGTAATTTCGTTTTGGGAGTGTTAAAATTAACATGCCATTTCTTGTCCCAGTTAACAACAGATTGAAGGCCATTCTTTTAGATCAGCTGCCAATTTGACCTTATCGAACCGATTAGAATTACACTTAAGACAGGATTAAGTAGTTGCATCGTCATCATAGATACCTAGTTGAGAAGTAGATGACATCGGGAACGTTGCTGATGAAAATGAGGAACAACATAGGTTCATGGATATAACCCTGGCGGACACCTGCATTAATGTAAAAAAATCTTGGTGTCCAATGCTGTATCATATTTGCATACTCCAAAACCTAGCGCACGTTATGGAATCAAACAAAATTCCATCACTAATTACAACTGACTACGGTCATTGTCATTAATAATGGATAACATTAAATTAAATATTGTGTTGACAAGTAGCGTGATTCTGATACCAGAGACTGTCAGCTTTTAAAAAATACAACACTTTCTCACACTTTCACCAAACTTTAATGATTTCATCAGGTTGTTTTCGTGTATTTTTCAGTTATTGTGTTCTTGGCATAAAAAATCTAAAAACTTAAGCAGATTGTGATTATATTTATTTCAGTGTTGACAAGCTCGGGCAAACTTCTCAATGATGTAACTAATTTCGTTCTGAATTTTTTCAGATATTCCTTTGGCTTTTAAAACGAAAACTTACTAAGATTTATTTCGCACTCGTTGGGACAGAGATAGATAAGTTATATTTGATGACAGAACGCAAACGACATTTAGTTTATTCGTTTTATTTTTAAGCTACCTTTTTAGGATGGGCAGGTAGTGTAATGGATATCAGCGCCGAAAGAGAAAAAAGCAAGCCGATTTCAAATCCAGGTCTCGCCTGTTTCGTTCAAGTTCACTCCGATGCTCTTAGAGGAGACATGAATCCGTCTCTTCTTTCCGGTCGGGATAGACTGGACTTGTCTGTTTGGTTGACAATCAGTATAAGAGAAGGGAAATTCTAAATTGCAAACCACGGAGAAGACAACAGGAAACTACTCCACTCTCTTTCCCAAGAAAGGTAAAGCCATGATCGTCTACGTCCTAAAGGGATATGGCATTAGAAAAAATAAAAATAATAAAAAAAAGTGAAATTTAATGTTGAACGGATTCGCTTGCAGTGTCTTGCGAAATGTGATACTCATTAAACCCAAATATATTCGTAATATCAAGTGATTGCTAATCTATCGGATTATCCCTTAAGGTTGTCAAATTCTCTTCAGATATTTCATGATAAATATTAATTAACTGAGTAATCCGGAGGATAGCTTGCCTTATGGTTATTAGCAATGTAAACGGTATCACCAAAACGAATTCGAATTCCGGTTGAGATGGATGATCTTCCTATAGGATCCAACGACCAACACACACAAACAAACACATACACACACACACACACAGAGACTTAGGGGTAGAATCTCTAGCTAGGATCGAAACCCGGCTGAATTGGCGGGTTTCGATCCTAGTTAGAGGCAACCGGACGTCTAGCCACACTGATGAACTGTGATACAGCAAAACAGTCTATCTGTAGATGACAATATGTGCTCCTGAAAAATTTATTTCGGTTGAGCTCTCTGGGGAGGAAGTGCGAGTTTGTAAACAGTAACTATTACTGCTAATAATGCAAGGCTCGAGTTCTCTCAGTCAGTGGGTGTTTATCTAAAAATAAATACGCTTAAATTCAAGTTCATTCCTGACGTACGCCATTCTCCGACTGATGCAAATTCAGCCGGATTTCGATCCTAGCTCGAGTCAACCGGACGTCTAGCTACATTGATGAGCTGTGATACAGCGAAACAGTCTGTCTGTGGATGACAATATATATATATATATATATATATATATATATATATATATGTGTGTGTATGTGTGTGTATGTGTGTGTGTGTGTGTGTTAGACATTTTACTCTACTAATTGGATTATACTAAGTCCATTTCACTTTAACAGATAAATACATATAACAAGAAAAGTTAAATTCAAACAAAATTCTCACTTGAACGATTTGAACAAGAACTCTGGCGTCGCGGCATCGTACGTTTCAAAACATATATTCAACTGTCAATAAATAGCATAATTTAAAAAAACATCTTTCGGTCTTTCCTCTCTCTATATATCTGTTTCTATCTCACTCATACTCCCTAATTCACTCTAAACATTTCCTTCTTGCAACCCGCAGCTAATTTTCTGCGATCAATATGAATCTTCGTATGATTTTTAATTGTACAGGTCTGATCTAGACAGTCGTAATAGAGTAGCAATAGTAACTTCTATTACGCCTGTAATCACCTCGATAGGTGCAAGTCAATATATATATATATATACACTTTAAAAATCAGGTCAGTTGAATCTGCTACCTTGGTTTCAACCTTACGGTATCCTCAGGCGATTTTTTATCAAATGACCTCTTAACGCTTTAATTTTTTAAAAAATAATGAAGGCTATATATATCATTATTTTCAAAAATAAATAAACAAACACACAACGTTGGGTGTAATAAAGAAGAAGAAGAAGAAGAAGAAGAAGAAGAAGAACAACAACAACAACAACAACAACATCAAGAAAAAAGAAGCAAGGGTATTGTAAATGTATCGTTGGTTTTTAATTGAAATGTAGATTATTTTTTTTACCCCGCCACATGTGTGCTTAAGAGGAATTTTCTAATATGTAAGCAAGGTCTTAAGACTTTGGTTTTCTGGTTTAAAAGGTTCTTTGGATCCAGAAATGTCATAATTGCTAATTTTTCCTGTTGGTAGAGATTGCAAATATTGTTGTGGTTATTGTTAGGATTTCCCTTTTTAAAAAATTTTCCACCTTACCATCGGATCCCTGTTGTTTTTTTGTTTGTTTTTTTTTTTCTTTTAAATTATGGCATGGTCAGCTAGTTTGGTAGAGTACCTAAGAGTTGCTAGCTTAAATGACGACCTATGATTGTACCATCTACGTTTGAAAGTACCTTCCCTACATCCTATGTAGGTTTTATTTTGGCCATTAATACTTGTTAATTCTGCTTTATAAATTATATCTTCTGTTTTACAAGCTCCATTTAATGGACATCTATTCCTGTTTCTACAGTTGCATAAATTACTAATGTTATCTATATTTTACTGTGTGTGTAAACATTCCGAGTAGTGCAAACGGTTTTTGATATATATATATATATATATATATATATATATATATATATATATATATATATATATATATATATATATATTAATAAGCAATAAAAATATTAAAGCATAAAAAATAATTCTGAAAATAGAATCGCAAAAATTTACATCGGAAGTGATACTATTTTTTTACTTTAGCTGGAAGTAAAAAAAAAAAAAGAAAAAGAAAGAAAAAAGAAATAAAGAAAAAAGAACGAACGAAAGAAAAAGAAGAAAAAGGAAGAAAATCTAAAGAATTTTCCGGAAAGATGCCCATCCCGTGTCGATTTCTTTCATTGGGTCTTTTTCTTCTTCGTCTTCTTAAGTTAACATTAATCTTATTTCTTTTTATCGTTTTTTTTTTTCTTCTGTTCTTCTCTTCTCGATGTCCCACATATTTCTCAACGGTGGGCTTAGCGTTGAATAATAGCACTGTGGGCGGAGAGCACACAGATGCATGAATTCTCAACACGATCTGCCCAAAAGTGGTTGGCACTTCTTAATATCCTTCTCGTTGTGTCCAGAAGATAGAAATAGATGAATGGATGATGTTTGTGGAGGCTTGTAGCGAAAGGTTCATTATTAACGTTTTTCTTCTTCTGAATCAGAAAAGAATTATTTTTATTTTTTTTTACTATTGAATCGTCAGTCAGAATGGAACGTCTTTCCTTCTCATCATTGGTGCGTTTCGACATTTTCAAAACAGACATGGAGTGGGGTGTGCTACGTAAATAGAAACCAAACTACAAAACCAACGTAGATAGCAAAAACAGTACACTTCGTCTTTGGAAAGTTTGCATGGTGCCTACTGCCTGAAATCAAAGATAATAAATAGGAACTTAAAAAAAAAACAACAACGGTAAGATGGGTAGGTATAGAGGTATTAAAGAAAAAAGCGGGAAACTAAAGTGAGAAGATGAAATGTGGAAAAAATAATGATATGTAAATTCAATGAGGAAAAATCATAGAACTGAAATGAGTAAAAGTTTTGAGGGTTTGTTTTTTTGTTTTTTTTTTTGCAATTTTAGATTTAATTCAGTTAAAGCAGTTATTTATGGCGTGGCGTTTTGTTCTTATTAAAAAAGAATGCAATGCGCCATTTTATAAACGTAATTAAATAAAAGGAAATTTTTATATTATTATAGAGATTTGTATTGGATATAAATGTTGTACGGAAAAAATCTCTGAATATATCACGGTTTTTTATCCCCTAAAGCAAAACGGTCTTTGTCTTAGGTCCGCGACAAATTTGATTTTATTTCTAAAATAAATTAATTTTCAGAATAAAAAAAAATGATTTTCATGATTGCTTTTTGGTTACCATGGATATCTCGTCTCTTTATCCAAATATTGATAACAGTGAAGGGATTGAGGCATGCAGCAAAGCGTTTTCAGAAACGCAAAAACAAAACCACTTCGTCAAACTTTCTCTGTAGATTTATACGTTTCGTCTTGGAAAGCAACACGATGAAGTTTGGTAAAAAGTTTTCTCACCAAATCAAAGGACGTGCAATGGGGACGTTAATTTTTAGAATGTCTTTATGAAATATTTCGAAGAAAAATTACTTGAAACTTTCAAATCACAGCAACTTTAGCTGTGATTTATTGATGATATTATCTTCATCTCGGAAGGTACGCAGGAAAGTTTGTTGAAATTTTTACAATTTTGTGATACTTTTGCACAAAAGAATAATTTTCGATCACAAATAAAATTTACTTCTAGTTTCTCCAAAGCTAGTGTTGAATTTTTAGACACGAGAGTAAAGTTCTCAAGGAATCGTCTAATGATCAAATTATTCATGACACATTTACCTACACCGCCGTTCTGATCATCCTTATCACGCGATCAAATCAAACCGGAAGTGTCAATTTTTACGCATAAGGCGAATTTGCACGAAGATAAAAGATTATTAGAAGCATGTTAATAATTTTATTCAGCGCGGTTATCAAGAATCACGACTGAAACAAATTGTGAATAAAAAGCATAAAATTAGTAAAAATGAAGATTACCGTAATTTTATACCAGGACAAAAACCAAAAAAACACAATAGGACAGAATCCCATTAGTCATCATTTGGCACCGAAATTTGGCTGGAATTTCTAAAATATTACATGACAGCTATGAGCGCATTGCGTAAAAATATCTGCGTTTTAAACAGATTTTTTCCCAACCCGCCTATCGTTTCTTTCAAAAGAAATAAACACATCAGACAAATTTTAACTAATGTAAGCGTCCACATTCAAAACAACATTAGAGTTTTGAATCGTTGTACTCCCGAGAACACAAATAAAAGAGGAAAACCCTGTGCGTTGTACAACATGAGTCAAGTTAATTCTACAAAGGGTAGTAATTGTATTGATTCCCATTTAATATACACCACTTAATGCACCAAACTTGACTTGATTTATGTGTGTTACACAACGGAAAAATTAAATAAAAGATTCAATGGACACAAGTATGATGTCAGACACAATAATGTGACATCAACGGAGTTTGCTGAACAATTTATTACAAGCGACTGTAATTTTGACAAAAATCTTAAGTTGTACATTCTGAAAAAAATATTCAGATTTATAGCGTATGAGGATGATTACGTAGGCAAATTACTAACTTACCGCCCCCTGGGGAATGAACAGAATGATTGGAGAGTTCCATAAGATCTATACTATGCTATTTGATCAATTCCTCTTAGTAACTAATGAACTAACGCAAAATTTCAAGATGAACAAGATCACTATATTAAATATGTTTCAGTTGTATGCCTTCACGCTGGCGGCGTTTCATTCGTTTTGATGCGTTCATTACAAGCACAGACATTTTTTCATTACAAGACAAGGAACATTTTTTTTTTTTTTGGTTGGTGTCCTGTGTGTGAGAGGTATTTTGGTGTATGTAGGAACGACTGGTGACGGATAGATTCTTATGATGAATGAGTAAGTCGTAACGAATAGATGCGTCGTAAATCTGATTAGCTAGGTATAGGATAGTTAGTGCCAACCAGCCTTGACTCATCTCTCCTCTTTTTTCGGCCTTGTGCCACAATTACTGTATTCAATCAGTAATAAATCGTAGACAAGAAATGTTTGTACAAAGACTTTTAATTTTGTAGATTTATATATTTTTATACTTAAAAAAATGTTTAAATATAACTTGAAGAAGACAGACATTCTGTTTAAATTGTCAAATATTGTGTTCTTCCTTTTCTTTATCTTTTCTTAAAACGCACTTTTCTCTTAACTCTAGAGATTCTTCCTAATAATAAAAATGGAACTAAAAAACACACGAACATTACAAGAATTTAACGCATTTTTGAACCTAGCAGAACTTGTACGTTTTTTTATAGTCAATAGATAACTAGAGCTATAACATTCAATGAAACAACAAAAGCTCAACTGATTAAACGAATGATCGACTCAAGACTTTCGTGCCGAAACGCTAAACAGGATAAAAGATTCAATAAATCTCGAGTTTCGACGCAAGTCGGAGAATCTGTTAAGATAATTTAACTTTTGTTGATTCACTGAATATCGCGATTCTTAAAGAAAAAGTATTTCCTCTCATCACTGACGACTCTCGACATTTTAGAAATAGACATGAAAATTTGCAAAAACGAAGCAGAGAGGAGCCTGTGGAGATGGGGTGCGTAAATTCAAAACAAAGACCAAAACCAACAGAGATATCAAAGGCAGAAAACTAAGTCGTTGACAGTTTTAAGTGGTGCCGACAGTTTAAAACCAAGGATAGGGCATAAAAAAAGGTTAATATGGACGGATGTGGATGTGTTCAGAAAAAACTAGATACGGACTAGTTGGGATGAAAAAAAAAAAAAAAAAAAAATCATCCATATTTTTAGAGGCGCAAAAGAAAAGAAAAGTAAAAGGTATCATACCTGAAGAAAAAAAAAATCTATCTTCAGTGTCGGTTTAAACACGTCAACTCTCAACAGAAGAAAATGTAAGCCTTGGTGGCTTAGATTTTTTTCTGCTGAAAGGCTTCTATCAATTCGGGCGCTTTATTTGGTTCTTACTACCAATAGATTCATTTTTTTTTTTTTTTTTAGTTTTGATAGAACATAGATATGATTTTCCCAACGAATGTTGGGAATGTCATGGAAAGGACATAGAACAAAGGAAATTTTAAGAATATGAAATACAAAGAAACTGAAAGAAAAAATGAAAGAAAAATTTAACGCTCGCCGGACATACAACTGAAGACAAAAGGAGGAGAAGAGAGCCAATAACCTACTTATGCAAGAACAGACATGATGAGAAGGAGAACTACAGTCATTGAATTTTAAAAAGACACCACACACACACACACACACATATATATATATATATATATATATATATATATATATATATATATATATATATATGTGAAAATTTAACCTGTAGAAAAGACAATATTTATAAATATAAATGACAATATGATAACTGTAATAGTTGCCGACGTGTTTGAAAGTCCACATTGGACGAAACGCGTCGGCAACTATTACAATTTTCCTATGGTCATTTAAATTTATAAAGATATATATATATAGAGAGAGAGAGAGAGTAAGAGAGAGAGAGAAAGAGAGGGAGAGAGAGAGAGATTGAGAGAGAGAGAGAAGACACGAAATATAGAGAGGGAGAGAAAATAGACGACATAGAGGGAGAGAGAAAAGACACGAAATATATATAAAGAGAGAGAAAGAAAATAGATGACATATGGCGAGGTAGAGAAAAGACACGAAATATATATATATATATATATATATATATACATACATATATATATATAAAGAGAGAGAGAGGGAGAGAGAGAGAGAGAAAATAGACAACATATAGAGAGGGGAGATTAGACACAAAATATAAAAGGCACATAGAGAGAAAGAGGGAAAGAGAAAAAGAAATGTGGAATGACTGACTTATCAGGAAATGTCCCTATGTCAAATTAGTCGTTATATAACATTAAGATTTTCTTACATAAACTGTGAATTTCAAAACGAACCGCTTTGTAATATTATTTAGTTCAACAATGCATGACAAAGTGTTTAATAACTGCCTCAGGGGGAGGCTTTCTTTAAAAGCACACGACCCGAAAATTAGAGGCTAAAATGTCAAAATTTATGAAAACAGATTGCGGATTTTCAAATGAACTGTAAATCTGCAATTAAATTTATCCATTGCTTTTGAAACTTTTACGGTTTAATTTTTATAATTCCAGAATCGTCATTCCAATGAAATTTGTAATTCAACCAAGATTAAATTAGTCTGATTCAGTAGCATTGTAAATAGAGCTCCCGAAGGAAATAGATAATACTAAGATTATATAAGCTCTTCTGTAGCAGCAACAAAATCTTGGGTATCCATTTCGTCAGTGGAAGAATACTTCACTGCCCTTCGTATATATATATATATATATATATATATATATATATATATATATATATATAAATATATATATATATTTAAGGGTTTCACCCCAAGCAAAGCGGGAAGTCACTAGCACGCAAGGGGTTACAGAGAGTTGGATCGAGAGCAAAGATGATTGATAGAGGAAAGGATGAAGAGAAGGATAGGGGATAGATCAGGGCATCGGGAGACGTCGATTGACATTACATTTGAATAAGAGATTATAGCTATCAGGGAAAAAGGAAGAGGGGGAGAGTTCCACAGGCGAGAAGTGCGAGACATGAAGCTATTGGAGTAGAAGAGACGGCTACATTTAACAGTTTCGACAGTGAAAGGGTGAGAGCGAGATGCCAGCCTAGTAAAACGCTTAAATTCATGAAGTCTGGGAACCAGCAAAAGCAGTTCATCGGAGCAATTACCATGAAAGTATTTGTAAAAAAGACAGAGGGTGGCGACAGCACGTCTGTGAGAGAGCGACTGCAGACGAGATTCCAGATCAGGGCCAATTACGTTGCATATCCGTCTCTGGATCTTATCAAGAAACTTGAAACAAAGTTGGAAAAGTTTTCTTGTTACTCCCTCAAGATTACCCGTCACACGAAATATATATATATATATATGAAGAAATATAGTTTTAAGGTATGCTATATTTATGTGATAAAGGGCTCAATATCAGAGGTAAAGCGTATGTAAATATAAAAGTGAACATTGAAGTCAACATTCAGAGGCGACAGACTGTTTTATGCTAAACGCAAATTCACGACTGATGATTGCGCTTAGCATGAAACAGTCTGTCGCCCTGAGTACTGACTTCAATGTTCATTTTTATATTTACATATATATAGCATGCGCGGCCGCTATAATTCATAGGAACCACTATTTACGGCTATACCAGCGTGTCAGCTCTCTCCATAACCGGAGCCTATTCATTGCTTGCTCGTAATAAATGTAAGCGAGTCCTTGAATGTGCTAAATATCTGTTTGCCGAGAGAATGAGGCATCGCATAGCCTCTAACAACTTTGGCTCTCATGGTTACTGGCGGCTCTGTAATAGAGTATTAACTAATTGTAAGATCTCTATTCTTCCCCTCTTCAATCAGTTTGAGGTGTTATCATCCTCTGCTGATAAAGCTGAATGCTTTACCTGTAAATTCCCTGCAAACTCTACTCTTGACTCATCTGGAGTATCCTTGCCTAAATTTCCCACTCAGAAATGAATCTCTGTTAAGTGATATGCTTATAGCCCCTTCCACGATTTCTCCTGTCATCTCTAACCTAGATCTCTATAAAGTATGTGAATCCGATCGTATTCCTGTAATAGCCATTAAGAAGTGTGCTCACGAACTGGCTCCTGTTCTCTCTAAACTGTATCATAAATGCCTCGCTACTTCTTGCTTCTCTGCCTGCTGGTGAATCGTCTGAACCTTCCAACAATCGGCCTATTAGCCCTCTACCTCTTTGGGGGAAACTTCTAAATGCCCTAATTAATACTGAATTGGTTCATCATCTCTCATCGCAGGGGCTTTTCTCAAACATGCAATATGGCTTTCGTTTTTCCAGGTCAACTGCTGATGTACTGACGATAACTGCGTAAAGAATCTATCATGTTCTAGAAAAAAACGGTGAAGCCCGAGCTGTAGCATTGGACATCTCGAAGACCTTTGAGGGGATCTGACGTGCAGGTCTTGTCCGCAAGCTGAAAAGTTACGGTAACTCCGGACACATTTTTGAACTGATACAGTTTTTCCTATCAAAACATGAAATGAAAGTTGTCTTAAATGGCCAATCGTCTAGATCCTTTCCTACCAACGCGGGTGTCCCCCAGCTCCCAACTTGGCATCTACGCTGATGATACAGACATTTGCTCCAGTCTCGATAGTAAGGCTGATCACTCTGACAAGTTCAAAATGGCAGCCAATGTCCAAAACGACCTCAAGTCCGTCGTTAACTGAGACAAAAGATGGCTTGTTAATTTTAACGCCTCCAAAGCGAAACTTCTCTACATTTATCATCTGACAAACCACTCTCTGCCTTCCATTAGCATGGCTAATGCTAACCTTTAGAAAAGTGACTCGTTGCGCCTAACGTTCTCAGTTGACATGAAGTGGAAAGACTATACTGAATCCATTGCTAGGTCAGCTGCTAAAAAAGTCGGTTCACTATGTCGTGCTAGGCAATTTTTCTCTCCAGCTATAAGTCTACCATTCGTCCATGCTTAGAATATTGCTGCTACATATGTTCCGATGCCCTGCTATTTACCTTGAGCTCCTTGATAAGATCCAAAGAAGAATCAGCAATATTATCAATCCTGATCTGACTAGACTAATGTTAAGATTTCATCAATTTACAGTTAAGCTAGCAAGATACAACCGTAAATTCTATATTAACAGTTTCTTTTCTCGCACTTCTGGCTTGTGGAATTTCCTTCAAGCTCCATGATTTCCAGCCAATTTTAATGTTCAAAAATTTAAATGTAATTCAATCGCTATCTATATAGTGTCCTTCAGATTACTCTTTTCTCTTTCCGCTCATTATTAATGTTTCTGTTCCTAATTCCACCGCACCCTGTGACCCCTTGCGTTTTAGTGGCTTTACTGCTGTGCATGGGGTGATAACGATTAATATATATATATATGTGTGTGTGTGTGTGTGTGTGTGTGTGTGCGTGTGTGTGTGAAAAGTGTGTGCATATCAATATAAATATATATATATATATATGTGTGTGTGTGTGTGTGCGTGTGTAATATATATATTATTATTTATATATTATATGTGCGGTACTTATTAGAAAGCGCTCAATATCAAAGAGAGAGCTAACATATTTGGTTGGATTGATATGAGTTTGTGACCCTGGGTTTCACGCTTTTGCGATCGTCAGACCAAATGCGTATGTATGTAGACAACAGCACACATATACATACATATGACAAGTCCCATACTCGCTGGGTGCCCCATACTTCCGGCCTTGTGCCACATCTAAGCTTAGAAAATCACTATGTCAATTCCCATACTGTCCACATATGTTTATGTTTGTATGTGTGTGTGTATGTGTGTCTGTGTACCTCAATGGGTGTACGGACATGCATCTATGTTTGCGTTAGCATGAGTGACATCACGGCGACAAATTCCCTCCCACTTCCATAATAACACCAATACACGCAATCTACATAAATCCAAAATTTTTGAAAAATTAATCAGTTTGCGTGAAATACAGGGTCACAAACTCACGTCAGTCCAACCAAATATATAGATATATATGTGGCCTGACAATTGCGTCTAGAATGAAATAGACTGTCGCCTCTAAGTGTTGACTTCTATGTTCATTTTTTTATATATATATATATATAGAGAGAGAGAGAGAGAGAGACGCTTGACAGTCATCATGCACTTGTGAATTGTATGTCTATAAGTCTGTATCCAGAAGTGCACTTGTAGACACACAATTTACCATTGCATGATGGCTGTTAGTTTTACATTTCAAGTGATAATATTGATTATTTAAATCTGATTATATTAATTATAACAAATTGATTATTTAAATTCTTCAAAGTGTTCTTCGTATAACTAATTTAAACATTAAGCGATACTAAATTGATTTCTCGAAATTTCATATATTAAATAAGTGATGGGTAAAAACTTTTAAAAAAATGTTAAAATTTTCTATTCTTATCTTTGGTCCTCCCGCTGATAAGAAAAAACAGATATTTAACCAAAAATTCGAATTTTTTAAAAAGAATCAAAAATGTAATTAAAATCCTTTGGTCTTGCATCTTAAATATAACATAAAGTTTCTGTCAACAAATCTTTGTTTTTATTTAGTCTGGGGCATTTTTTTTTCTTCATGTTAGGTCATTTTTTAGCGAACCAGTGGACGTTTTTTCTCAGATACCTATTTGTTTTAATATATTTTTATTTGCAAATTGTGTTATTCAGGTTTTGTACACCAACCGAGTAGAGTTACTAACATAAAAATATATATATATATATATATATATATATATATATATATATATATATATATATATATATATATATATGCGTGTGTGTGTGTGTGTGTTTTGATTTAGTTTAGCGACATAGCAACCTCTATGTGTTATTTAATATCGAAATCTAAATATTTCGAGCGCAATTTAACGACTTCAGCGAAATCTATTTTGAACGCAATTGTATACCATCAACCACAAATAAAAAGTATTGTTGGTCATTTTGCTATAAAATGTATCGTTGGTAATTTTTATATAAAAATTTATTGCTAGTATTTTTACTATAAAAATGTGTTTTTAGACTTTCATCATGTTATGTTTTTGTTTAGGGATTCACTACTTGCCCATAACTAGGGCCCAAACAGGTGCTACCACTCCGGGTCAGAGTGCACCTGGGAAACAACAGCAATAAAAAGGTGGTTCCATGATCCCCAAATTCACCAATCTCCTGATCAGAGGTCTTACTCCCAGATATAGTTTATCGTTATACCCAGGACTATATATATATATATATATATATATATATATATATATATATATATATATATATATATATATATATAATTTTTTTAACTGTGAAGTGAAAAACGCTATGGTTATGTACTATACAATTTAAATTTCGCGATGTAAACGTAAAGGGAAATAACTAAATTTTGAAATATCCATATGTTTTTTTTTAAAGAAAAACTATTAGTTAAAACCTAGATATTTTAAAATATCTATAGTAAGCATTTTAAAACATTTGTGCAGTATTCATAATTAATTTTAGTTAGGGTTGGTTTCAGTTTTTCATATAGATAGCTTCAAGAAAAACTTTCACTTCAAATTTAAAAAATAACTTCCAGATGAACATTACAATTTTGCCTTAGAACAAAAGCAATACTCTGATGATGACATTGTGATAATGTCGAAAGTAACAGGAATAAATGAATATGTATCAACATAATAATAAGAAGGTTGTCCGTGAATATGAAAGAATCCGATTGAAAATAATTAAACAAAACTTGTCTGAATTATTCCGTGTGACATGTCTAATGAAAACATGCTGCCAATCCATAGGCTATATATATATATATATATATATATATATATATATACTAATAATATATATATATATATATATATATATATATATATATATATATATATATTAATAATAAATAAACATTTTGAGAATTACAATAAATGGTGAGGAACAAATGTATATTTATTAGTAGTATAAATTGTAACTCTGTTATTATATATTGAGCACTGTTTTATTACCGCCAGCACCAACCCACTGTGCTCTAATATATATATATATATATATATATATATATATATATATATATTTGGGAGAAAAGAACAGATGAAGTAAAATTCCGCTTTTCATAGCATTTATTTTTTAAAAAGTGCTCAGTACAAAGTAGAGCAATATATTATTAACTCTAAGTTACTCACCATCGGCTGAAGAGTCACAAAGTTGCTGAAACACGAAAACTATTATGTAGCCATTTCAACATGTTTTTGTTATAATCTCTTATAATAAAGTTATATATATACGCACACGTATATATATATATATATATGTGTGTGTGTGTATGTGTGTGTGTGTGTGTGTTTCTTTGTTTCATGGGTGTGTTCATATTTAGAAACTTACCCCATTACCAAACGGTGTCTCTGCTTTGTGACAATTTCAGTTGCCGAAATAATAAAGCAACAATACTCCCATGACTTTTTTTATGGAATGTAGACAAAGGAAACTGAAATCGCAGACATATATACACAAACAGTAATATATACCCATATATATATATATATATATATATATATATATATATATATATATATATATATATATATATATATATATATATATATATATATATATATATATATATATATATATATATATATGCTTGCGTGTATGTGTGTGCATAGGACCGTAGGCTAGTGGATGAAAGCGTTGATTCGTGGATTTCATAACATAGCCATTGTGAGTTCAATCTCTGGGCCGGACGGTGTGTAATTGGATTCAATGAAAACCGATCGAACAATATTCGAGCAGTACTAAATAAAATCAATATCTGATAAACGTGCATATCGGAACGACAACAAACTATTCCTGTGTATTAAATAAAGGGTTTAGTTCGAAATTCCTTTAAGTTTACTCGAATCGATTGACATCTGAAGAAGGCTGCGAGGGATAACGACCGAACTGATGTGATAATGAAAAACAAATAGTGGACGATTGCCAGACAATTGTAAGTTTGAAACACTATATGGGAGAAATTTAGAAAAAAAGAATGTGCATTTGTATAAGCAAAGGACAAATGTATAAAAAGGAGAATAAACCTTTGTTTCAGATGTGGTAAATTGGATCTTATAAATATCAGTCCATTTAAAAATGCAGAATTTTACAACTGTGGTAAATGATAACCTATAAAGTCACGCTGCAAAATCAAACCAACAAAAAATTCTCACAGGAAGAAATTCGTACACAGCATTTCGACGGGAAAAATGATCACAGAAAGCAAAAGGAAATTTTTGAATGGGAAAATAAATAATGTAGGTGTAAAAATGCTACTGGACACTGGTAATCAGTGAAACCACACGGGAGGAAATAGGAAAAAAAACGACTCCTAAAGTCGCGATTTCATTTTTGGGTGAAAAATTATGTTCTTTTTTTGAGAAATGACTTGTAATCTCTCGCTCCGTAATAAGCATGTAAAAACTAAAGCTTATGTATTCAAAAATGTTACAAATTTATTCGGTATTGACTGGAAGGAATTATTTGAACTTTGAAATTTGCCGATAAACGTTTATTGTAAAAACTTAAGTAAACAAGTGACCAATTTAGAAAGTGTTATGGGACCTTACCCATAATAACATAATGGACTATTCCATACGTAATAAATACTGCGCCTCAAGAGGAAGCACAGAGAGAGTTCAGTCTGAAGTGAGGTCCGGCAGGAGTCTGTCAGTCAGTCAGAGCGAGCGAGTCAGTCAGTCGAGTCAGAGGCAGTCTGAAACAGAGTCGCATTCAGACAATTATTACTAAACCTGATTGTTCGTACTAACACTTTCTACTTCTCTGTATATATTCCTGTTTGTAATATATCTGTGTTATTCCATATACGTGTTCGAGTTCTTCTTTATTGGTTCTACCTTGGACTATCACCGTGGTACAAGGAACCGGACCATAACAGAAAGTCTTAAGCAATAATTAAAAATATGTTTTCCAGGTGTTCTGTCAAATGAACTGGATCGGTCTTCAAAATTCAAAGCAGATTTTTAAGTAAAAAAGGTTTGACGCCAGTTTTTAAGCTGAAACGGAGCATACCATTCGCAGCATTGGTACAAGTTAACAAAGAGTTGTACAAACTCGAAAGAATTGGTATAATAGAAAAAATGAACTATTCAAAATGGGCTGCACAAGCTGTGTATGTAAAGAAAAAAAATAAAATTCGTGTTTACGCGGATTTCTCGACAGGATTAAACAGTTGTTTAGAAACACATAACTACCCATTACCAAGTCCAGAGGAAAATCTTTCGAAGTTAAACGGCGGAAGAATATTTTCAAAGCTGGATCTCTCTGAAGCGTATTTACAAATTGAAAATGAATGTTCAGAATTAACGGCCATAAATACGCACAGAGGATTATCTAAGTTTAACCGACTTTCTTTTGGTATGAAGGTGACACCAGCTCTTTTTTCAACAACTTGTGGATACCATGGTTGCAGATTGTGATTTCGCAGTGGCGTATTTGGACGACATTTTAATGAAAAGTGTATCTAAAGAAAAACATGTTGGCCATAGGAAAACAATTTTGGAAAAACTAAGAGTACGGAGTCAAGCTCAATGAAGAAAAATGCGAATTGTTTTTGCTGAAAATTAAATATCTTGGTCAATTTATTGATAAAAATTGTCGTCAACCAGATCCGTCGAGGGCAAGTGCAATTAAAAATATGCCTCCACCAACAAACGGGACTACGTTACAAGCTTTTCTAGGACTGGCGAATTACTATCAAATATATGTACATAATATGAATAATTTGAGAGCTCCACTGAACGATCTACTTAAAAAAAAAGAACATGGAACTGGAATGATAATTGTCAAAAGGCGTTTGACAAAATAAAAAAGACTTACATCAGAATTATCATTAGCATACTACGATCCAAAAGGATACTTATCTGGCACAGGGCTCCGTCACTGTGCTGGTGGTATCACGGCTACGACAGCTATAACAATCCAAGATTAGCTATGACCAGCTTGGACAAGCTATGACCAGCTAAGACCAGCTAAGACCAGCTTAGACCAGCGGTCCGAGTGAAAACACTCGGCTCCCCACGTTAAAAACTGACCTTGTGTCACAACCAGACTCAGTGTTTAAGTAAATATCTACTACGATCCAAAAGCAGAAACTGTAGTGGTGTCAGATTCTAGAGAGTACGGTAGTGGAGCGGTGATTTTACACAAATACGATGGCAGTAAAATGAAAGCCTTCGCTCATGCTTCATGCTTGCTTCTACCAGCAGAGAAAAATTACAGCCAGATAGAAAAAGAGGCTCTAGCAATTATATTTGCTGTGAAGAAATTTCATAAATTTATTCATGGAAGAAATTTTAGGTTGCAAACAGACCACAAACAGCTATTAACAATATATGGTTCAAAGAAAGGAATACATATGCATATAGCTAACAGACTATAACGCTGGGGTGCCATCTTATTATAACGATAGAGAACCAACCATTTAAAAAATTAGGAGATGCGGGTGGATTATCAAGATTAATACCTAAAAATGCGGAACCATTTGAGGACACGGTCATTGCAGCACTGAAAAGCGAAATAAAAATAAAAAAAAAACAATTTGTGCAACGTAGTAGGAGAGAAGAAATAAAAAAAACGGAAATGACGTCTTTATTGCGAAAATAAAATAAGTAATTGAAAGAAACGAACAAAATCCAGACATAAACGCTTACTCGCTATGCAACGTTGTTGTAATGTTCGGGCAGAGTTGTAATACACCTGGTGTGTGTTACAGAAGCGAATATTGAAGGATTTTCATAGCGGACATCCTGGTATTTCAAGAATGAAATCTTTGATGAGAAGTTTCGTATATTGAACCAGAATTGCCCAAGGTATTGAAAAATACTGAAAGTTTGCAGAGGTTGTGTTCTGACAGAAAAACTACCTGTCACAAAGATAGAACCTTAGCCAAAGACAGACATACCGTGATCAAGACTGCATATAAATTTTGCATGGATCACATTATCTTATGGTAGTTGATAGTTTCACTAATTGGACGAAAATTTATAAGTGCAAAAATCTAACATCTTCAGTGACAATGAATTTCTTGCATGGACTGTTTGCTAGATATGGCATGACAGATATCATAGTCTCTGGTATCGGAACGCAATTCGCGGGTAAAGAATTCGGAATCTTTTGTAAGATGTTCTCCACTGAACATATTACGACCCTGTCGTATCACCCAAGGTCGAACGAACTCGAACAGTTTGTGGAAACGCTCAAAAGAGTGTTGAAGATAGCAATTCTTAAGAAAGTAAATGCAGAAGCACTTCAAAATTTTCTTATAGAGTTTTCTGTGTAAAGGCTAACCCCAATACACCATAAGACATGTCGCCAGTGGAATTAACGGTTGCTAGAAAAGTAAAATCGGTGTTCGACAAGTTACTACCAAGTCGAAAAACACAAAGGGATAAAAAACGACACCAAAAGTTTCAAGGTCGGCGATAAAATGTTCTTTAGAGTATAGAAGGTTGGCAAAGAAACGTGGGAAGACGGCATAACATCAGTAAGAATCAGGAAGTTGATATACATGGTTAAAGGGGAAAGATTTGAGCATAAAAACAACAGAATCAGCTGAAAAAAAAAGGTTCATCGATGGAAAACCTGAAACATTGGAAGAACCGATAAAAATGCTATATGATATTTTTGATGTGCCATCACCACAACAAGTAGTGGAGTCTACAAGGACAAGTTCCAGAAAAAGAAAGCATACTGAATAACTGTAAGTGGGTTCGAGACGGAAACGTTACAAAGTACGTTGGCAAACTCTTAAGAAAGAGGGTGGGGAGTTTTAATACAAATAAAAAAAAATAAGATATTTATAAAAATTATTAATCTCAAAAGGGGAGATATTGTGGAGTAAATAGTACACCCCCAGGTATCTATATGAACTAGTCCATAACTATAAATAAAGATCTCCAGGTTAGAGGTAAGAAAGAAGAAGCTGTTTTCAATCTTCAAACTAATTAATACACTCGTAACGGCAAGTAGCCGAAGCAGTACTTATAAGTGCTACGAAGCACACTATGACAGATAATAACAACAAAGATTAGGCAAATAATGCGAATGTAATTATGGCAGCATTATCTTTTTCCTTTTAATGTTGATATGATTTTCTTTTCGTAGCAAACACACACAGACATATAAAATGTGGATCATTATTATTGAGGAGAGCGCGAATGAAGATACTACTCCATTATTATTATTATTATTATTAGTCTTTTCTTAATATTTTAATGAAACAGTTTTGAGTGTGGTGATATTTTTGTTTATCGATTTTTATTCAAATCGAAAAGAATTATCAACTAAATTCAAGAAACGTTAACGATTACGTTAAATATCTGTCTATATCTCTGAGATGAGGAATTATAATTACTTACATTGTTTACATTATTCGGACTGTTATCCTCATCTTAATTGCCATATTCACAAAGTTTCAGCCGTTGTACACTCCAGCCTTTTTCATGTGAATGGAATTTCGAACCGAAATCTTTATTTCGTTCACCAGGGTAGATTGTTCTAGTTCCATGCGCCACTCCCCCGCCCCCCAAGTTTGTCGTCTACTACTACTGATATTGAACTCACAACTCTTTGGATCTAGTCATTTGATCTAACCAACGCCTTTATCCACTTGGTCATGTGTCCTTGAGGACATCTGTACGAATTTCTGGGACTTACAACCATAAGCTTGAAACACTGTCACTATGATGTGGTGATTTCTATTGCCACACTGTCTATCTACAAATGCTCTTTCTCTGATTCTAAGCACCCTTCCTCCACAAATATAGAAAATGTTCAACAAATATATATGTGTGTGTGTGTGTGTGTGTGTGTGTGTGTGTGTGTGTGTGTGTGTGTGTGTGTGTGTGTGTGTGTGAAAAGTATATATATATATATATATATATATATATATATATATATATATATATATATATAATTATATATTATATGCGCGGTACTTATTAGAAAGCGCTCAATATCAGAGATAGAGCTAACATATTTGGTTGGATTGATGTGAGTTTGGGTCCCTGGGTTTCACGCGATTGGTTTTGTCTGACGATCGCAAAAGCGTGAAATCAGGGTCACAAACTCACATCAATCCAACCAAAATATATATATATATATATATATATATATATATATATATATATATATATATAATGGGTGCGAATCTATCTCGAGTAATGTAATCGCTTGGTTTATCCTCAGATATAAGCAGCGCAGATGTAGATGTGTTTTTGTCCTGCTAGGATCTTTCGAAAATGTGGCAAAATTGTAATTGTTTTAGTGAACACACACACACACACACACACACACACACACACACACACACACACACATATATATATATATATATATATATATATATATATATATATATATATATATTTGTGGATGCAACCTTTCATTTATACATGTTTCATTAAAGACGACAGACAAGGTACTGTGATTAAGCTTTTTAATTAATTTTTCTTGTCTTCGAACTAAAGTGTTTTCTGGACAGTGAGCAGAAACTGTCTAAATGTTCTGTAATTTCGGGCGCGTTTGACTATACTTTTAGCCTTTGTCAACAATGATTTTATTTTTGCTTTTTTGAATGGATGTATTTGGTTGTGTATATGTTTCTAGAGTTATACGGATGATTTATTTTCCGAACACAGCACATTGTGGCCGTGTTCGTACTTACTATTACTGAGTGTTGGCGTTTTGTTTTTTATTATTAAGGTTTCCATTATTTTTTAATCTTTTTTTTTACATGTGGATGAGGTTATTATGTTTGTATTTTCTACTAGAAGGTTTCCGGGTAAGTTTTCTGTGTGAGTTTAAATGAGTTCTGCTATATACTTGT
Organism: Acanthosepion pharaonis; assembly: GCA_903632075.3. Classification (NCBI taxonomy): domain Eukaryota; kingdom Metazoa; phylum Mollusca; class Cephalopoda; order Sepiida; family Sepiidae; genus Acanthosepion; species Acanthosepion pharaonis. The sequence goes on from CAHIKZ030001935.1 coordinate 2,374,384, forward strand.
TAAACACTGTGTGCACCAGTTCCCTATATTCAGGTCTTCTTAAAAGTGTGGGTACTTCTGCACAAATCTTTACGGCCCTAATTGAAATTATATGTGAGAGTAGTCTGACTGTACAGTTGTGGGAGCTGAATTGTCAGACCTTCATACTTCAAAGTCGACAAGAGAGTCCATCGCACACACACATATACACACACATACACACGTATATACACACACATATATACACACACATATGCGCACACCCAACTTAGCCTTAAACACATAATGCGGTAACATTAATGTGTAAATAAATACACATTTCGGAATGCTTTTTGACTGCGTTTTGTGGTGTTGTTGTTGTCGTCGTCGTCAATGTTTATCCCTTCTCCCCATATGTTTATCTCTAGTTTCCATCTGTCGATCTCAACTGAGAACGTCTAACGTTTTTCACCGATGTCAGAGGTCAATGATCTACCCTAGATTCCAAACCGAGAGTTCGAATGAAGGTAGACTGGCATTTCCGACAAAGAAACAAACGCAGCACTTTTCTCCAGTTATCTACAAATAAAAAGCAACATTTGACTGTCTGTCCTCCAGTCAAATAAAAAGTTGTAACGACTTGACTGATTAAGCCTCAAAACCTCCCAGCAATAATTTTCCAAGTCTAAACACGTAGCCATTTCTTATTTTCTATATAATATAAAAAATGTGAAAGAAATACAACTCTCTACCCCTTACCACTACTTATAACAGAAAACTTTATCAACCTATGAGATGTTTGGACACCATTTTTTTATAAGCCTTGATTCTGAGCTTGATTATTACGACACTGGGTCTTGCTCAGGGTAATTAAAAACGAATGATCTGAAGAAAAAAAAACTCACCTTTTAGATTAATTTCCACTAAAAAAAAACGAATTTGAAACCTGCTACAATTTGAAAAGATAATTACCTGAATTTACTGAACAAAATATTTTTTTAAAAGTCGTCGGCCGGTTAAAATCGCTATTCTTTCACGCCTCGTTTGAGTCAAGGCCGATGGAGTCAAGCAAATCAATTCATGTTTTCAGTATAAAGAAAAGCGGAAACACAACGTAGCTAACCAAACCCTCTGGGTAGCACACGAAAACTCTGACAATTTGTCTTTCTGAAATTACTCTCAAGCAAACCAAGTCCCATTCGTAGATACATCGCTACTACCATTCTTCATTTTTATCTTCGTCCTTAGTAAACCCAGCATAGAAATAAATACGATATGAGACCAGGTAATAAAGAAAGACAAAGTAGAAGCTGCAGCAGTCATAACAAAAGAAAAACGCTTCAGTGAGTGCAATCAACCATGATAAACAGTAGCACTCATCAGCAGGCATCAAGTTAGGTTTAAGGCTCCAAGTTCTCCACAGAATTTACTTGGATTCAGTGGAAACGGGGGAGCAATATCTAAGCAGTATTATAAGAACTAGACGAAATATCCCTCTTCTCCCTCCAGCTATGGGTTAATTAGCAAGACTTGTAAAAGTAAATCGTTATTCTCTCCAAAACATTCTCACAGTCTAAAACTATTTTCCGGTTTTAAACAATTTGCAAAAGGTTGATAAACGGTAAAAAAAATACAAATCCATTTTAACTTCAGTTACTTTTGATCGTAACTCCGAAATTATTATTCTATGAGTCGAAAAATTAATAAAACATGACAATGTAAGGAATTCGTATAACTTAAGAGTACTTGTAAATGCAAGGGGATTGATTTAAAAGAAATACAAGTAAAACATTGATAAGAGTTGACAATGCTTCATCTATTAAGTAAAAATAAATCAGTTATTCGACACAATTTTATTAAACAGAAAAAAGAGTCGCCTTGTGTGGTACGAAGCTAGATTTAGTAACAGCATAAATTATGAATATGTAAATGGTGAGTGTTCGGGTGTAGAGGAAAGGGGTTTCACATGTTTTTCGAGTGCGTTTATGAGGAAACTTTTTGGGGGGTTAAGTATTTTCCTAATTAGAATAACATTTCTTAAGAAAACCCAACGGATTTTTTTTTTAAAGTGAAAAATATCCAATAACATGAGTTTACAAAGAATTACTCTGTCGAATCAACGCTGAAAACGATTTTTATCTACATCGTTAAGTATTTTTTCATGTGTACAGAAATGCAAGTTTCCGGCTCGCTGCTGTGAAAAACAATAAAGAAAGATCACAATCGCAGAGTATAAAACGGGTTCAATTCAAAAACCACAACACTGTTAGTAATTCATGATAATGAGATGTACTTCTTCTTCTTCTTCTTTTTCTTCTTCTTCTTCTTCTTCTTCATCATCATCATCTTCTTTTTCTTCTTCTTTGTGCTTTGTTTCTTCAGGACGCAAGTGATTATGGTGCTCCACAATTTCCTATACATTGTAGCTTTAGACAATGTTTGTCTACTTACTACCCCTTTTCTGCCAGTTAGAAAAACTTGTTTGGTACGTTAATTGCTGTTTCCATCTGCCTCTCTTACCACCAATATTTCCTGTGAGTATCAAATTTTCTAAACTGTCTTTCCTCATTTGGTATCCTAGAAATTTCAACCGTCTCTGATTCTAAGTATAAGTGTCCTTTAATTACTGATAAAGACAGACTATCCGGAAAACAAGTATTATTAATAAAATCTACGACAATGAAGATCTCTCTCTCTCCCCCTCTCTTTCTCTCTCTCTTTATCTACATATATAGATATATATATATATGTATGTATGATACATAGAATATATATATATATATATATATATATATATATATATATATATATATATATATTACATAGAATAGAAATCCAAATTTACCTCATTCGAATAGCTATTTTAAGTTCCCATTTTATTCCTTCACACTTCTGAGTTGACAATGCCAACATTGGTCTTGTTGGTTGAAATAGCTATTCGAATGAGGTAAATTTGGATTTCTATTCTATGTAATTTATATGCTCTGTTATGATAAATGCATTGAGCTCTTTTTGTGGATCAGTTTTAATATTTTATATTATTAGGATTCCCTTGGAGTATATACCAACGGATTATTACCTATATATATATATATATATATATATATATATATATATATATATATATATATATATAAGATAATCCTAAGGGCCAGGCAAACCTACCTAGGTTTCACCTAAACTGATCTTCAGGGAAATGCCGCCATTTTCCCGAAGATCGGTTTAGGTGAAACCCAGGTAGGTTTGCCTGCTGGCTCCTTATGTTTATCTTGGGTTTTGCTCTACTTAGTGTATTGAGCACTTTATGTAGTTGTCTTTTTACTCGTTTTGGGTTTTTTTTTTCTTTGGACTTGGAACTTGAACACTGGACGATTGTTTTCGCCTTGGTTTAATGTTCTTGGTACTTTCTTTTTTTATTCCTCCTTTTTCCTCCGATACTGATTTGTTCCGCTGCAAGTTGAGCTATCGAGGTTTTATCAAACTAGTACCACTATATATATATATATATATATATATATATATATATATATATATATATATATATATATATATATATCTGTAAGTGCTTTCTGGGGCTACCTTCAGGCGTCAAATAAAAGGGTTCTAATAAATGGAGAGGTGCGTGGAATAAATCAGGGAATGTAATAAACTGGAAAAAATCTAATAACTGGGTGGGTTTCAATAAACGAGGTGTTTTTTAAAATTATTAAAACGAGATTTTCAAACTATAAAAAGATCTTAAAATAAACCTAAATTAAATCTGTATCAATATTTTTTCAGTAAAAAGCGTTAACAAAATCAAAAGTATTTCCATGAAATTTTACCAACGTTACAATATCTCGGGTGTGGTATAAATATTTACCCATTATTTAAACATAAAAATACCCATTCTTTAAACATAAAATGAAACCTAGCTATTCGTAAAAAATTTGCATAAGGATTCTTAGTATTCTTTTGTTTTATTGTTTATAGTTTAAGTAAATGTAGCTGGTTGGAATGTCGAACTGAACCCTTTATTTCGCTCACTGGGGTAGACTATTCTAGTTCCACGTGTCATGTTTTAATGGATGTCAGTTATCACTTATCTCCTGTTAATTTCCCGCTCCAAGTTCTCCACTGCCTTAACCGGGTATTAAACTCACACTCTTTGGGTTCTGTCACTGGATCTAACCAACGCCTTTATCCACTGTGCCATGTGTCCTATAAACAGATACAGACTGGGTTCTATAGCCTTGGATGGCAACTGGTTTACCGCAGAAAGAAATGGCAACCTACTGCGGGAAAAATCTGCTTTGTCAGTCATGCATCGAAAGATATATGATCGCTTAAGCGTCTATCACGTATGGCACATAAGTAACTGTATTTGGATTGGTGCAACTCAGAGCTAGCGAATCTGGTCTATACTGCTATTTAACCCATAGCCAACACCATTAGCGTGAAAATGAAGCAAGCAGTCAGTATTTAAACTCCTCAAGGCCTTTATCTACTGTGCCATGTGTCCTCAAGGATACATGGCACAGTGGATAAAGGCGTTAGCTAGATCCAGTGACAGGACCCAAAGATTGTGAGTTCAATGCACGGTTAAGGCAGTGGAGAACTTTCAAAGGGAAATTAACAAGAGATAACTGATAACTGATAGCGAAATAAAGGGTTCAGTTCGACAGTCCAACCACCTAAAGAAGGCCGGAGCTTACAACGGCCGAAACGTTGTAATAAATATAGTGACAAAAATGAGGACAATAGTCCGAATAATGTAAATAATGTATATAATACCTCATCTCAGAAATATAGACAGATACTTTATTTTATTTTATGGTAATTTGTAAATGTATATGCAGCACCCAGTAAATAAATGTCCATCCATGACCAACAAATAAACAATATATTCTATCGGCCAAAGGTTTAGGGTAACCATTTGGATTTAAGAATTTATAAGATTTATACCGCCTTAGGTAAATTAACTCCAACTAAGCCAGAATACTAAAACTATTTAACCTAGTAGTGCTTGCTGTCCAATTTTTTTAAGTGGAGGTAACTCAAACAAATACAGGTTGTCACTTTCGTAATGCTCGTTGTAGTAGAGACTTTGTAATCGCAGATACAATTATAGTAACACCATTGAACAATACTGGTGTCAGACACCTTCGAATAATCTCGCACTAATAGTACTTGCTCGACGATACTCGCTCGAATAGTAATCCGTATAGTGATCCGAATAGAGAAATAGTATAGAGAATAGCGAACCGTATAGTAATAGAGGATAGCATAGGAATAGCGATCAATCTAGACGTCATGCGACTTCCTACTTGTGAGTTTCCTCTATGGTCACGTGATCCACTTAATTTAATAATGGGATCGCGTGTGTTTGCTCACTGGTGATCTATGTTCAAACTCAAGTGTCGGCAGTGACACTTTATTCCTATATAACAGGGGGTTACTAACATTTTAAATCCAACAGCCCTAAGATTACCGTTAGCCAGAAATGTACATTAGGCAAGAGGAGCTAAAGTTTAAAGGAAACTTTATGCTGTCATGGCTTCATTTCGTTATTATTATTATTATTATTGTTTCCATTGATTTCTGTTGTATGCACATTTCCTTCTGGATCCCAACCAGAGACCTAAGGTCAGAAACGACTTCATGAAATTTTCTACTGATCACTTTTGTAAAAAGAAAGAAAAAAGATCACTCATATTTTACATAGATAAAGCTCTTCGTATGTGTGAACTGTGCTTGTGAGTACAATTTTTTTTTTTTTGTATTTCTTTAATGCGTGGGCTGCCAAGAATTCCTTCAATGAGTTTATCAGCACCTTTTCCAATAAATCCGAGGGCCTCAACTACAGCTGGAATTATTGATGTCCTCAAGTGCCACATTCTATGGATTTCCATTTCAAGATCTTTGTATTGTGATAGTTATTTTCATTATTATTATTATTATTGTTGTTGTTGTTGTTGTTGTTGTTGAATCTATGATAAATCCCACCAGGAAGAGAAAGTCCATCTGGCCGGAAGTGAGCTAGTAAATTAATTTTGAAAAAGGCATGAAACCTTCAATTTTTAGGTTGGATCTTCAAACTCTAGAAGAAAGTCATAATACGTTGATTTATAGTATATAACCAAAAACGTCCGAAAATAATATCTAAAAATATGTTAATGAAATCGAAAATATTTCCATAATGTTCATCCCTTTCATTTTGTTGAATCTTTGTCTTCTTCCTTAATCACTTTCTCATTCCTTAATAAGCGGGGAGGTCGTAACAAACTCAGGAATGGAAGGAATCCCAAAAATAACTAGCGGGGGAGGATGTTTATTTGGCACCTGAGAAGAAACAACGACTATGATTCTTTGCTGCTTCCCGCGCTTTAACATTGTTAAATTGTCGTGATTGCTCTTGGGAGAGACAGTAGACAGCATTCTCGTTGCCTTCTCTAAGATTCTGAATTCAGAATTCTCTTGCTTCTAAACTGGTTGCCGAACAAGTTCAGAGAGACTATCCTTCTATTTAACTCACATGTTGTAGTAGTAGTAGTAGTAGTAGTAGTAGTAGTAGTAAGAAGAAGAAGAAGTAGAAGAAGAAGAAGAAGAGATTCATACATATCCTAAGAGAATTCGTGCGAAGTGGAAATAGTTGCAACCGGAATGTAATCGCGGCACGCCGAGTTCATTTTCTGCGCTGTTAACCATTAAGCCCGCACGCACCTCTGAGTTTGTTTATTTTCAAGTTCACCCAGTAAAAGGTTCAAGAGTCACTCAAGGTAGACTTTTACTGAATGAGACGCTTGGTATGAAGCTTATGAGGATATACAGAGTAGATAATGATTGATCCTGAAGAGCTTATGATTGTAGGGTTCAGGTCCATGGTTATAGCCTATTCCACAAAGTAGTTACAATGCTCTGATTAAATAAGAAAAATCTAAACTGAGGAAATGCAGTAGGACTATTCGCGGAATCACCAACATTTTCATTTCGCTAAATTTGCTTTCAATTGTTAACCTTCGGCTTCAAAATCTTTATTGAATTAAAACGAATTTTTTGCTTAAACATTCACTAAGACCCAATAGACTGAACTTGATTGAAACTATACTCGAGAGCTATACTTAAAATCTCCTGGAGGCGAGACAACACCCAGCTAAATCACAGCTTTGTGGACTCATCCCTGATATTTCTACAATCTCATGCGAATGCATAATGAGCTTTGCGGGACCCTGCTGGCGAACAAAACAAGAACTTGCGTGTGAGCTAGTGCTCTGGACACCTAGCCAGGGAGCAAGACGAGTTGGTCGCCCATCAACCACCTATATTGACCAGCTATGTTATGACACGGAATGCCTACCTAGTGACCTTCTGACCTTGATGGAGGACCTTGATGCAGGACCTTGATGGTTGAATTGATAGACTCTCATGAATGTTCCAGCTAAATTAACCGAATAAAGAAATAAAATAAAAACGACTTTGCAAAATATAATTAAATTAATTTTAAATAAAAGGAGTAATATATAAAGCAACAAAAAACATAGATGTGTCTTTAATAATAATAATAATAATAATAATAGTTGTAGTAGTATTTGAAAATATTAAAAAATAATGAATTTAAAATGTCCTCAATATCTGAGTCCTTCTTTCTTGAAGCGAAAAACTTAAATTTTAAAAAAAGGTTTAATTATTTGACTACCGAAATGTTTTTTGTCTAACTCCTTTCATGTTTACAGTTCGTTTGCCGCGTGAAATATATTTCTTAGCAGAGGTGGTCTCGTCCCCTCTCTTATCCAATAAACCTATGGTGTATATTAAAATACATTTCACGGTGAGACATCTAGAAATATAAATAAAAGATATGAACACAAAATGGATATTTTACAAATCATTTCCTTCAATAAGCTACCACCAATGATTCGCTAAAAAATCAGCATCAATATTGAAAATATGCTCAAAATTTAATAAAAACAAAGTTTTATCTTCAAAATATTTGTTATTATTAAGACAAAAGACCAAAGAATTTTTTGATTATTAAATTACATTTTTAATCCTTTTCAGAACGTTCGAAATTTTGATTCAAAGTTTTGTTTTTCTTGCGTCAAAAAGGGAACATGAATTAGTATGCGAAATGTGAGCGTCTTTTTGGAAATTCTTGCAAAAATCAGATAATTTTAGGATTTTAATAAAACTTTCAGAACTTATTGATAAAAAAAAAAATTATATTTGAAATATTTCTTTTTTTAGAAAAGCTAAATATATATATATATATATATATATATATATATATATATATATATATATATATATATATATATATATATATATATATATATTTACATCTGTTACCTCCCATTTATGAAATTAAGAGAAATTCGTTTTTGTTGATTTAAATATTTATATTAGTTATAAGAAGATGTCCTTGGAGAATCTAAATCATGAACTTTTTTATTAAACAGTACAATATGAGAAAATCAGCTCTGAATAGCAAAATTAAAAAGTGCAATAAAAGTGCAAAATTAAAAAGTGCAAAATTAAAAAGTGCAATAAAATAGGTGCTATTTAATTAGAAAAGTTTTTATTTCCTTTTATGAATAAGATATATTGTCTTAAAAATTGTTTTCGATGAATAATGAATATTTAAAAGAACTATTTTCATTTTTTTTTTAAATTTAAAGTTTCTGCAGGCAGGTATATTCTGTATTCTCGCATGCATACAATCGCACTGATAACGAATACTATCCTGCGATGCATTACTACACGCTTCGTGTACCAGCTGATGCAATCCAGCAAGAACTGCAGCTGTGATAACTGAATGAGTCAAGCAACATCCCATCTTATCCCATACATATTCAACCGTGAATGAGTTTGGTGTTTCTATCAACCAGGTAAATTGTCAAACGTCTTGCAAAGAATGTTAAAAAGCACTGGCATTATATGGGTGTGAATTATCCTGCTAGAATAAAATCCCCTTTCTTTTAGATAGGTTAAAACAGAATAGGTTCGACAATATTCTGGATGTGTATGGCGAAAGACGAAGGAAAGCTGTAATTTATGTAATTCCTATATGCTGTGAGTGAATACAGGGAAATGTTACTCTTCAAATACAAAGTTCCCAGTAAAATAGTGATAAATTCAGAAAGACGTGAGACAACCGTTGAAAACTGGTGACGACTGATGTGACTGAAAAATTCAAGAATTTCTGCACATTTCAATCTCCACGTCGGATATTCTTCTTTAACCCTAGAACACTAACCATGGGTATATAGTAACCAGCGCAAATTTTCATATTTTTTATTACAATTTTCAGTACCTGATTTTCTTACCTAAATAATTTTTCAGTTCTTATTAATGTTAACTCAAAGTACAAAGTTTGAAGTAACTGCATGTAAAATATTTCAAATAAAGATTTATATTTAATATTTTTTTTGATATTTTCCAAATCGGGTATGATATACCCATGGTTAGTAGTGGTGTAACTTTAATTGATGGTTAGTGTTCTAGGGTTAAAAAGTACGATAACTTGACGCTCAAAATCAGTGAGTTGTTTAGCCATGCGAGAAGGGCAGAACGAAAGAAACTTGTTGACTGCAAATAACCTTGAAATGACGAGTCACAAGATCGAGCAGCAATTAATCAATCATAAAATAGCCAATCAGAGATAACTAATTACGCGAGGGTCGACTGATTGGTCATGAATATTCAAGAAATTTATTCAAGGTCAATTATTCCTGAAAGATAAAATAGTGATATTGCCGCTTTTTTACTGGGTATCCTATATATGTTGCACATGTAAAACGATTAGTATTCGCATAAAAGGCATAACCTGGTCTTATCACTTAATATTACAAAGTACCTTTCGACCCACCGTCTCACCCCCTCACGACATCGGTGTAGGTCGTTTTAGTGATATAAATGAAAATCTAGCTAGATTCACTAGTTTCTGTAGTGCCATTGTTCAACATTACCTTCATAAACACCAACGGAAAGTGAGTGTTGAAACTTACGTCCCCCTTAACTACACACTTCTTCTTTGTGTTTCGTGACCCTTCAGAACTTAGGAAATCACGGTCCTCTACATCTTCCTGTCTCTTGTAGCTCTTAATAAATTTTGTCTTTTTTATTTCTCCCAAATCCTGTTCTACAATCTATTTACTCAAATATCGATCAAATATATTACGCGCTGTTTTCCTCTATCCGTCTTGTCTATCCTGTGAGTATCATATTTTCCAAGCCCTCCTTCCTCATTACGTTTCCCAGAAATTTTAACTGTCTCTTTCTGATGTTAAGTATAAGTCTCCTTTTTGTTTCCGTTTTCTCTAAAATCGTCGTTGCTCACATGTTCGGCCCACGGTGTCCTCAGTATCTTTCTGTAGAACCACATTCTTGTTGCTTCAAGTCTCTTCTTCATCTTTGAGAAGATTGTCCAGCAATCCCTGCTACATAGAAGGACAGATATCACGTAACAGTTCAGTCGAAAGTTAGGCCTGTGTGTCGCAGGCAAGTATACATTGGAGCAATCACGTCTCGATTTGTGTCAGACACGTAAATGACTATTACTTGCATCACTGAACACTGCAAAAGCCATTCGACTCCCCCACACGCACAGTTAAACTTCGTGCGACACCGCTGCGGTACGATGGTATTGTAACGTAAGTAGGAATTTGGCAAGAAGGGTTCGTAGTCCTGCAGCAAGACAACTATTCTCAGCAGTCCTTATTGGCTTTGCTGGTACCATATTTGCTCTGTTTTGTACTGTAAATGTTTTTCGGTCTGTCACTATTGACCTTTGTTCGTGACAAGTATTTATAATATGGAGCCGCTCGGATGTTTTTAAATCAATTCACCCAAAGCAAGACAATAATGCCACTATGTTTCAAGGGGCTACTGGTAGTAAAAGAGAATAAGAAGTCTTTAGAGGGAACTGGAAACCTAATCCTGAACAGGAAGCGAGGGATAAACTTCTTACTCATGTCCAAAAGATCGGAGATTTTGGTCTAAGTGTGTAGGAATGATCATGTCCCCATTGCTGCCAACATTAAAGCACCATTGACGAATCAAGGGCAGCATGGATAATAATTATCCGAAATGGCCACTGAGCCTCTTGAAGCCCCGCAGCTTGACACCTTCAACCGACTCTAATTGAACAAAAGAATAATGCGTGAATCTTTGAGACATGGCGCCTGTCACAACTCTTTGGGTCCTGTCACTGAATCTAACCAACGCTTTTATCCACTGTGCCATGTGTCCTTATTCCATGTGTCCGACTGAAACGTTGTGATAAATATGGCAACAAAGATGAGGACACTAGTCCGAATAATGTAAAAAGCGTACATAATACCTCATCTCAGAAATATAGACAGATACCTTATTAGTTTTTCTTTTTTTTTTTTTTTTCACAGTTAACTTCACAATTAAATTTTTATTTCTGACACGAACTCAGTCCACGACGGGGTTGATAAGACAGACGACCTACATTTTCATATAAGGAACCGTCAGCCACAGAGGAGGGTTTCGGTTATAGGATACAGGTTCGATTCCTGTCGGAGGACTCATATTTTCTATGAAAATTTCTCGAATATTCTGCCGGTAAATGTTATTAATACTGTTTATTATAAACAGAGTATTTACTTAAATATTTGTATCTATAAAAAAAATGTATAAACATAAAAAATGTCTTAGAATACATTTATATGTGTATATATATATATGTATATATATACACATACGTACATATATATATACATACATATATATACATATATATATACATACATATATATATATACATATATACATACATACATATATACATACATATATATATATATATATACATATATATATATATATATATACATATATATATATATATATACATATATATATATATATACATATATACATACATATATATATATATATATATATATATATATACATTTTATATGTTTGTTTTTTTTGTTTTGTTTTTTCACTTTCTTTTCTTTCGTCTTAGCTTTCTCTGAATATTTTTTCTTTTTAATTGCAAAATGACTGAGATATTGCTGTTATCTTTTGACAAGCTAACCTCGTACATAAGTGGTACCTAATCTAATTTCCATTTCTCCAAATTCTAACCTCTGAACTCTGTTTTCCTGTTTAAAACTTTGTTTAGCATTCACATTATTTATTTTTTGTAAATTTATTCCTTCGTACTTCTGAAATGTTTACAAGTGCGTATAACACCTCCGCCTCGAGACCAACACACTGATGTTTTAATATATATTCGCCTCCAACATTTATTCACACTCATGTAAGCGTAAAATCTAAACTCTTCATCCCACACATGTACAAACACTCTGCGCATACAATGGATAGCAAAAGGTTCACTCCTAATTTTTCTCAGTGTAAATTCCTTTCCACAACTTTTTGCTTGAGAAATCTGAAACGATATCTAAAAGTTCAAAAAATAACTTTTAAAAAAGAATTCTCTTTCTTGTGTCTCACAAGGGTATATTAATCGACCAAATGTATATCGGTAGACTTTTGGGGGTGGAAGAGCGGAGGAGGATAACTGGTTGGTCCTTTCTCGAATCAGATAATAATATGACAAAACCATAAAGCGAAAGAAACCGTACATATTGTTTTGTGACAAAATAAATGAATAAAAAAAAATTGAAGTGCATATTTTAATACACTGTATCAGAGACGAAAGCGGGGTCTGGCACATCTCTGGTTTTGTTGTGAAATTGTTAATCCTTCTTAAAATAGGGATCAACAAAATCCAATGATTTTAATAAAAATAAACAAACTTCTTTATCTTCCGTTTATTCTCGTGTTAAAATCTACGAATGCAAAATTCTAACACTGTTGCAAAATTCGATTCATCATGTTCTCGTTGAAAGATGGCGTACGAGAAGAAAATAAAAAGAACAATACGACACTTAAAGGAAAAGTGACGAATATATCTACCTAAATATTGCATTTAAAATAAAAAAAAAAAGAAAGAAACTGAACGAAATTTATATGGAATAATAAAATACTTCTTCGCTGCACTTGCGAAAACGAGAGAAAATGTTTAATTTGAAACGAAAGTACAAAAAACCATTCCTGTAGCCCTTCCTTTAGTTGAGGATTTTAAAAAAATCTGGAAGGTATTTAATGTTCTTGAAATTCTATAACTTACCAAAAAGCATGATTCAGTCTAATTTGGTTTCACTTTCTTAGGGATTGTTTACAATAAATGAAAGTAACTCTCCTTTTATAACTAAGAATTTTAATTGAAATTGACCAACACACAAGATTGTGTTGACTTCTGCGCAAAAAATCATGAAGTTACATGAAATTCTTGATATTCAATATTTCCCATATTCCAGCCGATTTTCTTTTTTATGTCTTCGTGTTTTTTGGGTTTTATTTTTTTTTTTGTTTTTGTTTTTTTATCCGAAATTTTTTGGCCATCAAATCAAAATGAGGAAAAATAGAAGCAAAACATTAACTTTTAATGAAATTCAATTTGAAATTCCTAACAATGGAAACTGGCTGGAACTTCGGACAATGTGCTGAAAAGTTTTCAGCTTAACCGAGAATGAATTTCAACAAGAAATTCTGATGTTTTATCATTTTGTCAGATTTTAGGATGTAGGAGAATTAACTGAGAACTTTTGAGCACAAAAATATCAAAATATCACGTCTAACTTATCGAGAATCACAAAAATATCACGTCTGATTTATGAAGAGTATAAAAAATATCACGTATGAGTTATTGAGAATATAAAAAATATCACATCTCACTTATCAAAAATATGGCATACTATTTATTGAGAATATAAAAAGTTTCGCGTCTGACTTATCGAGTATATAAAAATATCAAATATTATTTATTGAGAATATAAAAAATTTCGCCTCTGACTTATCGAGTATATCAAAGATATCACGTTTGACAATGTGAATCTCAAAAATATCACGTTTGATGACGTATCAAGAATATCGCGAATTCTCTTCAGATCAGTATTATAGAAAACTATTTTTGAAAACAACAACGAGATTAAGAATCTGTATGTTATCTCTATCAACCTACAGAGTATATAACATTTTTCATTCATCCTTAAAACACATTAGTTCTTCCAAAGTTAACAATACTACTCACAGATCTTTTACCATTCTGCTGCTATAGAATATATAAATGATTAATAGCAAATAATAGCAGTGTGCATCTCTGTTCATTGGTGGTTGTTAGTGGGGAAGCATCATGAGCGGGTGTTGAGAGAGTTTTTAGTTTGAAGAATGAGGTAGCTAAGGCGAGATGGGAATCATATGTTGAAATCGGAGACCGCTTGAGCTGATTGGATTACCCAGCCTGAAGGTATTTGTAACCTGTAAATGCGTTGCTTTCATCAAAACCTGTCAACATGTCGCCTGTATTTGTTTGTCTCTGATGCATGTGCCTGATATGGCCGGCGTCTCTTCATGGCATGTTGATGATCTCTCTCTCATTCAATAGGAATGCTGTGCAGAACTGATGTCGCTAAGCTGTATTTCAGGTCTATTTTTATTATAATAATATATATTCGTATATGATTATTATTATTTTAACAAGTAGTGCTGAAAAGTTCTGGGCCCAATCAAAAACTGATAAAGTAGTTCTGATGTTTGCTCAAAGTATAGGAAGTGAATCGGGCTGAGAACTTTTCATCACTATAATATATAATGTCATTTGTTTACGTTATGATACACTTCGTGCAGATATGATCGTTCGAGAAAAATCATGGGAAATTTGTTGTTTAAAAAAAGTAATTTGACTTTGCTAACCAGACGCTTCCTCTGTAGCTAAATGGTATAGCACGTCAGGCTATATGACGGTTCCGTGTAGAATACAGGCTCGATTTCTATCGGAGGACACATATTTTCTATAAAATTTCTCGGACATTCAGGCCGATAAATGTTGTTAATACTGATTATTATAAACAGAACATTTACTTAAATATTTGTATCTATAAAAATAACGCATAAACAAAAAATATATTAGAATAATTGTCGGGCTTAGTTCATTTCCTAATACACACACACACACACACACACACACACACACACACACACACACACACATATATATATATATATTATAAATAAATATTAAAATAAATTATTAATATAAATAGAAAAGAAAAATAATCCTTTGAATAAGGCAAACGGTTCATTTAAAGGCAATTAATAAGAAAGGCAAACAGTTCATTTATAAACAATTAATAAGACAAGCGGTTTATTTAGAAGCAATTAATAAGAAAGGCAAACGGTTTATTTAAAGACAATTAATAAGAAAGACAAACGGTTCATTTGACAATCCCATTAAAACTATGATGATTATGATATTGATCTTGTTACGATGATGACTGTTGCTTACTTCAGATCACAAAGTAGTCTGTGTAATTTATTTAACCGTTTAATAAAATCATTTGTATACTCAACTCTTGTTCTCATCCTTTTCCTGAGAGGCATGATTAACCATCGCCCTAAGAAGTTTTCTTTCCTCCTAGCCTAGATTATAAAAGTTCATTTGTTGAAATTAAATCATGTCATCTGTTAAACCAACGTTGGTTACTGATTTTGCTTGGTCAAAAGCCCACGGGCAAATGGTACACAGTTAAGATCGAACTCACTACCTATCGTCAATAAGTTCACGTGCTGAACAATATTTAACACAGCAAGGGAAGCTGAACAGGACATCAATTTCCATCTATGAATTCAATTTATGTTTTGTTTAGCCATTACGCAAATCTATCTCACCTGACCCATCTCTTCCTACAAATCAGGGAAATATATATATATATATATATATATATATATATATATATATATATATATATATATATATATATATACTTTGTCTATATGACAATTAGTAAATGTTTGTAAAACATTTCTACCAACACAATGCATAATCGTTTACTGGCATAAGGTAATACCTCCTTTTACCATAATAACGAAATATCTCATTAGCAAATAGGAGAGATTAAGTCGCGTAACCGATAAATATATAACGTTAAATTTTATTGGACGAGCGGCTAGCTTGACAGTTATCGAAAATTGGCAAACCGGGTTCAAATTCCCGCCTTGTCTGTTACGTTCACTTTGACCTAAATGCCCTTGGGAAAGACAGGAATTCAACTTTTCTCCCTACAGCTAGCCCTGGGAGACATCCACTCGAGGGAAAGGCAGAAAAAAAAAGACATTTTTTTTTCGTGCATACATAGATAATGAATTTTACTTTTCTTCCCATTGAGAGATAAATATTATGCACTTAAAAGAAGACAAAAAATCGTGTTTGTCTTTGAAGAAAATCGTGACATAAGTTCTTAATTCTTTCCTGTGTTGTAGATTTATTGTCGTCTGTGGTTTCACAAAAATTGATCTTGCATTTTCGTGGAACATAGTAAAATGACAGTCATCGTACACACGGGACCGGTCCACGGAAACACATTCACACACAATAGCAGAAGGGCCGGAAGGAAGATAAAGAAGAACTCATCAACTCTCCTCAAAATAAAAAATGAGAAGAAATATGAAAGTGATATAAAAAAAAAAGATACAAGCTTTTGAGAAGCAAAAAATGACTGGGTGGAGTAGTTTCATTAGTCACGGATGACAAACGGCGTACACCGATCAACCCTGAAAAAGGGCGTCAAAATTCTTTTTTTAGAAAGTAGCAACCGCCAGCATGCTATTAAATTGTGAGAATATTCAGAGTGCTGTGTCGCAATGACTGTTATCTCACTTTTCATTCGTTTTTGCTTCCCATCCTCTCTCTCTCTCTCTCTCTCTCTCTCTCTCTCTCTCTCTCTTTTCATCGTTTTTTTTTCTTGCTTAACTGGAAGTTTGTGGTTCTTAAAAGAAAAAAAAAACATTTTTATCAACATTTGTTTTCCTCCGTTCGTGTTTTATGTGCAAAATATTTCTCATAACATTCTCAGTTTTGTCAACATGTGTACGGATCGACATTTGTTGAGGGTCAGCCTCATTCTGACCCTGGCGCATGTCATTTGTGTTTTGTATCATTCTAAATATTTACTAAATCTAGCTTAGTCTAGCACAAAGCTGTAAGTTAGAGGCAAATCAATAACTAGATCCACCACTGTATGTGGCTGATTAGTATAAAACTGACAATAAAGAAATCGTGGAGGGCTTCTGCTGCTACCGCTATTATTATCACTTTTTATAATAAAGACAACAGCAATAATAATAATAATAATAGTTGTGCATTATTATTTAGTTCCTTAGTTCGCACGACCGTTACACCGTGCCAATACCTCATAAATAATGGACTATTCCGTTTTGACTGCTTTAAAAATGAAAAGTCACCCTTGAAGCTTTTATTTTAGTTTTAATTTTAAGCCAATAGAATAAATATATTTCAATAAGCTAAATGCTTTGCTGTATTTCAAATCGAATTTAAATTGATTGGAACGATCGACTAAATTCGACTATATTGACAAATCTGTCAACACATCATGATTCAGTTTATGAAAAAAATGTTTCAAAAATAAAATGTACTTTCTGAAGTTTTTTTTTGAGGAAGATTAACTGACTTGAAAATTTAATTACTCTGAATTAAATCAAATATTATTTACTTTCAGTTTAAACTCTCGTAGAAAAGCATTTTTAACACAGAGGGTTTTTTTATGGAGCGTTGATAGATTTATCGACAACTTGACGATTGCAAGATTTAAGTAATGGTGAAAATTACATATAGCTTTTACTTAATAACAATCTCACCTAAACACTACAAATTAATACAGAATCTTAAAAGATTTAAAATTTTGTAAATTATTATAATTAAAAGGTTTTAAAAAATGAAACCTGAAGCAGCTGGTTATGAGGCGTTAGTGGTTCGCCATCGCCCCTTCCTCAGCTTGGCGCTAAACTTAGTTGTCAGAGGCTCTTTCAAACGTGAGAAATATAACGTGAACGCATTTTTCATACTTTTTTTAACTACCAAGTAATCTTATAAATATAGGAAAATATTTTCAGCAATTTAATATTTTATTGAATTTTAGGTACTTTGGCTTTATAACCTTATATATGAAAATGCCTGTTGAAAAATTTTTAGAAAATCAAATCTCCTCCCCCCCTCCGGCCCCCAAAATTTAATTAAATATAGTTAGCGCTCATTTTCTGATAATATCGTATATCGACGTCCGTATTTACAAAAGTTGACACGTTTATACATACATAAAAAATTAAAATTCATTTTAAAATACTGGAGGTTGTTGAATTGCAGTGAGCTTTTCCATTTATGATTAGTAAATACAATTTTGATTTAATAACAATATCACTTGACTGCTACAAATTAATACAGAATTTTAAAATATTTAAAATGTCATAAATTATCTTAATTAAAATTTTTAAAAATGAAAACAAATCTTGTAAAAATTAATTATTCGTCAAAAAGAACTAAATTTTTTTTAAGACAATGATGTCCATAATAAATGTTATTCATAAAAGCAATGAAAAGCTTTTCTAATTAAATAATGTCTTGGTTTTATTACATTTTTTTATTTCAAAGCAGAATTTCAGTAACTGGGAGTCCTGTTTTATAAAATTAATTAATGATTTAAATCCTCGAAGGAAGTGTGCTTACAAGTAATATAGACATTAAGCTCTACAAAAATGAATTTCTCGAAATTTCATAAAATTAAATAAGTGTGGCGGGGGGGGGTGTAACAAATGTAAAAAAAAATAATTTTTACCAAGATTTTCTAAGGAAGAATCGTTTCAAAATAATTTAATTAATTTATGAATAAGTCCTAAAAGATTAATTAAAAAACAACAATTATTTGATTTTTGCGAGAATTTCCAAATCAATGTGTTTTTCACAGCAAAAGGTGTTAAAATTTCCTATACTAATTTGTGATAATTTAATAAATACACATATTGAATAGACAAAGAAGGTCGCAGGTTCGGGCCCTAAAGGAGAACATGTTCTTTATTAAGTCTCCCGAAAGAGTAGGATCTCTATTCAAAAATGTGAATCCACTAAAATAACATTCGGAGCAATATGATGAAATGTTGGATTAAAAGTAAAACCTATGAATTCCTTTATATATATATATATATATATATATATATATATATTATCCCTCACCGCTAGCACGACTCGGAGTTTCATGCACGACGCAATCTTCAGGTGGTGAATGTAGACTGACCATTACGCAATTTGAATTATAATATGTCTCGTGTTATCACAATGTTGACGTTGTGGGATTACAGTTTTTAAATTTTTAAATTTTAAAATTATATTTGGCAATTAAAATGAACACCAGCAGTATATGTGCGATATATATATATATATATATATATATATATATATATATATATATATATATATATATATATATATATATATAAAGCTTTTTTAGATACAGAGAGATTCCGATGTTTCGATGTTTCTCTCTCTCTCTCTCTCTCTCTCTCTTTATATATATATATATATATATATATATATATATATTTTGTCTGTAATTTTTTTGCTATTACACCGGTCGACATTTTTCCTGGCCTAAATGTTGTTGGGTAATGGGCACATGTTTCTGGGCTATGCTGAATCTGAAAATTAAGTCCATTTCTTTCTGATTACATCATTTTTTCTCAGTAAAAAGAATTTCTATTTTTCTTAAAATGGGCCAAAATGCCCATTTAACAGTGATATGCCAAGCCCAAGTAGATAAATAAAATAAAAAATAAACTTTACTTTAATTCGAACGTCTGTACCTGAAAGTAACGAAGCAAGTGACAGTTGCACTACGCCAGTGCCCGAATATTTTTATTATTATTATTATTATTATTATTATTATTATTATTATTGACGGGTATTATGCTTGTAGTAAAATCAAAGATTAATTCTTAATCGAACCCATATAATGTTTCGCGCGCGGAGAATGGTTGTAGGAATGGATGCAGGAAATAAAGATATTAGAAATGCAAGGACTACTGGAAACAGTAATGAAACCAATCAAAATATTGAGTAAGGTACGAATAAAGACTTTTAAAAATGATTATTAATGATTTTAAAACCATTTATTCTTCCGGAAGAAAATCGAGGGACAATCTTTATAAGATTTTTTTTTTCTTTATGAGATTTTTTTTTTCTTTTTGGGACATTTTTCAAACGTTTTACTTTTGCAAAATATTTTCTTTCGGCAAATAAAATCTTGTCTTTTTGTTTGTAATTTTATTTTATTTTTTTTTTTTTTACGCACAACTTCCGTTTTTATTTTTATTTCCTTACGTTCCTTTTACTTCATATCAAATTTCTTCCCACCTCCAACTCTTTCCCTATCTATATCTATCTCAGTCTGTTCATTATCTATCTATCTATCTATCTATCTATCTATCTATCTATCTATCTATCTGTCTGTCTTACTCGTATCTATCTGTCTATGTGCGTATATACGTGTGAATTTCTAAGCGTAGCTTAGATGTGGCACAAGGCCGAAAGCATGGGGCACCCACTGAGGATAGAACTCACTTTTCAGTTGTAATTTATCTAGCGAGACAAATCTGTTATCGAGCAAGACAAGTTTGTTAACCATTACACCACGTCGAAGTACCCACGTCGAGGTACCCACGCTCGTGTCTGTGTGCGTAATACTTCAATTTCGCGCCTTTTATTGTTTCTCAACTTATTTTTTCGAGATGTGCGGTTTGTTTAATCGCTAGTCCGAGTTCAAATACTGACTGCTTGCTTCACTTTCACGCTAATGATGTTAACTATGGGTTAAATAGCAGTGTAGACCAGATCCGCTAACTCCGAGTCGCACCAATTCAGATACAGTTAGTTATGTGTCATATGTGATACACGCTTAAGCGATCATATATCTTTCGATACATGACTGACAAAGCAGATTTTTTTTCCCGCAGTAGGTCGCCATTTCTTTCTGCGGTAGACCAGTTGCCATCCAAGGCTATAGAACCCAGTCTGTATCTGTCTATAGGACACATGACACAGTGGATAAAGGCGTTAGTTAGATCCAGTGACAGGACCCAAAGAGTGTGAGTTCAATACCCGGTTAAGCAGTGGAGAACTTTCAGAATGAAATTAATAGGAGATAACTGATAACTGACATCCATTAAAACATGGTACGTGGAACTAGAACAGTCTACCCCAGTGAGTGAAATAAAGTGTTCAGTTCGACATTTCAACCACCTGAAGAAGGACGGAGCGTACAACGGCCTAAATGTTGTAATAAATATGGCGACAAAGATGAGGACAATAGTCCAAATAATGTAAATAATGTTACTAATTGTTGGAAATTTTCTAAAAAAAATATATATAATTAAGGTTTTAGTTCACTGTAAAGTGTAATATATTCCTCAATGCAACAAGACCAACTGTTACGATCAAATGACAAGTCTCTCATGGTAAAATAGTATAATTAAAGAAAGAGATGTGGCTAACTAAGAAGAGACAAATAACTAAGAATACGGTTGTCATGTACTGATTTGAGTCTGACCAACAAATGGTTTATATAAAGAGAACTGAACCATCGTATTTATGCCCCTTTCCTTCTGAAAGGTGTCGGTTAATGATGCTTAGAATTGAAATCGCTGAATCAATTTTAAACTCTATTTGGGACAGTTTGTGATCCCTTCACGCTAATGCCATTGGAAAAGGCATGAAACCACTTCTACTTCCAGCTATGAGTAAATAGCAGGGCTTTGTACAGGTAATCTATCTTATGAGAAAAGATTGGCACTGATTACTAAACCCCATTTTAATTGCCCTGAAAAATGCCATAAGGTGGAATTATTCTGGCATGGCACTTTGACAATCTAATGGGCCATGGGAAACACTATTACTTACCCTGTGTTGGTCTCACACTACAACTCTAATGTCATCCCCGTACAACGGCTGAAACGTTGTAATAAATATGGCAACAAAGATGAGGACAATAGAACGAGAGGATTCATACCTTTCCCAAGGGTATTAACACGTAAGTGAATGTAATGGATTCGAGTGGAATACACAACTCTGAATTCAAAATGTTCTCGACGGAGACAACCTGAAAATGTCTCAATAGAGACATGATCGATATAGAAAAGACATGGCATTAAAAAAATATATAACACGAAGCTTATTTACACTAGTTTTGTCTATGTTTCTGAGATGAGGTATTATGTACATAAATTGGACTATTGTCCTCATCTTTGTCACCATATGTATTACAATTATTATTATTGTTTCGGCCGTTGTACGCTCCGGCCTTCTTCAGGTGGTTGGAATGTCGAACTGAACCCTTTATTTCGCTCACTGCGGTAGTTCCACGTGTCATGTTTGATGCATGTCAGTTATCAGTTATCTCCTGTTAATTTGAAAATTCTCCACTGCCTTAACCGGGTATTGAACTCACACACTTTGGGTCCTGTTACTGGATCTAACCAACGCCTTTATCCACTGTGCCATGTGTCCTTGAGGAAATCTGGGTATAAATAATAAACCATTTTTACCAGTGCTCATATTGTAATTTTGCTGTTATCATTGCATGTTTTTTTTTCAGTTCGACATTCCAATCAAATATGGCGATAGAGATGAGGACAATAGTCCGAATAATGTAAATAATGTACACTAGTTTTGTTTTTTGTAATAAATATGGCGATAAAGATGAGGACAATAGTTTTTTCCTCTCACGCTCCTTTTTCCTTATTTTTACAAAATGGCGGTCCTACTTACTGCTTTTCATTACACTGCACGAAACTACTAAAGACAAAATATCGTAAGCCCCGCCCACCACGCCATCAAAAATAACTCTGTTCTCGCAAAAACGTCTCTTTTGATGCAAATAAAACGTCCGTGTATTTTTATTATTTTCTTTTGAATGCAAAATATTTTAAACATTTCAGAAATTTGTTGCCGTTGGTAAAAGATATCTTATTTACTGATATATTAGCACATGGTGTTGAAAGTATAACTGCGGATTGTGTTTTAATGGCTAACAAGCCATTGTGGCAAATTATTACTGGTGATTTTAATCCCCATTGAGCACTCTGGTCCTTGTACCAAAACTAAGCCAAACACAGTAAAAAGTTTATCTTCCAAATAGGAAGGGCCTGTCTGATGATAAACATTCAAAATCCTGGGTTTTAACTAAGCTGATTACTGACACCAGGGTTTAGTACGTTTTGTCAGCCACTATACGGGCTATAATATTTTTTCTTTATTTCAGTCAGTTAAGTGTCATACGTGATACACGCTTGAGCGATCATGTATCTTTCGATACATGACTGACAAGGCAGATTTTTCACCCGCCGTAGGTTGCCATTTCCTTCTGAGGTAGACTGGTTGCCAACCAAGGCTAAAGAACCCAGTGTGTCCTGCTATTCAACTCATAAGAAGAAATGGATTCATACCTTTCCCAAGGGTATTTGTGCGTAAATGAATCTAACGAACTCGACTGGAATTTGAACTCAGCTCTCCGAGTTCTCACTCCGAGCCAATATCCATTGCACCACAACGTATTTGGGACACGTGTTTGAGTAGACAACCCTCTTTTTATTTGTTTATTTTATAATATTGAAATTAATGTCTACCGTTCTAGAAATCGAAAGTCTCATTAAAGAAAACGTGATAGAAAAGGAAATTGCATTCCATTGTTATTCTGGGAAACCACTTGAAAGTGGTTTAACGGATGAAGGATAGGAGACAAGCCAAGTGTGTTTTAATATTGATCTGCGAGAAGCCTTCTCAGCAAAGAAAAGATCCACTAACCGACTTAAGAAATACCCATTTTTCATTGGGTCATTTCGAAGTCTATACTTGCTAACTTTATTTTCGTACTCGAAACATAAATTTTAAGACAACAATGAATTCCTTTTCGAACTCTAGGCTGGTAGACATTAAACTCGTTTTTTAAAAATAAACAAGTTTGTCTACTGAAACAAGAGTACCTACTAAATATAACGTTTGTAGTTGTGGGGAAATGAAATAAGATCGATAAATAAAATAATAATGAATAAAAAAAATACATTTTCTCATTATGCTAAGAGTAAAGGAACCGGAAATATGATTACACCGCTTGGTTTCGAAAAACATCTCTTGGTGGCGCTGTTGAAGCCTATAAAAAAGACAAACATTTCTCGCTCTCTTTCCCCTCTTTGCTCCAAGATGTAGTACCGTGTGTTAATTATGTTCCCACGGGGTAATGTTAGTTTCCCAAATCCACTGATGATTGAACTCTGTTCCCACTTTTCAACACATAGCACTTGCATGTGACTTCACTTAAGCGCGACCATAGCTTACTCTAAATTTTGGACCAACAAACGGACAACCCATAAGCATGTTTAAATCTCCTAACTTGGTCTGGGAGAGGAAGCAGAAGGAAGGAACCTGTTGAGAGCTGCAAGGGATAAAGGGAGAAGTGGAGAGCCATGATCGCTACGTCTTGAAAGGACATGGCACGTAAAAAGAAAAGAAAGTGGTAAATAAGTAGAAATCTTCTTTTGGTTATTCCAACTCTGCGCAATGCTGACTTGAGCTCGACCATTGACTACGATATTTGTACTTACCTACCCTAACTTCTGGATCAAAAAGAAAACCGAAGAGACATTAAGAACTTTGTTCCACTACAGTCACCATAAAAGGAATAAACGTTAAGTTTGTGTATGTTTCTTCTTTGTTTACATGTAGAACACGCACCTCCTAAAATACACACAACCTTTCACCTTTGTTAACTTCCAAATAAAATAGTCATAAGAAATAATGATGACGAAAAAACGCTTCTATAAATTGCTTTTATTTTTTATTTTTACAATGATCTTCATCTTGTCCAAGGTTCAAGAGTCACTCAAAGTAGAGGGTTACAGAATAAGAAATACCACCCAAGCAATATGATAATGCTATGAAGATGCCAGGAAGTGAAAAAGAAGGAAAAGACTTTAAAGGGAACCAGAAATCCAATCCTAAACAGGGAACAAAAGATAATTTTCATGTTCGAAAGACCGGGGAGGTGTGTGAACCGGGCGATAAGCAAATTTATCTACTCCTATTCAAGAAAAAATGTAAATAAATGTTCAGAATTTTAAGCGGAGATGTTAAAGTTGAAATAGAAGGAACTGGAAAGCCAATCTTAAACAAGAAACAAGAGATAAACCTCTACTCCTGTTCAAAACACCGGGGAGGAGAGTGAACTGGATGATAGGCAAATCTATCTACTTTAAAAATTACTTTATTTACTAACCATTGGTTGCAACTTGATTTTAACTCGTTTCCCTTTAGCTATCCAGACAATAGTCTTGATTAATGAAATTTCTAATGAAAAATTTATGGGACTTTTCAACAAACTTTGCGCCATATTAGAGTAGCCAATATGACTGGATTTTCTTCTGAACTCTTGCTATGAATTGTTTCTCATAGCAAATATGAAAAGGATTTTATTCAGACTTTTCTATTTCAAAGGCTTTCGAGATAAACTGAACCATTAGAGCAAGAACTGTCTCGATAGAATCTTTTATAAAACTAAACAAAAACTATAACATTTTATTTGTCGATTTCTGTATTTGCTAGCACATAAGACATCCACTTTTTCCTCGTTTTCTAGGCTTACGACCATATCATGTTAAAGCATCGGGTTTCGTACGACCAACGAAGTTAAGCAACGTCGAGCCTGGATGTGTGACCACTTGGGAATACCAAGTGTTGTAAGATTGGATGTGCGGGTGGTTAACTGTTCAAAATTGAAATATGAATAACCGAGTTCGAATTCCGGTTGAGTTTGTTATATTCACTTACGCGCAAATGTGAAAGATATCCACTACTTCTCCCTTAGTTAGTAGGACTCGTATCTTTAACTCATTACTAACTCCAAAAAATTCTTACAAACTGAAAATATGAATGCCTTTAAATAACCTGCAAAAGGTTGATAAGCCGAAAATAAACGAATCAATCAATCAAAGTCGTCTATGTGCAGTTGCGGTATCTGGAGGTCAATATTTACCCAGACGACATACTTGTACTTCGACTAATTTTATAATTTCTTTTTAAATGTCATGCTCTAGTTCATAATGGCTTTCCACGGACTTCTTTTCTTTATAAATTCCCTTGATTTCTTGGAAAATACATCAGAGTGGTTTTCTGTTGTCTTTTACACGGTTTTGAAATCGGATATTTTCTTCTCCTAGAATGGTTACCAACCAAGGCTAGAGAATCCATTCTTCTTTCTTCAGAAGAATTTGTGCAAAGTACTTGACCGTGATTTGAACTCGACTCGCTGATTCCATTTTCAGCGACAATTACCGTTATGCAACGCTTATGTAAATGAAGCTTACATGATCTCAAATGCGGTACGTTTTTATGTGAGTTTTTCATTATATTATTTTTAATTAAAGACAAAGGCATAAGACGTAATGGTCTATTGAATGATTGCACCAGAAAGAAAATCCCTCGTTCCTTCTAAAATAAATAAAACAGTGAAATAGCTGTGAGATTCAGAAACTGTGGAAGATAAGAATGAGAGATGTGCCTATAATCTCAAAAGAAGTGCGCTGTTATATTTTTCGCAACATAATTGGTATTAAATAAACAATAAAAGACTCAGTATATATTTATATTAGCAATATATCTTGTGAGTTTCAATTTATCTATCCTTATTAAATTATTGGTAACAATATATTTCTCGGGAATAAGGTTTTATTATGGAAAGTACAAAATGAAATTTTTTATTTGTAAATAAATACAAAAGATAGATGCCATAGAAACATATATTTAATTAGCCATGCTCTGTGCATATACAAGCACAGATGTGAAGAGATGGGCACTGATCATTTAAAAATTCCATACCACGTCTCAAGCGAATCTACTAACGTTCCTGCTTTTTTCCTTCAGAAGCCAATGGGGTTGGGGGCTATGCTGATGACATAGGTATTCATAGTTAGGATAAAAAAATCAGCATCCTCTACCCCAGCTTCAAACTCAACTCACACACACACATGCATTCTCTCTCTCTCTCTCTCTCTCTCTCTCTCTCTCTCTCTCTCTCTCTCTCTCTCTTCTTTCCTTCTTCCTCTCAGTCATCAATCGCTAGTTCCGCTTGCTTTGTTGAGTAATGCCACCTTTAGGGGTCATTCGGCTTTATTTTCCCTCCTCGGTTGTGGCCGGTGTCTCACCTCCATAAGGTTGATTCAGGTTTCTCAAAATCTTACGATTGACAGCGAATTCTAATGTAGGCATCACTGTTTACATCGTGCCCCACAGGCAAGATTACGTAATTCCTGTTTGTAGCCGTGGTAACTTTTGTCTCTTTGCATCCAGGGCAACTTTTGAATCAGGCTGGAATAAAAACTCCTTCAGCAAAATGCACAACACTGTTGATAGCTCTAACAGCAGGTGTATTGAATATAAAGAAAAACTGACTGAATAAAAAGTATCTACTGCAAAATCAAGTCCTCTTCTGCAAAATGGTGATTTGGGAAATCTAACCGCAAACGCCAGCAAGTCGACTCTTCCTCAATTCTTCAAAGTAATAACCAGACCATCGATTTTCACTCAATTCTTCTATCATGCGTGTGTCTATGTTTTCGTTCCGGCTCCGGGAATTGCGGGTGTGCTCTTTAGCAACGACTGTCTTACGCGCAATCACGGGCTGCTCCGAGCCGACTTCTCTCTCTGCCTGCCTGTGTTTCTAGGGGGCTTTTGCTTATATAGACAACTACTCCCCCTCTAAATTTGACATTGATATATCAAATTTCACCACAACAACAGTCTTAATCTTAGGAGATCTTGCTAGTTAGCCATATGGTTCTCTCATTGGTTAGAATCTCCTTAGATATCTTTCTCTAAAGGTTGGGCGATCAAAATAAACAAATCCTCAGCTTAGGAATTAACAAAATTCAAAATTCTTCTTTGTCTAGAATAATTTGTAAAACACACGTTTTGGACAGATAGTATAATGTAAACAAACTCCAAGCCTGGAACTTAAACAAGAACAGATGCCTCTTTATCTGTCTATATTTCTGAGATGAGGTATTGTAATAATTTACACTATTTACTTTCATTCCAAACAATGTAAATAGTGTAAATATACCCTTTCTTTTGTTAAAAGAAATTGGATGCATATTCTCTGCAAGACCACACACGTTCTGGACAGCTCGTATAAAGTAAACAAACTTCTGAAATTTAATTCCTTAGGGCCGAAGAAATTCAGACAACACTTTAATCATGTCTTCCTCTTATCGGCAGGAAGGGAATTTTGGTTTTGCTCAAATTTACTGAATCTTGGCTAGTTCATTCAATGTTCGATTCTCCTTAGACCTATTCAAAAATATGTTTTATTAGTTTAAATCACAATTTTTACTCCATTTTTTCATATGTTTGACTATTCAACCTACTCTCCTGGGAACTTTAATAATTATTATTCAATTAGTAATTTCATGCAATTAAACGTTTAAACAGGTTTTGTGTGCTGTTATTCGAGACGTAGGACTCAAGATAAACCTTTTCAAAACAGAAACTGTGATCTGGAATTGCAATGAAAAAAGTGATATTACATACCCTGAGTGCATCATAAAAATTCACGATGTGAAATTAATAAATACTAAACACTTCAAGTAACTCAGTTATAACAAATTTAGCAGGGGAGATAAGGAAAATGAACATAGAATAGGCTGCACTATAGATTGTTTTGCCCAACGCCGCAAAACCAAAATATTAACCTTTGAACTAGAGTTATTGTTGTGATAAACACTCTTACAGTGTAATGAACTCTTCCTTCTCTCATAAATACAAACTGCGAGAGTCGGGGAGCGCAAAGTGGGGTGGAGTAGTAGACGCAGTGCTAATCTACTTATTACTAACACTATTGTTTTTTATATATCTTCAATATACTTTTTCAACCTACCTTCGTCTTCCGTGACTTTCTTTCTGGTCCCTAAACAGGCCGCAACGGTTATGTTTTAAAACCGAAATTTTCGTATGGATGCCATGCATAGTGCCAAATTCGTTCAGAAATATCTAAACAGTCAGCTCTTTTTCATATCAATGATTAAAAATGTCTTCGAGTGAATGAAGCCTGTAGATCTTAGCGAAGATCACCCTTCTTCGAACAACGTGGGCTGGCGCTACAGAATCGCAAATAAAGAACTATATCAAATTATCTTAGCGCCCACATTCATGGAGGACAAGTTATTATTTCTGGTCATTTGCCTTTTCTTCATTACATCACCCTACTTTCTTGTATCCAACACAACAGCCTTATTTAGATTTTATAATCAACCGCATTTTTCTTAGTTAATTGATTATTATTAACACAATCTAGATAGTCCCCTTGAGCATTTCATAACATTTTTATATATTCTAGCTGCTCAGTATTTAATTTTGTAGCTATTAAATACGTATCAAGCTCGGCGGTGTGACTACACACCTTTGTCGTATAAACCGTCGACTTTTCGTCGTTTCGGGAGGAGAAAACAGGAGAAGGGGGAGGAGCGCAAACCCCTTGTCCTTGTGTACAGTGCGCTTGGACTGGTTATGTATTAAGTTACAGTCCATTTTTTTTTCGTCTGCCTTCTGGACGCTAGTTGGAAACTTTTCTTCCGGCTTTCTCACATTACTTCCGGCGTTTTCTGAACGGCGCATTCAATTCTATACACCCTCTTTACTACCGTCATTTCTGACCTGTACATTTCAACGGCTATACAACCCTGTACTTCCGGTTAAACATTAGTCCCTACTTCCGGTGTTCCTTTTTCAACCTAACTCACCTGGTTGACCGGCGCATTCAATTCTATACAGTTCTTTCCTTCCGGCGTTTATGGACCTGCTCACACAACAGCCCTGTACTTCCGGCTACACATTGATCCTTACATCTGGCGTTTACTTTTTCAACCTAACTCACCTGGTTTCATAGGAAGTTGCTTTTCACTTATCGTGCTGACGTCAAATATTTGCTGCCGTAAACCATTTGGTTAATTTCAATGGATAGATTTTCGTCTTAATTTCACCCAGCAACTGATCAGCGTCAGCACCGGACATTTAAGCTACTTCGGCCTAATACCAGCATCTGCTCAACGCTAGAACTTCGACTTATTACATATTTCTAGACGTGCATTGGTTTATCCTACGGCCAGCTTATCGTCTTGTCGTCAAACATCCTTTGCTGTATACATTCGGGTAATTACTACGGACAGGATTATTGTTATGACTTTTTACAACATCTGCTCAACGCCACAACGGACATCAAGCTGACCTTTCAAACATTGGCTTTTTCTGCCAACCTAACTTACCTGGGCTCTACTTCTAACATTTTTACAGTTATATATATTTCTTTAAATTATAAATATTCTTTTAAATTATAAATATTCTTTTAAATTATAAATATTCTTTTAAAAAATCTCTAATGACTCGTATGGCCTTCAAAGAACACATTTTTATTTCAACTTATTGTTTTCAAATGTCCATTTAAAATAATTTATTCCGTACAGTATAAGGTTTTTTAGCGGAATGTATCTTTTGATAAAGGGCAAATTAAATTTAGCCCGACCTTAAATTCGGCGAAAATCAAAGAAAGTGGCAGCCTTAACTCGTGGACTGAAGGGTTGGGCTGAGGAGTGTGACTGGGTTAATGTTGAGGAAATATATCAGTCAGTAGTACTGATCATAAACGTACAATAAATTAAACTAAAAATTCACAGACAGAGAGATACATAAATACACTAATGCATAGACATATATACAAATACACATCGAGATAGATACACACGTTATTTTTAACAAAACAAACATATCTGGCTTTGTCTTTTTCTCTTTTTTCTTCTGTCTGGAATTTTTGTTTAAATACTTGTTTATTTTTGTAGAATTATTACAATTAATATTAAAATACCAAAGTGTTTTTTTTTTTTAGATTTCATGCACAGAGATTTTTATAAATTCTATATTTTAGTTAAAATAAAGGAATCATTCTAGCATCTATGTTATACCAATAGTATATTTTGTTAAAGATTGTACAAACATTAATGACCAGATGTCGACACATATATATATATTAATATATAATTGGGGAAAATGTATAATAAAGTGGAAGAAGTTTACTTGTGACGCGTTTCATCCTTCAGGACTCCATCGGACTAAATTTGTTATGTTGATACGACTACATAAATACACAAACGAGGGGTGCTGCAGATTTTAGATTTTTTTTTATTATTTATACCTAGGCGAATTAATTTTGAGTCTTTTCCCTTTTTTTTTATTTCCGTCACTTTTGTTACTAAGTATGCCACACTGTGATAATAGATCTGCCAGGAATGGTGAAATGTTGTAAGAGCCAGGAGAACATTTACTGTAGATGACCCTGGGATCAGGACACTCTATAGATATTTACATCGTAGTGAATTGTTTTCTCTTTAGATCAACGGTGGGCAACCAACGCATTTGACATATTATTTTGTAAAATATCCCTTTTGTGTTCATAAAATCTTTTATTTAGATTCATTGGGATTTCTCCTACGTATTTTTTGTGACAATTATTACAGCCAATGGAGTAAATTCCTCCTTCAGGTTTTAGCTTATTGTTTTGTTTAATAATGACAAGTTCTTTTATTGTTTTGGATGTAGTATTAACAAATTTTATGTTTTGGTTCACTGGTTTTGTCAAGAGGAGCCGTTTTTTGATTTGTAATATTTTATGGGCCTTTTGTTTCGCATTAATTATAAAATAATTAGAGTACTGGAGAAGTTTGAAAGTGTTCTCTATGTATATAAATAATGCGGGCTGCATATTCTGAGTGCTCATAATCTGATTATATATATATATATATGTATATATATATATATATATATATATATATATATATATATATATATATAACGCGTTTATTTGCATATTTCTCTTCATTTAAAAGATATTCTCAGAGTCGAAGACCGTCTGTAAAATACTTGTTATGTATATTTTCATGTAGTCTTCAATGTGTTTATTTATGACTACTTTACTTTTTTTAACTTATAGTATTTATTTTTACTCTTTCAATAAATCTATTATGTGCTTAATTTTTTAATCTTTCACATTTTGTGCCAGCCAGTAATTTACAGTTTATGTCTCGTCCAAGTTACTCATTGCTTAAATTTCTATTGCGTAGCGTTCATAATAAAGAAAAAAAAATCTCAGAACAGCTTATAGTTATTAATGAATCAAGCGCTTTCATTTAATTAACCAATCAGGTGCTTTCCATTAATTTGTTATTGTTTTGGGCGTCTTTCTATAGCTGTTGTCATCCAATAACTGAGTGCATTAGTTTAATATATCTTTTCAAAAGAATGAAAATATATTACTAACAGCATCTCGCAAATGATGATCGTAAGAAAAATAAAACCCAACCCATGTTTAGTTTTTTTTTCAGATTAATTGGCCTCTGAAAACGTCCTACATTCATGCCTTGTAAATTAACCATGAAAAATTATAATTGTTACATATTCAACCATATAAGCCATCTGGGAATGGTTATTAACGGAAAATTAGCCTGCCTAGGGAAATGGAGCCTTAGTCCTCTTCATAGTCTTCTCCTACGAGCCTTGCATACTTAGTGGATATGCGGATGGTGAAAGGTATAGCGGCTCGGAACGAGAAATCGAACATCTGAGTTCGAATTCCAGTCAGGTTTGTTACATTTACTTACGCTCAAATATTTTAAAGGAGGGTATAAATCGATCTTCTCCCCAGCTACGGGTGAAATAATACTTGTTTCTGGAAAAATCATTGTTATTCTAAAAAAAAATATTAATATAGTCACTCGAAAAAAGAAACTGATTATTCTTACAATCCAAAATGTTTTCGACTTTAAAAAACCCACAAAGGGTTGATAAACCGTAAAAACAAAATTAATCAACAAACATCCTCGCACATTTACCAAACTTTTTTTTTCCATTTTTAAAACAATCTTCTCAAATCTTTTTCTCTGGATCGCCATCAGCTGCTTTATAATGTTCTTCTTAATCTCTGAAATGACTCAATTTTAATAGGGATTTTAGCTTTGGGAAAAGTCAGAAGTCACAAGAAATTGTATCAAAACAGTAGGAGCCGGTAATCTTTCGATGTTTACTTGTTATTAAACGTAAAATATTTGGCGAAAGGAGGATGGGTGCAATCTATGAGTATTCTTTCTGTAAGTACCCACTAAAAGCTGCTCTATACATGATCAGTAATGACAGATGGGAAATCAAAGTGTAGAGATTTTGTCAAATCGTCGTAATGACTGAGGATACTATGTTCTTGAAAATCAAAAGATTTAATTTTTTATGGACTTATATTTTCAGTCGATATTTTACGATTTTATCATCCAATTAAAAGGCTAACACAAAAAGAATTACGTTATTTTTTATTATTATTACTTGGCATTACAAGAACGACACCTCGTGGTGAGATTTAGAAATGGAATAGATTAAAATTACCTGTTTGATACAAAACCTGAGTATGTGTCGCTATGCGTTTCTTAATGTAGTGGATATCGTTCACGCTATATCATATATATATATATATATATATATATATATATATATATATATATTTGGAAAGCTATTATTAATAAATGTTTGTTTTATATTCTTTAGTTCACTGTAGCATATTGTAGTATATTGTTTTATATTCTTTAATTCACATGCAGCATATTGATACATGTATCAATATGCTACATTTGAATAATAACTCTAACATTTTTAGGCATTTAAAACAACAGGCCTACAGTAAACTAAAGAATATAAAACAAACACTTATTAATAATAGCTTCCCAAACTATATAGTTAATGAACAAATAAGACGCTTTCTTAGAAGTCTCAATACTCTATGTCCATGTATTGTTTAATATATTGTAATGTTATTGTCATCATTAATGATGGCTTATGTAAGCCGAAAGCTTAGATAGGATAAAAAAAAACATGTATCAATATGCTACATTTGAATAGTATATATAGCTCTGAAAAATTTAAATTATGAGATGTTGGGGTCAAACAGGATCTCCAGTTACAAAAAATCTGCTCTGAATCGTAAAATAAAAATACAATAAGATTACGACATTATTTAATTAGAAAAGTTTTTATTGCTTTTATGCATAAAATATATTAGTTTTTTTTTTTTTTTATGAATAATGAATTTTTACAAAAATTGTTTTATTTTTTAATTTTAACTAAAATAATTTATAAACTTTTACATTCTGTATTAATTTGTTGCAGTGAAGTGATATTGTTATTAAATTAATAATGTATTTACTAATCATAAATGGAAAAGCTCACTACAGTTCAACAATCCCCAATAACTTACAAAGAATTTTGAATTTATTTTATGTGTGTTTAAATGTGTCGATTTTTGTGAATATGCAACATTATCAGAAAATGATTTTTGTGAATATGCAACATTATCAGAAAATAAGAGTGGTAATTATAATAAATTTAAAATTTATTGTTAATTTTCTAACATTTCCTCAACGATCACCTTCCTACGTGAGACTTTAAAACCAACCAGTAGACGAGTAGTCAGAGTAAAGTGCAATAAAGCTTTGGTATAAGTTTATACATTGGTTCTGTTTTTACTACAAAATGATTAATGATTTTTGTGCTATATAGAATTAATTAATTCCCCTAAATGCAGGGAGCGTTAAAGAAGAAACAAAAGAGTGTGAAGTCAAAGAGAGAAAGGCAGAGAAAAGTGGAACTTTTGCGCTTAACTTCGTGCCATATTTATTTTGCGCTTAACTTCGTGCCATATTTATTTTGCGCTTAACTTCGTGCCATATTTATTGCTCTCAACATATTTTCTCCTAAAACGCTAATGTTTTATTGCACCGTGTGGTTAAGATCAAAGACTTGCCTGTTCAGAGGACTTAAAGATTTCTTCATCGGGCAGATTTAGACGAGAAATGGATATTTAGTCAATTTGCAAGTTTCTTTTACTGCTAATTCTTCTGGTTTATTTCATAAGATTATTCTGTACTGAAGAGTAAATACGGAACGTTGAGCAAAACTAATATCACATCAGACGTTACTTTTAAAAAGATTTTAACCCATAGAGAGTATTCTTGGCCCTTTCTTAAAACCCGGATTCAGTCATGTGACCACAACCCAGAATTTTATTCTTGACCTGTTCACACTTGGAGCGAAAAGGAGCAACCAGCAAAGTTTATGTTTTGTGATTAAAACGGTAAAGTTTTCATTCATTTGTCCATTACAATGAATTTAAAATTTAATTTTAAATATTTAGAATTATTTTAAAAAACGGTTGCGTAAAAAGTAATCTATCACTTAAATGTTTTGTTAAAATAAAGCTACGATTCATTTAAAAATAATAATAACCTAATAAAATTTAGCCATTCCCGCAAAGAATGGCAAACATTCAATTAGCTCAGTTTCCTCTCTAATTTCCTTACTTTTTACGACAAGAAATTTTGGAGAGAAGAAGATTATCATTGTCGGGAGAGAGAAACCAAAGAACTGAAAATCCAAACCAAAAGTGGGCAGCAAGGAATGGCAACGTTAATTCGATTCCAAGAATTTGGCACAGTATACGGGAATGACGGGGTGTCGCATTTTGAAAAAGAAAAATCTCAAATTGCCGCAAAACATTGACGATTTATATAAGATGGAATGTTCTATTATGTCCTGTCTTTGATTTGTATTTAGATACATTGATTTATTTAAGATGGAATGATCAATTATATCCTGCCTTTGATTTGTATTTAGATATATTGATTTATTTAAGATGGAATGATCTATTATGTCCTGCCTCTGATTTGTATTTATATGCATTGGATTTATTTAAGATGGAATGATCAATTATGTCCTGCCTCTGATTTGTATTTAGATACATTGGATTTATTTAAGATGGAATGATCAATTATGACATGTCCCTAACTTGTAATTAGATGCATTGGATTTTTTTTTTCAATTTTTCTAGTTGAATTGTTCACCTATATTGCACACGATCCATTATTGTGCATAACTAGGTTACAATAAAATTTGTATTTTATATAATTACGACCTTATGAGAATTGATATGTAGTAGAGTGGGCGATCCCGTATCATAGAATTAAGGAGAGGCCCACAACTCCCTTACATCGGCCCTATATATATATATATATATATATATATATATATATATATATATATATATATATATAATAAAGACAATAGGAAAACTGTAATAGTTGCCAACTATTACAGTTTTCCTATTGTCTTTTATATTTATAAATATTGTCTTTTTCTACAGGCTAACTCTGAGAAATCCTTCATATATATATATATATATATATATAATCCTTCTTTTAACCATATATACCGAACTAAAAATATATTTAATTGTATGCAGAAACTTTTGCACTTAAATATACGCTTCAACATTTACATAAAGAAAAGTGTATTTGTTGCATGCAGAAAGGTTCACCCGCCCGTGTACCATTTCTCCATTCTCGAAAAGCCAAAAAACTTAAATCGGATATAAAACAAAATAACATTAATGCACTTTTGTTTTTAAATGTTACGGTGTTTTTTCTTGCCATGTTTGTCTAAGCACAGCCAACATCTGCGTCACAATGCCCTCGTCATCGCAATTTCTCACAATGAAATACGCGTATATGCAGTAGACACGAAAGTGGCGTTAAAAGAAAGGATGGATATTCGTTTGTTTGTATAAACATGTTTCTTTATCTTTTGTCTACAGTTTCGACGTCTCCCTCCTTTCATTAGTCCCCCTATGTCAGTCCCTTCCATTCACCCACGCTTGGAAGAATTTTAAAAGTGTAATCTGCATCCAAAGACAGGAAGTTGAGACATGATCGCCTACGTCCTGAAAGATAATCAACAGCTAAAAGTAGGAAGAGGATTTCCCTACGTCACTGAGTGAACAAAAGAGGAAAGACGTTCCAAAGGGGAGATAAAGACAGAAAAGATGAACAGAAAGAAAAGTGAGAGAGAGAGAGAGAGAGAGAGAGAAGTAGACATAAGAGAGATACTAAAACGGGAAAAAATGTTAAATACAGAGAGAGGGGGAGAGAAAGGCGCGAGGAAAATGATTATAAGGTGATGTAATTACTTTTTTTTTAAATTTAGTGATATTTCATTGTAGTCCACTTACATGGACCATTTCATTATTAGCAGCAGGACCGGTGCGTGCTACCCCGAAACCCCCCAACTGGTTGTGGGCTCCCCGGCAGTGCTTTGTGACTCCCGCTAGCTTATATACATTTCTTTTCTGCCTACATTTATATACGTTACAAATTACACTAAGCACAACCAAAGAATGAAAAAGTTTCGCAGATTTTGATGTCATTCTGGGGTCTCTTTTCCGTCCAAATCCGTGAATTTGTTTTGCTAAGTCTCGAAAACACACTACATAAAATTCAGTATTTTATATCCATAATGTTGAATTATGTAAAAAATAAATCAATTTTCTAACAAAAGAAGACTCAAGTCGATGTTAAAAAATGCCACAAAACATTGTAGATGTATTTAAGATGGAATGATCTATTATGATATGTCTCTAATTTGAAAATGTCAAACCGTATATTACCCAAAAAACTACTGGAATTCTAAGCATTTGAGGCTTACGTTTTCATTTAAAAATAACTCTTAAAAATAACTTTTAATACGACTGCGTTGAAATGTCCAAAGGGAGATAACTTAGGCTTATATATACGCTGAATGAAACTGCATTTTTTAGTGTAAACTCGTCTTACACAATAAGAAGGCGGAATGAAGAAGTGTAAGTGCAAAGCAGTTGAGTGTCTATTTTGCAGTTGGTCTGTTAAGATCGAAATCAGAACCTTTGCATCGGTCTGCACGAAGTCAAGGCAATAGTTGTGATTGAAATCATTGTTTTATCGCTATTTTAACATGTGGGTGTATGTGGTTTTGTGCATTTTTATACGTACTTTTGAAAAGGTATAACTCATTACAAGATTTAATCTAGTACAAGCATTTTATTTAGGGATCATCCAAATAAACATATACATATTATCAATTAATAGCTCTTTGAAATTGTTATTATTATTATTATTATTATTATTATTATTATTATTATTTTCTTTGATTTCTGGGGTTTACACATTTCTTTCCGGGTCCCACCCAGGGACCTAAGGTTAGAAATGGCGTCATGACACTTTCCACTGACAAAAAAAAATTACATAGATAAAGCCCTTCGTAAAGTGTGGGCTGTACTTGTCAGAACAATTTTTTGTATCTCCTTGAGGCATGGACTTCCAGGAATCTCTTCAATTAGTCTACTGCAATCTTTTCCAACCAGTCCTAGGGCTCCAACTACAACAGGGATTGTTGATGTTCCCATATGCCACATTTTCGAGATTTCTATTTCAAGGTCCTTGTATTTTGACAACTTTTTGAATATCTTCAAAGATACATTGCAGTCAGCAGGGACTTTTTTTTGTGGTCTTTAATAACAATATCCGGGCGGATGGCCTTGATTGTTCTGTCAGTGTGTATTGTGTAGTCCCATAGAATTGTAACAGGTCCTATCTCCGTAACCGGGTCTGGGTGGTGTTCATACCACTTTCTTTCAGTTTCCTTCCCGTAGAAGTTGAAGATTTTCCAGTGCAGATATTGGCCCACTCTGTCATGTCGGGTTTTATATTCAGTGGGTGCCAACACCGTACAACCTGATACAAGATGATCAATCGTTTCTGGATATCTATCACAGAATCTGCATTTTAGGCTGACACAATATTTTAGTATATGTGCTTGATAATTCCTAGTTAGCAAGCATTGGTCCTGCGCAGCAAGGATAAAACCTTCAGTTTCCGCTTTCAACCCTGCACTACGTAGCCACTGATGGGTACGGGTTTTGTCTACGTCAGCTTATTTGGTACGGGCAGAGTATTGGCCATGAAGCGGTTTATCTTGCCATCGCTTCTGTAAGTGGTCGGTTGCATTCGTCTTTGCTATCTTTTTTAGGTATTTTGCAGTTTCAGCCGGTGTATTGTGCTGTAGTTGCATCTCTACGCCCATTTGAAACTCCATTTTGAATTTGTTGGCTTCTTTCATTACGGAGTAAAGACGCTTACTACTTTCATGTTCCTTGACGCATACCATCATCCAGTCTTCTGTAGTTTCCAAATATCTTTGAGGCCAATTGTTGTAGTTTTGTAGGACAGTTCTAGTTGAACTAATCCTCTGCCTCCTTCGGATCTGGGCACATACAGACGATCGACATCAGCTTTGGGATGATGCATGCGATAGCAAGTAAGAAGCTTTCTCGTTTTGGCGTCCATTCGCTTAATTTCAGCTATGG
The DNA here is from genome assembly GCA_903632075.3 of Acanthosepion pharaonis. Taxonomy (NCBI): domain Eukaryota; kingdom Metazoa; phylum Mollusca; class Cephalopoda; order Sepiida; family Sepiidae; genus Acanthosepion; species Acanthosepion pharaonis. The sequence continues at coordinate 2,413,563 of CAHIKZ030001935.1, forward strand.
TTATTATTATTATTATTATAATTTCTTTGAATTTCTGTTATGTTTACATTTCTTTCCGAATCCCAACCAGAGACCTTAAAATCAGGAATGGCTTTATGACATTTTCCATTCATCATTTTTGTAAAAAGAAACAAACAGAAAAAAAAGACTTAAGATAGCACACAATTTACATAGAAAAAAAGTTCTTCGTAATGTGTGAGCTGTATTTGAGAGTACAATTTTTTGTATTTATTTAAGGCATCTGCTACCAAAAATCCCTTCAATGGGTCTATCGGAACCTTTTTCAATCGAACCGAGGGCTCCAACTACAACTGGAATTATTGATATCCTCATGTGCCACATGTTTTAGCTTTCTACTTCAAGAGCCTTGTATTTTAATAGCTTTTTAAGACCTTCAAAGATACATTACAATCTACAGGAACTGCCATGTCAATAGAAAAGCACATTCTGTTCTTGTGATCTTTGATCACGATGTCTGGGCAATTAGCTTTCATTGTTCTGTCTGTGTGTATTGTAAAGTGCTATAAAATTGTTATAGGTTCTATCTCTGTAACCGGGTCGGGGTGATGTTCATACCAGTTTCTTGCGGTTTCTGTTCTGTAAAAGTGGCATATTACCCAGTGTATATATTGGCCCACGCTATCATGTCGTGTTTTATATTCAGTGGGTGCTAACACTGTGCAACCGGATACAAGATGGTCAATTGTTTATGGATATTTATCACAAAATCTGCATTTCGCCTTAACTCAAATTTTCAGAATTTGTGCCTGGTAATTTCTAGTGCAGCAAAAATTATTATTATTATTATTATTATTATTATTATTATTATTATTATTTTTATTTTCTTTGATTTCTGGCGTTTACACATTTCTTTTCGGGTCCCGCCCAGGGACTTAAGGTTAGAAATGGCGTCATGACACTTTCCACTGACCAAAAAAAAAAAAAAATTAAATAAAATACATAGATAAAGCCCTTCGTAAGGTGAGGGCTGTACTTGTCAGAACAATTTTTTGTATCTCCTTGAGGCATGGACTTCCAGGAATCCCTTCAATTAGTCTACTGCAATCTTTTTTCCAACCAGTCCTACGGTTCCATCTACAACAGGGATTGTTGATGTTCCCATATGCCACATTTTCGAGATTTCTATTTCAAGGTCCTTGTACTTTGACAACTTTTTGAATATCTTCCAAGATACATTGCAGTCAGCAGGGACTGCCATGTCAATAAGGAGGCACCGTTTTTGTTTGTGGTCTTTAATAACAATATCTGGCCGGTTGGCCTTGATTGTTCTGTCAGTGTGTATTTGTGGTCCCATAGAATTTTAACAGGTCCTATCTCCGTAACCGGGTCTGGGTGGTGTTCATACCAGTTTCTTTCAGTTTCCTTCCCGTAGAAGTTGCAGATTTTCCAGTGCAGATATTGGCCCACTCTGTCATGTCGGGTTTTTATATTCAGTGGGTGCCAACACCGTGCAACCTGATACAAGATGATCAATCGTTTCTGGATATTTATCACAGAATCTTCATTTTGAGCTGACACATTATTTTAGTATATGTGCTTGATAATTCCTAGTTAGCAAGCATTGGTCCTGCGCAGCAAGGATAAAACCTTCAGTTTCCGCTTTCAACCCCACTACGTAGCCACTGATGGGTACGGGTTTTGTCTACGTCAGCTTATTTGGTACGGGCAGAGTATTGGCCATGAAGCGGTTTATCTTGCCATCGCTTCTGTAAGTGGTCGGTTGCATTCGTCTTTGCTATCTTTTTTAGGTATTTTGCAGTTTCAGCCGGTGTATTGTGCTGTAGTTGCATCTCTACGCCCATTTGAAACTCCATTTTGAATTTGTTGGCTTCTTTCATTACGGAGTAAAGACGCTTACTACTTTCATGTTCCTTGACGCATACCATCATCCAGTCTTCTGTAGTTTCCAAATATCTTTGGAGGCCAATTGTTGTAGTTTTGTAGGACAGTTCTAGTTGAACTAATCCTCTGCCTCCTTCGGATCTGGGCACATACAGACGATCGACATCAGCTTTGGGATGATGCATGCGATAGCAAGTAAGAAGCTTTCTCGTTTTGGCGTCCATTCGCTTAATTTCAGCTATGGTTATTATTATTATTATTATAATTTCTTTGAATTTCTGTTATGTTTACATTTCTTTCCGAATCCCAACCAGAGACCTTAAAATCAGGAATGGCTTTATGACATTTTCCATTCATCATTTTTGTAAAAAGAAACAAACAGAAAAAAAAGACTTAAGATAGCACACAATTTACATAGAAAAAAAGTTCTTCGTAATGTGTGAGCTGTATTTGAGAGTACAATTTTTTGTATTTATTTAAGGCATCTGCTACCAAAAATCCCTTCAATGGGTCTATCGGAACCTTTTTCAATCGAACCGAGGGCTCCAACTACAACTGGAATTATTGATATCCTCATGTGCCACATGTTTTAGCTTTCTACTTCAAGAGCCTTGTATTTTAATAGCTTTTTAAGACCTTCAAAGATACATTACAATCTACAGGAACTGCCATGTCAATAGAAAAGCACATTCTGTTCTTGTGATCTTTGATCACGATGTCTGGGCAATTAGCTTTCATTGTTCTGTCTGTGTGTATTGTAAAGTGCTATAAAATTGTTATAGGTTCTATCTCTGTAACCGGGTCGGGGTGATGTTCATACCAGTTTCTTGCGGTTTCTGTTCTGTAAAAGTGGCATATTACCCAGTGTATATATTGGCCCACGCTATCATGTCGTGTTTTATATTCAGTGGGTGCTAACACTGTGCAACCGGATACAAGATGGTCAATTGTTTATGGATATTTATCACAAAATCTGCATTTCGCCTTAACTCAAATTTTCAGAATTTGTGCTTGGTAATTTCTAGTGCAGCAAAAATTATTATTATTATTATTATTATTAACAATATCGTAGAATTACCTTTTCTAAGTTTTATTAAACACTAGCACGCTTCACCCGTTCGCTATCGCTTCGCAAAGTAATATATAATCACTACTTGAAATCTTTTAAACAAAAATTTTAATGAATATTTCATTCATAAATCGGCTTGTTAAGAGAAGTTTTATAAATAGATGCCAACTTGTTGAAGGCCAAGTAAAATGCAAATTTCAAACACTTTTCTACACTATATAAGACAATATTCTTAAACAGAACTATTTTTTATATGGAAATCAAAACAATCCTTGAATAAAAGAAAACTAACATTGCGCAACATTTTTTTAAGTTGTCTATATTTATAAAACATTCCGTGTAACTGGGGTGGTAGAGTATTAAAATGAGAAAGCAGTCCTTTCATAAAGGTCAGATTCGAGAAACACATGAATGCGATTATGCAGAGTAAAAAACAAATGTAGCTTCGTAGAGCCTATACGAAAAGAAAAGGTTGCACACTCTTATGATGACTAAATAATAGACATGGAATCGGGCCCACTGCCACGATGTTTTGAGTTGGGGCGGCCTTTAATTCAAGCGGACGTGAGTAAGACACTACACACTAAAATTAGTTCAGATCATTTTTCACTGTAGTGAGGAGGCAACTGATTTTCTGGAGGCACCAAGTCCCGCCCTTGATGATAGCCCTGCATAGAACAATGGTATAGGAAATAGAAATGACACATTGGTTTTGCCAAAGAATTGAACGCATGATCAAAAACGGAAGTGAAATCAAAGTGACACAAATAACCATAAAAATAATCTTAGCAATTAAGGTCTTCCGTATTCTGATTTAATTCAAGGCCATCTTAAGAGCGTAAGCGTTCTCAATCAATGTGAATTTGTTTCTTTTTTCTACAAGAGAAGTCACCTAGAGGACAATTTCCAATTTTACCTGTTCATTGATTCTTACTGCTAACACGAAACCTTAACACGCAGTCCTGTGATTCTTTTCAACTGATATGTTTTAATTGTGATATGAACAGGAAGACGGAAAGACGGAGCTACTTTCTTTTAATTAAGTAATAATGGCAATCAAAGTCTGGTCTTTTAAGATGATCACCGCTTCTACTACTACTACTACTGCTGCTGTATCGTTTTCTTCTTTCTTTTTTACAATTCAATTAACAAAAACTTTTCCTTTGTACTCGTCAGACATTTTTTATTCTTCTATCAAACTAAACAAAGCTCCAGTCAATTTGAAATAATAAATGTCTCTTTTTAGTTCAATCATTTTCTTTTGAATCGATCAGACAATTCGATCAGATAAATCGATCAGATAAATCGATCAACTTAATTGGGCAATAAAATCACCATGGCCACTTTTGCGAATCATTCAACTTTTTGGTTATATTTTTTTTTCTTTTACCGCCCCTCCTTCTCCTTTTTACCTCTTACTCTTTCTTATTTTTTTCGTTATGTGTATCAGGAATGTCTACGGTCTAGTTTCTAATTTATGTATAATTCTCTTTTTTTTGTCTCTATTTTTATTAAATCTTCCTCATTGCATACATGCTTTGTCCATGATATTCTCAGCATCCTTCTGTAGAACCATACCTCTGTTGCCTCAAGTCTTCTCTTCACCTTTGAAGAAATTGTCCAGCATTCACTGCCTTATAAGAGGATTGATATCACAGTTCAGCAATGTTTTCTCTGTTTTTAAAGAAAATTTTATATTCCTTAATACTTTGTCTAATTTTTGAAAAAAATTCTCTCTCTCTCTCTCTCTCTCTCTCTCTCTTAACACTATCCATAAATATATTATTTAAGTATTTAAGTACTTTCCACGGAATCAGTGATAATCCTATTATGATGGAAAATTTCCTCTGACACTAATAATTGATTTTATAATAAAATTTTATTTATAATTAAAATTTAAGATCAATATTTCTTCGATACTTTGATAATTTAATTTCTCATTTTTGCTATTTTAAGGGGAAAAAAACAAAAGGGAAAATGTTTTCGTGAGACACTTTTCGTTCTCCAATCAAATCCTAAAGAAAAAAAAACTTTTTCCCTTTCGTCATTTGTTTATAGTATTTTTTCTTTGCCTAAAATTGTTCTTAATATATAAAAATGTATATATTGTTTTCTCATATTTACTATTTAAGAGAAAGTGAAAAATATTTCCCGTCCTGTGTAAGACGATAAACTAAATCCAGCAGTAAGGCCTCAGATCAGGAGGTTTTGAAGAGCGTAGAACAATCTCTTAATTGCTGGTGTTCCCAGGTCCACTCTGACCCGAGGTGGTAGCACCTGTTAGGGTCCCAGCTATGAGTAAATAGGTTACCTCCAAACTAGGATTAATACACTATCAAAGTGTAAAAGTTGGTTTTAATACTAGCAATAAATTTCTTGAAGAAAAATTATTACCATCAATATATTTTGAAGGAAAAATATTACCAGCAATATATTTTTGAAGGAAAAAATATTACCAGCTATTTACCAGCATTATATTTTTGAAAATGAAAAAATATTACCAACAATACATTTTTGAAAAAAAATATTACCAATAATATATTTTTGAAGAAAAAAATATTAACAGTAATACATTTTTGAAAAAAAATATTAGTAGCAATACATTTTTGAAGAAAAAATATTACCAGCCATACATTTTTGAAAATTAAAAATATTACTAGGAATACATTTTTGAAGAAAAAAATATTACCAGTAATACGTTATTGAAAATAAAAACATATTACCAACAATACATTTTTGAAAAATAATTTACAAGCAATAAAAATCTTGTCGGCATTCAATAACTCATTGAAGTTGATATGCCGTAAAATGAAACAAAGCAAACTAAACCTAAAAATATTTCAAGTTAAATTTCTATTTATAAAAATGAACCTTGTGTACATTTTCTTTCTTTTCCCAGTGTTTGTTTGCACGCGTGTTTGTGTGTGTGCCTGTGTGTGTGGGGGGGTTCCATTCTGCTCACTGCTTGATCATCCGACTAATTACCAAGAGTTTTAAATTTTTCTTGCAATTTAAATAAAAGATCGTCTAACATGAATAAATAGTTACTTCCCTGAAAAGTGATGCAATGGTGAACTTAAGATGTATGATGACAACGTCTTAAAACTTCGATTTATACACAAATATTGAGATTTATATGAATTCATATCGGATGTGCGGTTTGTGTACCGATTATCGAATTGGCGTACCGAGTTCAATCTCTAACTGCGCCTGCTTTGTTCAATTCACATTCATGACTTTGCAGTCCACTTTCCTTCAGCTACTGGATGGTAACCAGTCTAGTAGAAGGAAATATCGGAACTGCGACAGCTAAAGAGAGATGGGCTCCGCATTACCTTAGACATCCTACTGCAGCTAAGGCTTCTCCAACAACCTTAAGGAATTCCGGGATTACTACGACCTTAAGGAGCTTAATGGCAAGTTATTTTCTATTTATAGAGTTTACTTTATAATTATTCGCAAACGATAGTTATTACTCAGTTTACTATTTTTATTAACTATTAATCAAATATCGTCAGTGGTATACCACTATGGATGATGGACAACTGCAGATAGGTTAAGGGAAACAATCTTTAATTAGCAGTTACCAAACCTAAAATTATCTTCTTTAGACTCTTTGTTAAGTACTCGGAAATTTAGTGCTATTCTTCAATTTAGAAATTAACTACGTTGTTGCACTAAAATTAATAAACTTTTCAATATTTGTGTTTGTTTATTTATGTACGACTATTTCGTAATTTGTCTTGTTTTCTAGTGTTTTTTTTTAATTTACCTAACGTTTTATATATTTAAAAAACTGTTATTTCTTTTTTTTTTCTTTTTTTTTTTTTTTCTTTTTTTTTTTCTTTTTTTTTTTTTTTTTGGCGCTTCTAAACGTAATGTATATAAATATTTATATACGTGCATTATGATCCAAAGGTTGTCATCGCCGGAGGCGATAATGAAGACAAGTTCACACTGCTTCTATGGAATGCGTTTCAAATAACCTTTGACAACTAGCGCTTCATACCCAGCTGCTTCGGGTAGATGGCATTCCCAGGAAGGCAGTCCATCTAGGGGGAGGTAAATCTTATTTTAAACCTCCACTGCCTTGCGGTCATATCCAATTAAACATGGAAAAGGCTATGGAAGTAAATCCAGGCAGAAGACCCAGAGTGGAGCTTTTAAGGGGGTTGGCTGTCAACACTAACAACTTTCCAGTAACACCTGCAGCCAAGCCATCCCCCAAATGTAATGCCCTGTATTCCTTTAGATATTGTTGATACGGCCAAGAGGTGGGGCATGTAGTCAGGGCAGCGTATCGCCTCCATCGCCAGAGATAGAAAACTCTGAATACAAAACGCCAGCTGCCTAGTTGGTCTTGCCTCTTTAACTTCTGAGAGGAAGGACAAGGTAACTTAAACCCCGGTGCAAAAGTAACTGGCAAGCCATTGAACTATTCTACCATGAATGTCAGCAAAGCCGCAATTTTGAAGTGGAGGGAATGACCGCAGTAGAGCAAAATGTACTAACTGAATAGATGAATGAATTGCACTAACAAAAATTGCGCTACGATGTACCGTTTTTTACTGTATTACGGCACCAACCAAACAAACATACACAACTCAGATCATTATTTTGTCTGACTCCTCATGTTATCCTCTACCTTTACAAGAGCCAGACCAGGCCGAGAATGGAGTACTTTTGTCATATTGGGGTGGGGCAACTTCCCAATCTCGACAGAGTTCAAAAGCGTCTCCGCGTCCTTGAGGGTGGCAAATTATTTTCCACTCTCCAACCTCTCTCTCACAGACGGGATGTGACACGCCTCTCACTACTCTGTCGCAACTTCTATGGGAAGTGCTCGGACGAACTACACTCCTTCGTTCCATCAGTCCCAACCTTCACGACCAGGACCCGCCATGCCGCTTACATTGTGGGAAACCACACTCATTCCTTCCGTATTCCATCGGCGAGAAATAAGTTTCACTCGAACAGCTTCTTCTCGCGGTCTGTGGAACTGACTCCCAAGAGGATGTTTCCCCCGATCACTACAATTTTAACCTGTTCAAGACTAGGCCTAACCGTTATCTTGCCCTCCTATCCGTATAAAATACGTTTTAATTGTACAGGACAAACTTGAATGAAAAAAAAAAAAAAAAAAAACAACACTGATTCAATTTACAATCAAAGGGAGGAAACTGCACGGAATTATTTTTCCAAATTACAAGCCCATTGCCAGACTGTTTTGAAAGGTGGGGGCCAGCCTTTAATCAAAGGGAAGAAACTCTGTACGGAATTATTTTTCAAAAATTATTTTCCACTCTCCTCTCTCTCTCTCTCTCTCTCTCTCTCTCTCACACACACACACAATGGACAGGCGGGATGTGACAAGCCTCTCACTACTCTGTCGCTACTTCCATGGAAAGTGCTCGGACGATTGCCCATTTAAGTCAAGGGAGCGGCGAGTAAGAATTTGCACAGTAGGCGTGCAAAAGATTTTGGGGTAGGGCTGGCCCCTCTTAGCGACGAGTCTTCTGAAAGATTTCCACAGACAGAATCGAGCTATGATTAATTGGCATTCACTGGTACTATTCTTGTTTTCAATTTCTACATTTTTTTCTATTTCGATTTCCAGGTCTTAATACTTCGATAGTTTTTTAAATTCCTTGGTTTCTATTTTACAATCCGCTGGGCAAGTCATATCAATTAGAGGGCAATTTTTTTTTTTTTTTTTTGATTTTTGACAATTATGTCCACCCTATTTGTTTTAATCTTCCTGTCTGTAAAGATGGAGTAATCCCATAGAATGTCTTCTATTTCTGTAACTGGTGCTGGGTGATATTCATACCTGTGTTTGTTAACATCTTTTCCAAAATGTTTGCACATTCTCCAGTGTAAATATTGACCCAATCTATCGTGATGATTTTTATATTCATTTGGCGCAAGTACAGAACATCCTGAGATTAGATGGTCATATGTTTGGGCTTTATTAAAATTAAAAAATAGCTTTTTAAAACAATAAAAATTGCCGAGGGAGTCAAAAATGTAGCGTAATAGCGGTGTCAAGGGAATAACTGTCCTTTTGACTCATTGGTTTTTTTACAGGTTTATTTGCTACATTTTGCCAAAAGTTTTATAAACTGATACAAGAATGGCTGCCATAAAGATCCATGGGATTCCTAGACAGTGTAAGCTCGGAGAGCATTTCACAGTAAAACTATGCAATACAAACTTTTGATAATATTTGGTGTACCTAAAGATAAAAACATGATAAACAAGATAAACTGAATACAATGGTAATAAAGAATACAATGGCAAAAACAGCCACTCTTTAAAGCTAGGATTTAAGGAACAGTGCGATGCCCTGAGCCAAGGTGAAACAAAGAAATCAAACCTGGAAGATCATGTATGAAGAAACTAGAAACTTCATGAATTCCTCTCGAATAAGGCAAACTAATGCACAAAGATCTAGAAGCCATAAAGACAGTCACACACACATAAGTCAGTCGTTGAAATGAACACATAGGCAAATTGCGGTGGGGGGATTTACAACTCGTATTTTGAAACATTCTCAAACTGAAAAAGAAGCTGTGAAATGAACGATGCTATTACAGATACCCGCTCACCATTTCCCCTTTCCTACTAAAATTCTACTTATGCTGTCGCCTGTGAATCATTTGAAAATGCCCTCGTTTTTCAAAATTCCTTTTAAGTTTTCAGAATAAGAAATAATAATATAAAAGAATATCAGATGAGTAGAGTAGATGATTTATGCAACCAAGCACCAAATTCTCCAAAATATCCATCGTCTTGCTAATCCTGAGAGTGGATGCGTTGTCCTTTCTGTAAATTCCTTCACCATTTTTTAACATTTCCTTTAATCAGAACATCAAGTTAGCGTATATTCTGTATCAAATGTTTTGCGCGTCTGAAGACAGTCTGTCAACAAAATACCATTCTTATTCCAAACATCTATGACCTTTCCTGCTGACTTTTGGGTCATGGATTTCTTCAACAATGAAGAAGCCGAGTGACACTACTGCATGAACTTTTGTCTGTTAACCATATCATAATGGTGTAATATCATTTCATTAATCACGGCGGAGTAATGGATAGCGACTCGGATTGAGGAATCGGAGATCCGAGTTCGAATTCCAGTCGAATCCATTATTCACTTAAGTGCTAATACCCTTGGGAAAGATATAAATCCTCTTCTTCTCCCACCCCCACAAACTATGGGTAAATAGCAGGACAGATCGGGTTCTGTAGCCTTGGATGGCAATTGGCCTACTGCATAAAGAAATGGCAATCTACTGCGAGAAAAATATGCCTCGTCAGTCATGAATCGAAATATACATGATCGCCTAAGCGTGTATCACGCATGGCACATAACTGACTGAATCAATTATTCCAAAAATGTATAATGAAAACTTGTGCACTCAATGTAATTTCTGATGGACATTTAAACATCTTTGCAATTCTAAACAAATTTTGTGAGCTATCCCTTTTAATATTTCCCCAAAGCATCAAACACTTGCTCCAAAATGTTTGCTTTTATTGTGTAACATCATCATTTCACTTCTCATCAGACTTCTGACAAATTCTTGCTGATTAGAATGCAGCTTCATTTTCGTTCCATTGCTGAATGCGATCTTGTTTCATGTATTTGCATCTCATAATTCATTCATCCTTTGATCAACTTAATCTTGAATTTTTAATCTTTTTGTTTCAGGTTTCTCAGCTAAAATGTGCATCTTTATTCCATATTCTCAAAGGATATACATCATGGCCTCTACTGACACCAAATTGGACAAGTTTTCCATCACTTGTCTTGCAGTCTACTTTGACTGAGGTTTTCAGGTCGAGATGAATTTATCATCCTACGCTACACTTTTCGAGGACGACCACATCTGTAGAATCTCAGTAAGTTTTTGCCGAGATTTACCAACGGTACAAAATTAGGGCATGAACATAATCATCAATTTCAAGAGTTGACACCATTGAAGAGCTCCCAGACTTCGTTGCCTTCCTTGAGTTTTTGAGTTTCAAGATCTCCATGCTGGAAGTCGACATACCATTACTATTACAGTGAGCATTTATCACCGAATATTTGCATCCTACACTCATGGATTTCCTTTAGATTTTTCTTCTGCAGGAACAGAAACTACATGGTGGCTCAAAGTTCAACATTTGAAACGTTTTCTCTTGACATGGCTCCAGTCGGGATCTTATAACAGAAGACCACATAGTAAGAACTGATTATGTGGGCAGGCTAAGGACCATGTATCCGTATTTGAGGTCTCTCCTCGAGTCTTAGGGGAGCACGTATCTGTATATCTGGCTCATTTTGTACAGATACTCAGTGCTTCCAACGAAAACCTGAACGGGGGATGGAGCTTCGAAATTATGTTAGATCGTAAAGCCTCCAGTTCCGTCCCCAACTGTTTGGATGTAGAGGACCAGAAAATGCCGGTTATTGTGACCGGCCGTAAACCAACATACTGGAAGTGTGAAGTCCGTCTTGCCTGTAATAGGCATGCCAGCGACCAGGACCTATGTGGTAACCCCACCACCACCACCACCATCACCATCACTGGTTGGGTTCATTTCGCAGCACCTATTCCTCGAAAAGTTTTGCCCACCGCTTGAGCTGTTGCGGAAAAGGAAAAGGGAGAAGAGCAGGTCGTTAGTAAGACCAAAGGAAAGCTCCCTGCAGCCGAAAAGTTCACGGGTAAAGCCACAAACAGACCCACTCACTCTACCGGTTCCAAAGACAATGCCTCGGCCAGCTTTGCGGTGAAAATCAGAGCAGCGATTAAAATACAAACATAGCTTCGGAAAATTCGAGATGCTCAAAAAACTTAGAGAAGTCCTGAAGGATAAAAGAAAAAAACAAACATCATCTACCCATACAGCTGGCCCTTCCTCCTCGGCACCTTTTTCCACATCAGTCAAAAAACAGCCCATGGATCTTCCTCCAATGACATCATTAAATCTCACCCTTTCTAAAATGACCACCATGAAAATGGCACCCATTGCAAAATCAGCCTCGAAAAAATCTACACCTACCATAACTCCTAATCCATCCCCTGTACAGACCCTCATCAATTCCCCAAAGAAAAAAACTGAACACCGAAATAGGCCACGAGGCCCATCATCAGACTCAACAGAACACACACCAGAAAATAAAATAAAATCCAAAACCATTTTTAACACCGGAGAATACGTGTACCGAGTGACCAAAGAACAGGCTGATAAAGCTTTAATGAAATCGCGAAAAATAAAAAAAAAAACTTAAATTCCTCCTAAATCCCCAAAACTTTCAAAAAAAACAAAAAGGATTTTGACGGTGGTGAAATCAGGCCGGGTACCCAACAAATATGGGCGATGATAGAAGTGAATGCCACCTTTGTCATTTATCCAGCTCTATCTTCTTTCGATGAAGAAAATGTTAAACGTCTAAATCAATATTGTTCTTGGAGTCGCACCCTTTTCGTTCGCCCCTCTCTGTATAGAGCTTTAAAACTTACTTTCCCCTGAAACATTGGTGGCTTGTCTCCTGATAGCACCATCAAAAGTGAGATGGGCCAAAGCTCAATGGGACAGGCCGTCATGGCCCTTACTCCGGCCATATTCAATTCAGATGATTAACCCTAACTTAGCTAGGGGATACATGCTCATTGGCCTCTTTTATTTCTGTCCCTACTTTCTTCCGTTTAATTTCCCCTCCCCTTCTTCGTTAGATGACAGAAATGTCAGTTCTCTGATAGATGCGGGGCGCTTTTCGTTTTTCGGGTGTTTTTCATATTTGTTTTTTGCGTTTAGATAAGTGTGTTTGAGTGAGTGGTTGGTCGGATGATTGATATTAATTACCTAGTCCCGTATTAATTTTTCTGACGTATTTAAGGGTTGTGGCGGAGGTGGGTTATTACTAATACTATTTTGTTTCGTTTCTTGTATATAAATTGTATTGTTATTTAATCCCCTCCTCACAAGCAAATTGTACATATGGGAACAAGTTAGGACTTCATAGAGACTTAGAAGTATTATGGTGGCTGAAGTAAGAATGTGTTGTTTTGGTGTAAGGAATACTCTGGTATGCTTGGGTCAGTAATCGTGGCTAGCTAAGTTTAAGGTGAGACAGGTTGAAGACCAGCCTTCCTCTATCCCCACCTTGTGCCACATTTTTGTATTTCTTTTATGGTACTTAAGCTTTATGAATTTAAGCGCAGTACTAGATTGGCGGTGAGGTCTCATTATTTCACAGTTAAAATGACTAAATTTAAGCGTACGTTCTATGCTCAGTTTCTTCTCTCGCACTTCCAGCTTCTTGCTTCCTTGTCAACCTTGATCTTCAAAAACTTAAATATAATGTCAATCGATATCTTCTGTCTTCTTAATTCTTGTTCTTATATTGTCCTCTCTCCTTAATAGTATTTTTTCATATTCTCTAACACACAATAACCCCCCTTGCGTCTTAGTGACTTTATTGCCTTGCTTGTGGTTGAATGATTTTTGTAAAAAGTCACTAGAATGGCTTTGCACTGTCTTTTTCTCACTTGGATTAGCTTTTCCAAACGGCATAACTTATAATAATTTCATTTTTGTTTCTTTTCTCTTGCATAAAAGAAATATTATTTCTATTTACAGTGGCAAAATAAGGCTCCGTTTTGGGCAATGGTACCGGGCAAGAATCTTTTTTACCTCATTGTAGGACAATTCAACCATTCTGAAACCAGAAAAGGTGAAATTTAATATTGGAGGTTTCTTGTACGAACGTTTAATGAAAAGAAACGTGGCTCTGAGATTATGAACAAATTTTTATATCTCCTTTAAGAATGGTCAAGAAAATTTATTTCATAAGGAGAGATCACATGCTTTTCCTTTGTTATCATGTTAACAATCGGCCTTAACACTATTTCATGTAATTCTGTTGGATTGCGTTCGTTTAGTTGTAAAAAGAAAATGGTTAATTAATCACCACTACGTTATTATAGACAATTTACAAATCGCAGCAATGCGACAATTTTGTAATCGCTCTATTTTCATGTAGTCAGTTTTGTGCACTTTTGGGAGAAACGGATCACAGAAGCTTTCTTAAGTCTCCCCAAAGCTCGCTTGCTGATTGGTCTATGCCAACCAATCAGATCGTCTGCACGTGAAGAACAATTCTTTCCGCGCAGCGATCTGGAGCCTATAGTCACTTATTTAAGCAAGAATTTTTCCTAGCTAATTAGAGAGAATCCACGACAGTTGAAAACATGCGCCAACCTTCTCACTCACACATACCACTCACATGCTGAACATACCTTGTATATACTCCCATAATCTTTTCTTACACATTAATTCTTTCAAGAACTATTATTGCAAGAAACTCTCATGAACATCATTCCAGTGAACTTTGGAATACTAAAATAACAACTCTTGTCTATTTTCTTGTTTCTTTTCTTACATAAATGCATGCTTTCTTTCACATCGTTGTTTGATATTGTACATCTTGTTAAATACATATTTTATGTGTAACAATGCCTTTTGCTTATCCTTTTCTGCGTCCGCCCTGTTTCCTAATCTAAAGTTAAATCAAATGTGGTGAAGTCCGCCACATAAGAAATACGTATTTTGCACGAGAAAATGAACCGAATTTTTCTTTCTGGATCCACCATACATCAGTTGAAAGACATTTAAAAATGAAACAGCAATCATAAACCAATTCAGTCAATATTTTCTTTTTATTTGAAAATGTTTCATACACGTCAAAGACATTGATTAACTTCAATAGAAACATTAGAAGACATAAAATACATTCAGGCTGACACTCCAGCAGTGGCAGCAATAATTAAGGAAAATTAATTGCTTTTTATAATAATAATAATAATAATAATAATAATAATGTCTCCCATCAGATTTTAATTGGTTTGTTAAGGATTTTACTTTTCTGATTAAATGAATTATATTGCTGTACCATTTTTGATCTGGGACCCTAAAAACACTCTGAATGTTTTCATCAATTTAATCAACAAATATAATCAATATTTTTATAATCAATATTTATAATTTAGAACAATATTGTGCAACATAAGTATTTTTTTAAATTATTTTCTTGAGTTTTTCAAAGATAGTTATTGCCGTGTGAGTTGATTAATTCTTTACTTCATAACAATAAAAAATTATTCATCCTTAATTTTATGAGGGTGTGCTGAAAAGTTATCAACCAAAGCAAGAAAAGATTTTTAAAAATTCTGATGTTTGATTATAGTTTTGGAATTGGATCAAGCTGAGAACTTTGCAGCACCCCCTTATACAATCACGACATGAGATACGGAAATATAAACCTAATTAATCTACAATTCTGTGTCTCACGTCAAAAACCTGCCAAAAAAAAAAATCACGTTAAAAGAAAATCATTTCATGTTTAAAAAAAAGAAGAAAATGAGCCTACACAAACATTTTTCTGTATTTAAAACGAACATTTTTTTAAAGAATTTAAGTTGAATTTGAACAGTCTGTTTTTGTATCCTCTCTGGTTTCAAACAAAGAATTTAAACTACATTCATTTTTTTAACTTTGCTTCTGAGAATGAAGAAAAAAATCATTTTCCGTTATTTTGCTTCAGAAAAATGCTAAAAAAATGCATTTGATTAAAATAGTTTTCTTTTGCAAATTTCAGTTTCAAATGTATGGATGTTCAAAGAAGCGGCCATCTTAATCAAGTACACAACGTTAAGAACAAATGTTGGTTGAACGGTTTTAATGAATACTGATAACTTTCTGAACCGAATTTAACCTGTAAATTCAAGTGAGGTAATCTCGTCTACAAGTTATTGAAACAAGGGGGATAATCTTCCCTAAACCAGCACAAATAAATTTGTAGATGATAAAAGTATATTAACAATTCTTAAGATATAAAATAGATGTAGCATAATATGGGAAAGTTTAAGCTTTAAAAAAAATCAGCCCAAACCCGTGGCAATTTCTTCATGCAATTTGTGCTGACTTATTACACAAATTGGCACAAATTTATTTAGTAAATTTCTCTTCATTTAAACTATTATAAAATGTGCACAAATGATTGTATTTTATCTTTAAAAATTAATTGTTTAGAAAATCAATATTTAAAATTTTTAAAAGCCTGTCACAAATAGTGCTATAATCATGTCTTCTTTTGAAAAGGAAGTGTTAGTTAATGCTTTAAAATAATTATAACGGTTGAATCTTGATTGTGACTACTTATATCATTTTCATGCTGGTGACATTGAGAAAGTCATGAATCTTAAACCACATTAAGCTCTGTTACATTACCTTCTATCTTAACAAAGACGGGCAAAGAAAAAAAGTGAGAATATAAGCTATTTATTCTTCCAACCAATCACAGCAGAATGACAGCTCTTTTCATTCTCACTTTTGACAGATGAAGACCATTTTTATGACAGAATATCTTAGAGTCCTTTGTACACACTCACACATCTGTGTGTGTTTCTTAAAAGAGTGACATAATGAAAATCTTGCTCTATAATATGGGTGAAGTTCTATTCCCACTGCTGTGTCTACAAACAGCAGTGGGTGTAGAACTAATTTAAATATATTCAGACATATCTCTGTCTCTACTTTTATAAACTCTGAATGATGTCACTTCTGCTTCCTTTGAATAACACTGAAATGTAAATCAAAATTTGTCATTTATATTCAAGTTTCTTAAATGAAAAAATTATATTTTTAAAAAATATCAGGAATAATTAACAGAAAACAGTTAAATAAATGTTGTGCCAGAAGGAGTTAAAGGTCATCCAAATTGGTCAGGAAAAGCCAGATATTGTTGTATCAACTAACATATGAAACAAAAGATGCTTAAACATTGTAAGTCCCAGATCAAAAAAGATGCAATCTGCCATACAAGCAAATGAGAGAACCAAAACAATGCAAACTGTTAAAAAACATATTTTCCCCCTTTTTTCTTGTAATTAGTTTTATAAATAATTATATACCATATATAAAAGAAAGTCAAAAATTATACACACTCTTATCTAAAGATATGTTAAGCCACAAGTGTGGATAATTTTTGATTTACCCTCGTATATCTGTGTTTGTGTCAACATTTTAAATATAAAGTACAAAAAACATAGGTCATATTAATCCATTTGCGATTTCTGTAGTTAACAGACATATTAAATTGAGACGACCTTATTTGAAGTGAATATGGCATTCAGCAAATAAAGGCCTAAACCTGAAGTAACATTTAATGAGTTCAATTTAATAAAAATTTATATGACACATTCAGCAGAGGAAGGACGTATTCAACATTTGATAATTTTGCAGCAATATGCGCTTAAAGGTTTTAGCCAGTTTTGATCAACATTTCTTTTTATGGTCAGCCGTAATGAATTGTAAATGTAGGACTACCTTACATTTAAGCAAAATAATAACAATAATAATATTTATTAAGAATTCATTACAGGAAATATCAAGTTTTATGGAAACATTGTGGATAATTATGTGTTAGTTACATAACAAATAAATAAAAATAATATAAATTTTGATGCTATATTCAATTTGTTGTTAGGTATTTTTCATTTTCTCTTTTATTATTGGCAGAATTTTAGAATACATTGGCTGCAATGCTAAGTTTCCTAAGTTGAACAAAATGGAGCTATTTCATTTACGCTTTGTTACCTCTCTTTTTAAGTGTTGTTTTTAGATCACTTTCTTCCAGTCATTTTGATGGGCAATAGTGAAATTCTGAAATTTAGAATGATCTTTTTCCATTTCAAAAATAAAACCTGTATAAAGGAATATTTTAAATTAATATACAACCAAAAAATGCTTTTCACAAAAAACCTTAATGATTTCACTATAATGTAAATGATATTCCACAGACAAATGTACGGTTTATGTTACCTCATCTTATTGCATGGTTATGAATTATAAACCTAAATTGAGCTTGAAATATTGTGCAATCGTTTCTAATTTTTTTTTTAAATACTTGGATATGATATAAGGAATAATTTGCAGTGAAAAAAGCAATTTACGATATTTTATTGAATACACCCCTCCTTCGCCGAATGCGTCATATGCTACAAACACATATCAGCCTTATAAGCATGTATATTGTGGTAAAGACAACCATAGTTGTCTCCCCCTAGTCGGCTATAAAAGTAATTGGTCGGACCTCATATATGGGCAGTGGTCAAATTGTATTGAATAAAGCTTCATTGCAAGCTTAAAGGGTCGTCTGTTATTATTCATATATAAGTGTGTATATGTATGTATGCATTTAAAAGTATGAATCAATATACATTATAAGCGTGTATATGCGTAGCTATCTTATATCAACAGCAATAAAATGAATTTCTGTATCTTTAAGAAAAAGAATTTCTTATCACTAGAAACAGAAATTTAAAAATTGTAATTTATGAATTTGTTGAAATATTATATTACAAAATTTGTGTATATTTTTTATTTTTTTAATTAAACAAAATT
This sequence comes from Acanthosepion pharaonis, assembly GCA_903632075.3. Classification (NCBI taxonomy): domain Eukaryota; kingdom Metazoa; phylum Mollusca; class Cephalopoda; order Sepiida; family Sepiidae; genus Acanthosepion; species Acanthosepion pharaonis. The sequence continues at coordinate 2,431,951 of CAHIKZ030001935.1, forward strand.
TTTATTTTTTTGTGACATTTTTAATGAACTGATTCTATTTTAGAGTTGGTCAAATTTTAAGACATTGAAAATGAGTTTCAAGGAAAAATATTCCTTGTCTCACCAAAATTAACCCAGCTGTGGCCAACCAATTTCAATACAAAATGTTTTCACTTGGTAATCATAGACGTATCTTCTAACAACAACAGTTCAAGCATTTTTCAATTCTTAATTAAGCTGCAACATTATCTCAATTGCAGAAAAACTGTTCAGATAAAGAAAATTTGACCAAAACTGCAGTGAGTCTTTCAAATGAATTGTTTGCAACAGATGATTTAAAAAGGGTCATTTGCTTAAAACAGCACTTTTTTATTTTGTTATTGATTATATTTTTATGCCAATAATTTTTTAGCATTTAAATTTCTGTTCCTGAAATTTTTTTTAAAGTTTTTCAGTTAATTTACAAACTATACCCCCTCTCCAAAAAAAAAATTTTGAAAAAAATAAAAAAATAAAATAAAACACTGAGTGAAAAAAGAAATTCACCAGAGAAGTATTCCCCACCAACAGCCAACGTAGTCATGATTCCAAGGGATTCACGGAACACAATATCATTTTCTATTTCTATCACTACATTTATTACAAATAATAAATAAAAACATTGTATAATTTTTCAGTAAATCATTATCAATTCTTCAAGTGGTATTCACTCAGAGTAGATAAGTCATTTATTTTGTTAATATTTAAATAAGAGAATCAAATTTGGAATTAAAATGAAAATCACATAACATTAACTAAACAATTTGAAATTTGATTTTTAAAAATGACTGTAGATTAATCAGAAGTTATTAGGATTAATTCATGGAATGTTTTTATTTACAATAACTTTTCTTTTTATTTATAAATATAGAAAAGAAAAGTAAAAATCATTATTCCACAGAATTTTTAAACTTGTATTTTACCATTGTTTATATTTTAGCAAATATATTCTTCAGCCTTCCTTTTGGGTATGTTGCATCTGGTGGTATTGTCATGAAATGCATTTTTTATTCCTTTTTTTTTTGCTTTATCTCTATAACAAGAACATCAGCATTTTATCCAGTCCTGTAACACTGTTAAACAATAGCTGACATGATGAGAAAAAACATTTTTAAAATAAAGAAAAATGTTGACCAAGTAACACACTAACAGAAGACCAAAGAATGTATTGGCCAAAGTATTGTATTAAAAACAATAAAAATGAAGACAATAATTTCTGTCTGGATTTTTGGGATGAATTATTATTATTTTCATTATTTACATGCAGACTATTGTCCTCATCTTCATTGTTGCTATTACAAGGTTTCGACTGTTGTACCCTCCGGCCTTCATCAGGTGTCTATTAATCTAGGAAGGCTACAGGGAATTTTGAACTCAACCCTTTATTTAATCTACAAAGGTAAATTGTTCTCATTCCACAGTCCATGTCTAAGGAAATCTCATCTGGTTCATATTTAGTACTGCTCAGTTATTGTTCAATGTAAAATTCCCTGAAGGATAATTAGATTAAGCACCTGATGAAGGCTGGTGAACACAATGGTCAAAACATTGTGACAACAACAACAAAGATGAGAAGAATAGTTCACATGTAACTAATGAAAACAATAACCATAAAAAAAAGTCAATGGAATAATGAAAATACTTTATTTTAGAACTTCAGACAACACCTCAAAAAGCAAAAAGCAATTTTTCTGAATTGGCAGTTGATGAAAACTGTGTTCTCCTCTCAATGAAATCTATTCAATGGCTTTTTGTTAAATGCGGATTTACTTCTCTCGTTAATAAAATACTTTACAATTTTTCTTCTCCATGTTTGTTAAAAGTCTGAAAATGTGTATAATATTACTTTGTATGGCATCAAATATGTCTTTTAGAATCACAGATCCTTTAAAGAGAAATCACAAAAGGCTACAAACACACAGGAGTGCCAAATATGGGCAAAAAATTGGACAAACATTTTTAAACAGAGAACATAAAATCAAAAGGCCACAGACCTTTACTAAGAACTCTTCATTTGGAACAGTTCTCATTCGCATAGAACATTTTTTTTTTTTTAGTTATAATTACAAACTCCATTTTTAACTCATTGCTCATCTGTATTGACCGGGAAAAGAAGAGGCATAAGAAACATTTGATTTTTTTCTGCTGTAATCTGCCCTTAAAACATTTGACAGAAAAAATATCAACAAATACCTCAATTTAAAATTATCCGCACAAAATTAGCTTATGCACTAAAATTGCACTGATTGTTAGAAAAAAAAATAGAGAGAGAGCAAATGATAAAAAAATTGTAGATAAATTAACAGTTTTTGCAGATAAAAAAAAGAGGGGAGAGCATTTCATATTTACCTCCCTATATATATATATATATATATATATATATATATATATATATATATATGATTAAGTAAGGAACAAATAGGAAACTCTTTATAAATTTAACATTTTGCTATTAAAGATTATAAACATTTTCCTACTTGTTTCTTATTTAATTATTCATATTTCCAAACTATATATATATATATATATATATATATATATATATATATATATATATATATATATATATATATATATATATTTGCATGCATATATGCAAAAAAACAGCTAATAGAGCCAACTGCAAAATATTACCCGAAGTTACTTCACTTAGGAAGCAAAATTGACAACAAGCATCAAAAAAAAAAAAAAATTAAAAAAAAATAAAACTTCAGTCTTTTTTTTTAATTTTAAATATATTTCTCTTTCTTGAAAACTTTTGAACAAAGACTCACAATTTATGAGAACAAAAATGGGCAGAAAAAAAAAAGAAAACAAGGTGAATAGAAAAGAACAAATTTTTTGTTCCATTCATTTACGCAGACAACAACATCAACAACAAACAAAGAAAGAAAGAGAAAAATGAAAGTTATGAACAAACAAATTTTGCAGGATATTTTTTCGTTTTTTATAAATAAAGATACACTTATCTTTGAGCAGTCATGAAAAATCATAAAGTTCCATCCTACATAGAATTGAAATCTTTAGAGATTTTACAGTTATTCAAGAATCAAGAAGCTTCAATCAAGTCTTGTGCAGTTGATATTTTCACAATGTAAAAATCCAGATTGTTATTTAAAATTTCTTAACTTTGAACAAGTCCAAGAATTAAACAATTTTTCTTTTATCTGTCAAAAATGTTTTTAGTGGGGCAATCATTTCTAGAATTCTCATAAGAAAAAGATTCACATATCTTTCCCTAATAATAAACTCAATAATTAAATATTATAAATTAGACTAAAAAAAATTCTGCATATTATTCAGACTGTTGTTTTCATCTTTCTTGTTTTTAGCATGATATTTATGCTTATAAACTCTTTTGTCTCTCTCAGTTGGATTCAGTCTTTTAAGTTATGCTTTTGTCTTTTTTCCCGTTTTTCATCTTTTCTACAGAAACCAGTCCAACTAAATCATACGACTGGTTATTAAGGTCTTATGTTAGTCGTTTTCATAGCATTGGAATCCATTAATCTTTTCCACAATCGAAGTCAAGCACAACATACATTCGAGCCTAAACTTATTTCTGATTCTCACAACCAACATAAAATTTTAAAATTGAAAGTTGAAAAGATAAAGAAGAAAAAATGTAGTACGCTAAAACCCCTCAGATATAATCTACATAAGAAAGGGTCTGATCAATATACTGACCAAAATGTATTAAAAACAATAAAGAAGCAGATAACAATCTAGGAAATAATGAAAACACTTCATCTAAGAAAATCATAAAAATGCTAAACTTTAGAAATAGAAAATTCAAAACAATATCCATCTACTTTTTAGAAATGGAAAATCATTCATGTTTTTATGAAACGAAAATATTTAAAACCTTAATTTCGTTCTTTGAATCCTTCAATTCTTGATTTCCTATGAAATAAAGTAAATCATTTCCAAAGCAAATATTAATAATTCAAGGGAATTAACTTTTCAAGTTACTTTTAGGAATTATCTCCCTTGAAAAATATTTATGACACTCAATTGAATTTGTAAATATTCTATATATTCATTAGAAAATAAATTTTTAAAAATGTCATTAATCACCACAGTTTAAAAAGATAAATTTGTTTTCAAGCAATATTTATGTATTGTCATAAAGATTATATTTACGTCATGAGAAAAATTAATGAACATAACATTAAGAAAAAAAAAGACTGTTAAAATAAGTTTTTTAGCATTGTAATTATATAAGTTAAGAAAAGAAAATAGATGCAAAGTATTGTAAAGACCCAAGAAATTATTTTAATTCTTGGAACGAAATGTAATATGTGAAACAAGAAAAAAATGGTGGCCAGACGCTTTTGTCTATTAAAAAGTTATTTTCTTTTTTAATTTTTTAAAATCTAGAATAATAAAAATAAAATTAATCTAAAACTCCATCCTTGATAAGTTTATTTTCTTGAAATAGAGCCATGAACCTAAATTATTCACAATTATTCACGGTTTCAAATTTAGTGACATTAGTTAAATATATGATTCCAATAAACGTATCTTTTTAAATTGTATTCAAAAGAAACAAGAAACAGCCCTCCCAAAGAAATTATTTTGTTTTTTCCAATCACTGCAGTTTGTCCAAGAATTCTAGTCTTTCAAACAAAACATGAAGTTTATTTGACTTCAAATGATTAATGACAAAGCTTCACCTCAGAACATCAGACATATTGTCCCATCAAAACATATACTTCCCCCAAATATATGTTGCCCCCACACCAAAAAAAAACTAAAAAGAAATTTTTCAACATATAAAATTCATTGAATCTTTCTTTTTGAAATTTCAGTTTGGAATTTTTTTAGAAATGGTTTTGTTTTGGGTCAAGGAAATTAATCTCTCCTTTCAAGAAAATGCCATCTGCAAACAAGACAATTGGTTATACTGCTTCTGAAATCAAGAACAATTTTTTTGTTTTGGCTTTTTTCTGTTTTTTTTTTTTTGTTTTTTTTGTTATAGCTGCAGATATTTTTTGAGAAATGTGTACAAAAATAGAGATTTATCTATGAAAGATTAGTTCTATATATGCAAGAAACTCTATTCCTTACTGTTTACAGCAGCAAAGAAAAATCAATCAGCATTTTAATAACTTTTTCATTTTAGAAAGGCTTTTTAGAGCACTTCACTCACCCACACGTCCTCACACCCAACAAGGGGAGGTAATGCGATTTTTTTGGTCCCATATTCCAAATATGCATTTATTTTTACTTTCAAGTACCATAGTAATTGTCTTTGTGAGTTCAGGAGAAAAAAATAATTAATAACTTTCCATAAGGGCACAAAACAAAGCTGAAACTCAAATAGCAAAGGCAATTACCATCTTTCCATCAGAACAATTTACAGTAGTATGTTCAATAAGCAAACACACTGCCAGAATTAACAGACTAACAGAATTCCTGCTCTACTGCTTCTGAAATATTGTTACAAAATACATAAATATGTTGCTTTTATATTTGCTTGTGAGCTCAAAAAGACTTCATTGTAGTTAAAAGTTTGTTTTCATAATGTGTCATTTGAAAATGAAATGAGATTATCCATTTTAAACAATGAGAAGCAAGAGAAACCTGAAACAAGACCGAAAACAGCAGCAAATAGAAAGTTTTTTTGAGTTTGGGAGAACATCAGCACTAACAAGGTTCTTTTTGCCCCTATATAGCCACACGACAGTGAAAACATCTCTTCTACACACACACACACACTTATATATATATATATATATATATATATATATATATATATATATATATATATATATATATATAAACATACAAAACATCATTGGGTAAGTGCATCTTTCAGATATAATATATAAAAAGAATTTGAGTTGAGCCTGAGGTAATTTTCCAAATGACCAGCATATATTTGTTCATTAGCCACTGAAGCAAATTCAACAAATTCTGGATGTTCATTTAGTCTGGCACAAGGCCACAATAGGAGAGTGTGAGGGAGTGTATTAGGATGGAAAGTTTTGGTGTTTAGGCTGGCACAAGGCCACCATAGGGGAGTGTAGGGATACTAGGGTAGGAAGGGTGAATGTGTATGTCTGGCACAAGGCCAAAATAAGAAAATGCATTGGGGTTGAAAGATTTGGTGTTTAGGCTGGCACAAGGCCACAATAGGGGTGTGTGAAGATATTGGGATAGGAAGGGCATATGTGTACATCTGGCACAAGGCCACTATAATGGAGTGTATTGGGGTGGAAAGATTTGGTGTTGAAGCTGGCACAAGGCCACAATAGTGGACTATAGGTATAATGGAGTGGGAAGATTATATTAGTCTGGCACAAAGGCACCATAGGAAATTCTTTGAATATTGGGGGAGAAAAAGGGCATGTGTTAGTCTGGCACAAGACCACAATAAGGGTGTGTGTGGGAAAGATTGTGTGTGTTAGTCTGGCGCAAGGTCAAAATAGTCTTACAAGATATTGGGGTAGAAACATTGTTTTTAATCAGTTGACAGAATCAAATGCTATTTTTTTCTTTTACAAAATTCAATCCAGACTTCAATAAACATTATTCAAAATTCTTTTAAAACATTCCAACCTAAAATTCTTGATTTTCATCAGCTTAGCTTTGTCGAGCAAATAACTAAATCAGGAGGGGGAATGATCATGTAGCACCAATCTTTCAATAGGGGAGAGCTTGCCTGCCTTGAAAATCAGTATTCAAAACCCTAGCTTTTATTCAGATTCAATCACTGATTACTTGTCCAACTTCAAACACAAGAATAGGGCCCTACTATAGATATTTCCTAAATGAAGAGTTGAAATACAGAAACAAGGAATAGTAAGATTGTGTAGCGCCAATCTACCTGCCTTGAAAATCTATATACAAAATTCTGGTTTTTAACCATTCTTAAAAGCTGACCACTGGTACTGGTAAGAAATAGCAGCCACTGAGATCTAAAGTCTTGATCATCAAATCTTGAACATTAAACATCCATTGAAGAAACTCTTAGGTCCTAAATCCATAATATTTGACCCTCAGTTTATTTTTCAATGCCTTTAAGTGACTATCAGTTGTGATTATAGCAGTGAATATTTGTTAATCTCAGTTTTAAAAATTTAAACAAAAAAGGGAAAAGTTTTATCTTGAACCAAGAAAAAAGATTGTGTGTCAAATGGACGGTTTTAATCTTGACACTGCTATTACTTTATGCACTTGCAGTAAATATTATTGTTTTAAAAGGCTAAGGTTAAAATTTCAATAAAATCACAACATATGGAACTGAATTTATACATTTTTTTTTCTCTCAACCAATTACTAGCAAATGAAAGAAATGTCAAGAAAATGTCTTTTTTCGGAATTGATAATTTTACAGTTTATTTGATTTTTTTTTTTGTTTTGCAGTTCAGATTTTTTTATAATTTTATGAATAAAAAAATACTTTTAGGGTTATTACTTTTAGGTTATTACTTTTAAGTTATTTCTTTGCAAATAATAAATAATTTAGTGGAGTTGGTTCACATAATAATCTTGTAAATAATAATAATGTTAAAACTGAAAAATATGTTAAGATTATGATAATTTAATATTTTTTTTCATACATGTAGAAATTCTGCCAAAAATCTTTTACAATTTTGTAAACAAATCGTTTATTGTTATAATTCACAAATAAATTCTATTCCCTTGTAAAAAAAAATATTGTTATCAACGTCATGTCTCTATTTTATAATCTTGTAAGTAAACAACTGAATATACCATGTTTAATATTTGTGTTGTCAATTCCCAATAAGAAATGCATAAATCTAGTTTGATATTTTCAGGCTTTATTAAAATTCTAAAAATAACTTTTTAAAATAAAAAAAAAACAATTACCAAGGGAATATACAGATATAGTGGTGTGAAGAGAAAAATAAAACATCCTTTTGACACAGCATTTTTGCTGTTTTTTACTGGTCTTAAATTAAACCTTGCCCAAAAACTTGAGATGTTCTGTAAACTTTTGTGCATTGAAGATCAGACAAGATTTGTTTCAAAGTTAACAAAGTTAGAATTTTTCACTGCTAAAAATGTCTGCTATTTCTTTCCAGCATCAATAAACATAAAATGATTTAAAGAAACATTTTTAAAAAAAATTCTGCAGAATCCTTCTTAAGCCTTCTTAATAACAGTTAAATACAAACAATTCAAATACAACAGCCCTATGCAAACAAATATGAATAGCCTACAGCAAGGCTGATTTATAAAGAATAATGTCTATATTATGAGAAAATTTGTCCCTTTACTATAAATGAGTTTTCAAAAATTTTTTTTCTAAAAAAGATACTCTACAAATAAATGGTTACAAAGAAATTATTCCCTTTCTGTGGCATGAGCTTCTTCACTTTTTCTTTTTTCTATCTCAGAATTGAGCTTTCATTTATTCTTTTAGACATTTTGAAATTGTTCAAGCTGATATAAATTTGCCTTCCAAGAAAATATCATTTATTTTATTAGCCATTCTTGAAATAAGATATTTTAGTTCTGGTAATAAAATTCCAGTGAAAAGTTTTCAAACACCAAGTTTAAGGCATTTATCAAACAATAAATTGAATGAAAAGTAGTTATTAGTCATAATTCATTTATTTTTCTACCAGATTTCCTAGAACTGAAGATGCAATTTTTGTTCCTGAAATAAATCTTAAAATTAGCCCTTCTTGTCTCATCCTAAAGACAAAAGGCTACTTTTTATCTTGTCTTATTTTTTATTTTCTTGTTTTTCTTTGCTTTGTCAAAATTGAGAAAAACAAATATTGTCAGATTATAAATGAAAAAAACCATTAATCATTTCTAGGTCAAATCTTTTATTTATTGCCTCTTGTAATTTTTAATAATTTGTCTGGATGATTGAAACTATTTTATAATTCCAGTCTGATGAGGTCTATAGACAACTGGTCTATATGGAATAAATTATTACCAAACTCTTTAATGATGTATTGAGATTTTCCTTTGAGATTATATATATAAGAGAGAGAGAGAGAGAGAGAGAGATAATATTAGTATATATATATATATATATATATATATATATATATATATATATATATATATATATATATATATATATATATATATATATATATATATAAATTTCTAAGAGGATAGAATCCAGAGCTCAATGTCCAGGACAGAGTAAATGCTTTTGAATTTGTAGGTCTGATGAATTGATCGTGATTACGATTCCAATGTAATAAATTATAACCATGGAATATTAGTGTTTGAGCTTTTTTTTATATATATATATATATATATATATATATATATATATATATATATATATATATATATATATATATATATATATGACTATCTTAACTATCAAATAGTCAAATAGGTCTATATTTACAAAACAGAAGTCTGATACAAGATCAAAAAATAAGAGAGAAGAAGATTGTATCGTGCCATTTTCTAAGCATGAAAGGCTTGTCTATCAGGATAATAAAACAATACTTGAAGTCTAGGCCTTTTAAAATGCCAACTACTTCAGCCAACAAGCTGAATTGTATATTTAAATAGTGTACAGTTTAGATATCAAACCAATGCCTATATAGTTGGAAAGATATGCTAATCTAGACAACTACTTGACTTAGGATCATGGGGAAGGGTTTTTTTATGTTTGCTCATAATTCTTTGAATGTTTTAATTCATAAGTTCAGTAACAAAACTGGAAGGAAAACATACACAAGAAATTAAATAAAAATTAAATACTAATACTAAAATTAGTAGCACTAATTCTACAAATTCTACTAACAGTTAACATTTTATATAAGCTCCTTACTACCTACATGAGTTGTTTTGCCTACACTTTTTTTATCAATGTTTTTTCTATCAATTACCATTCAAAGAAAAAAAAAATTTTTTTAATTTTATCTAACGAGGACACAGGTTCACAAAAAGGAAGAATTTCTATTTTTATAAGAGCAGTTTTAGACATTTTTAATGTCCACCAGAGAATATAAACAATCTAAAATTTGAGAAAAAATATTTTAAAATAAAAACAAAAATAAATTTTGACTGATCCTGGCAATTGAGGTTGCACTTAAAAAAATATGCCACAACAAAACTGATTATCATCACATAAAATTTGTTTTTTGTTTTCTCCCATTTTTTTTTTTTTTTTTTTTTTTTTTTTTTGGGGGGGTGACAATTACTCATAGCAAAGGGAAGTATTTCAATTAGCAAATCTTCTCCCCTTATCAGATGACAATGAAGTTGCTAGCATATACATAAACAGAAAGAACTGAGGTCTTTAAAATTTTTCTCCTTCTGATTGATGCAAAGAGAAATTACTTGTGCCAAAGTCTTGCAATTAAGTTGCAGGAATTTCCTTAGCACAAGTATGGATTCTAGTTGCATTCACCAAAATCTCAGAAAGTACGTCATAGATCAAGATATTAGACAGAAGGGAAAAAGAAATTGAAGATTTGTTAATCAAAACGGTAATCGAAATTAATGCTCAATTTAGAGTTCAAATAATCAACTTCCCAGTTTTCTGGTTTTATTCAAGATTTTAGAAAAAAATTAAAACATTAAATAATATTTTTAAATTTTTTTTTGAAAATCATTCGTTTTTTTTCTTTTACTTTTTTTTTTTACAAAAAACTAAATAAATACTTAGTCGGTACCATATTGCAGAGAGTCTTTTCTGAAAACTTTTGACAGCATCAATGTTTCTTGTTAACTTATCTATAAAAACTTTATCTGGATATATTAAAAAAAAAACTATTTTTTATTTATAGTAATTTATTTATAAGATTTTATTTAGAATAACCAGTATGTTTTTTCATTCAGTAAATTTCCGTCTGACTTTCCAAGATGAAGGTTTACTATCATTATTCTACTTGATTTATTTGAAGTGATGTCCTCCATCTTGGTTGCCACAGTAATGCCATTTTAGCTGCTGCATCCCTTTAAGCCCTCTCTTATTTGGAAACATTCTGAATTTCAATAGGAACATGAAGGAGGCTGAAGAGTGTAATGGCCAAAACATGACTATAACAACAAAGATGGGGATAACAGTTTAAGTGTATAATTCTCGCAATTAATTTTAAAAGAAAAAGAAGCAAGAAAGAGACGGAAGCCAAGTTTTTAAAGGACTTTTTACAATATGATAACTATCAAGTATTAACTAATAAACAGGAACTGAAAAAAAAGAAAAAACAATTTGGTTGCAGTTCAACTTGAATTAAGGCTGACAAAAATGTAGCACATTTCTTTTTTATCCAAAAAGAATTTTCTTTCTTCTGTTTGATGAGGCATTGAAGGTGGCCCTTAGCAGTGTCTATACATAATAAACCAGAGTAGTCTAGATGAGGCTCCTGACCACAAAAGTGGGACCCTCATTAATCTCTGGACTAGTCATCTATCCACTCAAGTTTATCTCACAGGGAATGGCTGCTCTTTTGAAGCACGGCTTAGAATTGAAAAAGAAGGAAACGTAGAAAAATGGGGTGTGACATCATTTTTTAAAAATGAATGAAAATCAATCCATAGATATTTGAAAGTGACAATTGATTGGAGTGGGGAGGGTAAAACTAAGTGTGAGGTTGTTGGGTGGAGGAAGGAAGAGAAAAAAAATGAGAAAAAGAAGAAGGAAAGAGTAAAGGAGGGAAGAGTAAAGGAGGGAAGAGTAAAAGAGGGAAGAGTAAAGGAGGGAAGAGAAAGAGAAGGAAAGAGAAAAAGAAAGAAAGTGAAAAAAGGAAAGCACAAAGAAAGAAAAAGAAAAGGAAAGAGAAAGAAGGAAAGAGTAAAAGAAAAAAAGAGGAAAAGAGGAAAGAAAGAAAAAAGTAAAGTAGAGAAAGATGAAGTCTACTGAAAGGCAAGAAAAAAGAAGGAAAGAAAGAAAGATAATTAATGATGGAGAATGGTCAATAGAAAGAAGACATATGGGATAAAAAAGAAGAGAAAAAAAGAAAGAAAAGAAGGAAGAAAAGAAAGGGAAATGGTAGACTGAACGAAGAGTGCAAGGGGTGGGGGGGTAATGTGTTTCTCCCTGATTTTGGTTGAGGGATCAGAAGAATATGGTGGGAGAAGTTACGAGGCACATCAGGGAGTTGGAGGGGATTGACTGTCCCGTGCCATCATTTTAGCTTCCAGTGAACAGTTACACAACTATGACAAGGTCTGTACATACACATATATACACATATACACACACGGACATACACACTGACCCAGTGTCCTATCTAAGGGAAACCAGGTGGGACACCACATCTTGGTGAGTGCAAGGGGGGATAACCCCTTTATTGTTCAGCAGTATGAAATTCATTTGAATTCTGAAAGATCAAATGGTAATGGTTTTCAAGAGAACCGAACAATGATTTGATAAAATATTTCCCTCCTCCCGCCATGTCATCAACCATATGACCCCCAGTACACAAGAAATGTAATACACACTTCCACATTGACACACACTTCAAGTAAATACATACAAAGACTATTACACATTTGCATACATCTGCTAATAAAATATAGTTGACACATGAGAGCGCAATAAAGTTTTCTGTTTTTCAAGTTCAAAAAACATGATTCAGTATCAAACAGTAAATGAAAGTTACAAGACCAAATGAACATTTTGTGATTTTATAAAATATACAAAGAATATTTTTGCCATCCATTTTTTGAATAATCTATAGAGTATACATTGATATTTAATATTATATACGTAATAAATTTGGAAAAACGTTTATGAAAGTATATTTCGAAAATAACATCTGATAATGTATTTCGCCTATAATGGCTTCCTCAGATGGATAATGAAAAATGTGTTGTGTGTGTATGCATTTGTGTATTTAAATCTTATCTTATTTTTCCCAAGCAGCTAACATGGAGAATGCATGGATAAAAACAAATCTTTTATCTATTTCCTACTCATTCTGAAGGATTTTCCATCTCAAAACTTGGATACTTAAGGCAGAGAATATAAAATGTTACACAATTTCTTTTTTAAAGTCACTCATTTTCTTTCTGTTGTTTAGTCTCAAGCAATGCCAGTTTGTGAAAAATAATATAAGATTTAATCATTTTAAACACACACAAATGCATACACATATAACACATTTTTTGTTATCCATCTGATGAAGCCATATAACCGGAAAACATTATCAGATATTATTTTCGAAACATACTTTCATGAACGCTTTTCCAATTGTCAATAATATATATATATATATATATATATATATATATATATATATATATATAAGGGGAAAGTTATACACTGTTATACTTCTTTCACCATAAATTGTCCTTGATATATAAAAGATTTATATTTTGTTATACCATATATGTATATATATATATATATATATTCAGTCACATGGATATGAGTTTGAGACCCTGGGTTTCATGCTTTTGCGATAAAGAAGTAATGGATTAATTTTCAATCCTACAGCTTTATTACTTCCAACATTATTATTAGTGGATACTTATATTTGAAATACACATCCTATTTTTATTTTTATTTTAAACAGTGTATTACATCTCTTGACTTGGGTTTTGAGAAAAAATATCTGAATGAGAAAGTGTACTTTCTATAAAAGAAAAAATAAAGCTTAGCCCTATTGTGACACTCTCTATAGCCAAGTGGTAAAGAACACTAGAAGATTAAAAAATGGTTTCTACTACAAAGAGAGATATAGGTTCAATCCCTGCTGGAGCACACATCTTTAAGATTTCTCAAATGCTCAGGTTAATAGATATGATACATAATGTTTAAAATAAAAATAGGTTGTCTATTTCAAATACAAGTATCCCCTATAGCATTTGAATATATATATATATATATATATATATATATATGACACACACCCTCACACATCATATGAACATTTACTTTTACTTAAATCTCTGTAGACTAGTAATTACATTAAACAAAAATAGGAATAATTGGAAGTTTAAGGGGGTTCTTAGAAATATACATTTGTAGTTGCATAGAAATACACCCCAACACATATATATTTATTTACTAAAAAAAATACCTACTTAAATACATTAATATATATGCACATATACACACAAATATATATGCACATATGCATTTATTTATTAAGGACAAATTAGAGAAAAATGTAGAAACACATTCACTTATATAACATACAAACACTACATATACCCACACTCATATATATATATGTTTCCCTTTTTATTAATGCTTCTTTGGAAAATGAGATATAGCAAAAAAAAAATTTTGGTATTTTTACTTTTGTATTGTTTGATTTTCATTGGTTAATCATGTTTCACATGCATTTGACTTGTTAAACAAACGTTAGTATAATTTATGGCATTCCAAATTCAAGGAGAAAAAATGCGTCCATCTAGAATTTCTTGAATTTGGAATGCCATAAATTATACTAACATTTGTTTAACAAGTCGAATGCATGTGAAACCTGATTAACCAATGAAAAATCAAACAACACAAAAGTAAAAATACCAGAATTTCTTTCTTCTTTTTCTCCATCTCATTTTCTGATGAACGTTTAATAAAAGTGAAATATGTTAGATAGATGAACATTTCCTATTTGTTATTCATTGTATCATTCTGTCGGATTCCAATCCATATTTGATCCGTATTTAATCCCAACTTATATATATGACATACTGAAATATACACACACATACATACATACATGCACATATATACACGTATATGTATATATGCCATAAACACACACTCACATGCATATCAATATAGGTATATAATTAAGTCCATGGCCTTACGAAGCAAGCATTTATTTTACATGACAAGTGTATAATTTTTAACATAATCTCTTCTTTTGTCAATGCACTTAATTATGTGGTGAATATTAATCCCAGAGATTGAACATTTCTGATGAGAATTCTGTTGATAACAGTGTCATGCTATGGACTTATTGATCCTATACATGCACCTCCATTCATTTGTTCTTTATGCCCCTGTGTTTCTGTCCTGGAAGACTTTCAGATTTGCACGAAGTATTAAGAAAGAAAAAAAAAACATTGTTCAGAGCAGAAATGAAAGATTTGTTGGGGTTGAGTTTTTGCTCCAACAGCATTTCCTGAGGGCTGTGGCAGCCCCTGCGTCATTATATTCCTCCTTTCGCAGCCACATTGGCCGAAATGTTTCCATTGATGCTACAATGGCGCCCCCCATCCAGGCTGAATATTTACGCACAGGGGGTGCCGTGATATTCACATTTGATAAAGACAAAACGGAAAGTTCCGCATGAAGCCGAGATGACAGACCTGGGAGCAAAGTTGTCCCTCCTGCCAACACCACATTGGATGACATTGTCTCTTGTAGAGAAACATGGCACCGGAGAATCGATTTAGCAATAGTCTGCTGTAGACTAAGACACGTAAAACCACAAAGTTCTGGTTGAAAAAGGAGCTCAGGTACTCGGATTCTTTCCATGCTGACAGCCAATCGGGTATCCAAACCGGGTAACTGGTACATCTCGTCCTCCTGCAAGGGCATCGTGCTTTTTCGAGCTTCACTGTATTTCATAACCATACAGTACTTTTCTTTTATGTCACGTACCATTGAGCGAAAAGTGTCGACTGACTGTCGCAAGCGAGGAACAGCCTCTCCCTGTAAGGATCGTCCCAACTGTTCAGTGAGATCACAGCCAGCCACTGGAAAGCGAACAATAGCTTCATTACATGGATAACCATCAAAAACAGGTACCACATGAGTTGTACCTTCTCCTGCATCAAGTACGACGCCTGACCAATGTCCTGATCCATAGAGGGACAAGACAGGCTGCAAAATCAGGTAAAGAGCTGGAATGTCAAATGTTTCAAACAGAACCTCAGCAAGTTTTTCCCGATTCTCCTGAGGAGTGAATGGGGTCTCACTGAGCAAGGCAGGTTGCGTATCTGAAGCAACTCCTAACCGATCATAGCACTGCTGCCAAACGTCTTCCATTGCATCCCAATTTGTTACAACGCCCCGTTGAATCGGGTTACTTTGGATTACATCATCGGTGCTGGCGCCAAAAATTGGAGAGTCTCTGTCTTTCAGGCAGAATTTCCCCGACTAAAAGAGAGAAAGAGAGAGAGAAAAAAAAAAGAAATGATGATAAAAATCAAATCAAAGTTGTAAATAAAGAATTTGGTGTAAACTATTTGCAAAAATTAACAGAAATCACTCTTATTTGAAAAAATTCTTGTATAAAATATTTTATGTTGAAAACTGAACATGAATAAAAATCACATCTGTAATGTTTTATGATTCCGGTCGGGGGGGGGATTATCTTCATAATTATTGTTTGTAGTGTCACATTCCATTGAACAGTTCCACAAGTTTCATTACGTGTGATTGTATTGCATCTTGTCATTTTTAATTCACTTCAGTAATTTTTAAAATCCACCCAAAATGTTGAAGAATAAGGTCTAAAAATGATGTGGAATAACATACAGGCTGAATATAGATATAATAATGATATATATATATATATATATATATATATATATATATAAAATATATATATATATAAATTTTATATAACCATTTTATATAGATATTATAATAATGATATGTATCTATCATTTTATAACCATTTTATATAGATATGATAATGATGATATATATATATATATATATATATATATATATATATATATTATAATGTTTGGCTTTCCCCAAATGTTTATAGCACTTTCTTCACTTCTGAAAGCAACTGGTCCTCAATATGATCAAAATCTTTGGATAATTTTCAGACAGACCACATATTTACAAATGGATTACTTATATTTGGGAATAGGTTCATCAGTAGAAACACAACCTGAATTAAATTAGACAAGATTATATTTACCCTCTGTGTGTGCAGTGTGGTGGGAGAGGGGCATGTATGTATGTATGTATGGATGTGTGTTTGTGTCTGTATAGGTGTCTTTGGATATGTGTGCATGAATGTCTCCATTGATATGCATGCGTGTCTGTGTGTATGTCTCCATGAATGTATGGAGTGCATGTGTGTTTCTGTAGATGTGTGTGTATGTCTCTGTTAATGTGTGTGCATATATCTCTTTGGATGTGTGCGTGCATGTATGTCTCCAAGGATTTGTGGTATGCATGTGTGTTTCTGTGGATGTGTGTGCATGTATATGTTTCTGTGGATGTGTGTATATGTGCATGGCTCCATGGATATGTGGTGTGCATGTATGTTTCTGTGGATATGTATGTATGTATGTATGTATGTCTCTATGGATGTGTGTATATGTGCATGTCTCTCTGGACGTGTGTATATGTGCATGTCTCTCTGGACGTGTGTATATGTGCATGTCTCTCTCGACATGTGTATATGTGCATGTCTCTCTGGATGTGTGTGGATGTATAAGTCTCTGTGTATGTGTGTGTGTATGTCTCTATGGATGTTTGTGTGTGCATGTGTGTCTCTATGGATGTTTGTGTGTGCATGTGTGTCTCTATGGATGTTTGTGTGTGCATGTGTGTCTCTATGAATGTTTGTGTGCATGTATGTCTCTATGGATGTTTGTGTGCATGTATGTCTATATGGATATGTGTGTGCCTGTACGTCTCTATGGATGTGTGTGTATGTCTATATAGATGCTTGTGTGTGTTATCATATATGTCCCTGTGGATATGTTTGTGTGTGTATGGGTGTATGCATGTATGTCTTGTGGATTTGTATGCATGTCTGTGGCTGGATGTGTCCATGAATGTCTCTGTGGATGGATGTGTGTGTGTGTTTGCATGTGCATACTTGAAAAGCAGTAAATTTACTAACTTGCTGCAGTTCTGCAACGCAGGTAGGAAACACATCCCTGGGGAAGTCCTCTCCGGCAAAGCCCACTTTGCACGTGCCTGTACCACAGTCCAGCACAACGGGGACGCCATTAATGTTGTAACGTTTGCGGGAAACTGGTGACGTCTCGTAGTAGGTCTGAATATGCCCCTCCTCTTTCCTCGACCTGCAGACAAGAAACGAAAAAGATGACAATTAACAATCAATGTATAATCTGTTCTGCAATTACCTACCTACCTACAATGTGTATATTTATGACATTCACCCAAAACGCATAGACGTTTATTTTCTTTTACACCTTAACACTCACAGATCCATTCATGATTTAACAAAAGCTTTTCTAAATTGAAAAACAAACTTTTCTCAAATCAACTGCCCTTTACAAAAATGAACAAGAAAAAATTTTGAAATCAAATTAGCTTTTTACTGCACAGGTACAAATGCAATTTATTATTTGATTTTAATTGCTGCTTTATAAATTTCTTTTTTTTTTTTTTTTAAGTGTTTCACCCTAAGCAAGGCAGGAAGCCACTAGCACACAAGGGCTTACAGAGAATTGGAGCAAGAGAAAAGAGGAGTGATAGAGGAAAGGATGAAGAGAAGGATAGTGGATAGATCAAGGCATCTGGAGATGTCAATTGACATTACATTTGAATAGTTGGAAATTATAGCTATCAGGGAAACAGGAAAAAGGAGGGAGTTTCACAGGCAAGAGGTGCGAGACATGAAGCTATTGGAGTAGAAGAGATGGCTACATTTAACAGTTTCGATAGTGAAAAGGGTGAGAGCGAGATGCCAGCCTAGTAGAATGCTTAAATTCATGTTGTTTGGGAACCAGCAAAAGCAGCTCCTCGGAGCAGTTACCATGAAAGTATTTGTAAAAATGACAGAGGGTAACTGCATATCATAATTATAATGTCTTCGGTTTATTTTGTCATAATTTCTTTTACAATTTTTCAGTAATGTTCACTAATGGAAATAGCTTCAAATGATTTCTCATAAATTTCTTCCATGTGTCTCTCAATTTATTAATCATTGTTACTTTAATGTGTGACAGCCTTTCTTTTCTGATTGACAAAAATATTGAAAATTGTTATGCTTTGTGAAATTTTGGAAATTTCATTTCAGATGTTCAAATGGCCTGGCAAGTTGTCATAAAACAACTTTTAATTTTCATGGACCTTCTATTAAAAAAACTAGGCAATCTTTAACTTTCATGCCTTCAAAAACAACGAAGTGTCAAAAGTAAGTTTTTTTTTCCCTTGACACCACTATTATTTTAACTACCTTCACTCCTCAGCAATTTTTATTCTTTTAAAAAGCGATTATTAGAATTGTAATAAAACCTAAATATATGAAGGAAAATCTATACATTTTTTTTGTTCTTGAGAATTTGCAACAAAAATATTAAACACTATTTATTTTTTAGATTGTTTATTTACAAGAATAATTTTATACTTAAAACAACTTCTAAAAACTAATACAATTAAAACTAATGGATTGCATTATTTATAATTTACCAATTTATAAAGAAATAAATTTGAAAAGCAATATTTCTATTCACAAATGATCAAAATATGTAAACCAACTACAATGCAATATTAACAATTTAGCATTTTATAATTAACAAGTTTTTCATCCAGTCTAATAAATAGTGTTTAATATGTTTGTTGTCAATTTCCAACAATAAAGAAAATGTATAAATCCACTTTCATATACAGTACTAACCGTCCTTTTGAAACACTGTTTTTTTTTGCAGGTACAAAGGTTAAATGTTGCCAATCATTTTTCTGACAACTCTTCAATCTGTTGTTAACATGGAAAAGAAATGGCTTGTAAATTTTAATGTCACTGAAGTGAAACTGCTGTCTTTTAGTCATTGTCTTTCATCAACATTGATACTAAGTACCAGGGGTTTTCCGCTGACATGAAATGTAAAGATTATATTGGATCAATTGTTAGGTCTACTACTAGGAAATTTGGTTCACCGTTGTGCTAGACAATTTTTTTTTTTCACCAGAATCCATCTGGCATGCTTATAAATCTACACTGAATATTGCTGCTATAACAGGTCTGGTGACCCTGCTTTATATCTTGAGAAACTTGACAAACTCCAAAGGATCTGTAATATTATAAGTTCTGACCTGGCATCTCAGTTTCAGTCCCTTTTCCACTACCGTAGCTTCTCTATGTCTTTTCTATAAATATTTTCATGGCAATTGTATTGATGAGCTTTCCTCATGAATTTAAGTGTACTACTAGATTGGTAACTAGGACTTATTATTTTACTGTTGAAATGAAAAGATCACATATAGTGATACCTTGACTCATTATGGGGAGTGCTTATTTACAGTTTATAGTGTGGTTATTTTAACTTAAGTTGTTTTTCGACTTAAGTCATGACCTCTGAACTATGTAGGGCGAGGTATGCCTGTAGAATTTCATGCAAGTTCTATTATAGTTGCTTTTTCTCTCGCACTTCATGCCTGTGAAACGCTCTTCCATCTTCTTGTTCTTCGGTCAACTATGATGTTCCAAAAATTTAAATGCAATTGCCATCTTCTGTCATCCTGACTCCTGTTCTTTTATTGTCCTTTCTCGTCACTAACATCTCTCATTTTCTTTCACTCTCAATAACCCTTTATGTCTTAGTGGCATTATCGCCTTGCTTGGGATGAAGTGATTAAATAAAACTTTTGACCATGTTATAATTAATATTTTTAATATTGAAGCAGTTTCTTTAACACATTTACTACATCTAATTGCCAAAAAGGATGCATTTTTATATCTTGACATGAGGATTTTGGACTCATTTTTTATTTCATTGATTTCAAATTCTGATAATCAGAGAAATACAGACAATAAAAACAATTGGACAAATGCAAAAGGAAATATAGTGATACCTCGACTTAAGTTGTTTTGAGTTAAATCTTTTTCAAAGAAATGTCAGTTTTTCTTAAATAATATATGGAAAAATAAAACTTGCCTTAGGTCATTTTACTCAAGTTTACATCAGTCGTTAAAAATATTAGAAACATTAAAACACTAAAATAACAATAAGCACATGTAAAATTATATTCAAATAAATTTAAAATAATAAAATAATACTATATATATATATATATATATATATATATATATATATATATATATTATAGAATCATCAAAAACAATTAGTATAATCAAGTATGTTCAGCAGATGTTCATATTTCAAATTCCTGCCAACAGGCAGCACTCATACATTTTTTTCCTCCAACATCAATTTTGAATTCAGACTGGTTTACATCTGTGCTCTACCATTAACGTTCTTTCAATTAC
Source organism: Acanthosepion pharaonis (assembly GCA_903632075.3). NCBI lineage: Eukaryota > Metazoa > Mollusca > Cephalopoda > Sepiida > Sepiidae > Acanthosepion > Acanthosepion pharaonis. Next base: position 2,453,037 of record CAHIKZ030001935.1, read on the forward strand.
ATTTCAATTGTGATATAGAATACATTTTTGCCAATGTCTTCAAAGAAAAGTCCCAGTGCAAGGGCTAATGCTAAATGTAAAGCTATATCATGAGAAGATAAGGTGGAAATTAATTATTTTATTCAGAATACTGTATGTACATATTATAAATACTGTAATATGCAATGGGGAGTGCTTACTTGCAGTTTATAGCGTGGTTATTTTAACTTGTTTTTCGACAAGTCATGACCTCTGAACTATGTAGGGCGAGGTATGCCTGTAGAATTTCATGCAAATATGTGACATGGATGAACTTGAAAAAAGTCAAGTGAATGTAAAAAATGACAAGAGTTTAATGAAAAACAGTTTTAGAAAAAAATTCTTTTTTATTCTTTAGAAACAAGTATTGCTGTTTCAATGGAAAGAAAGAAAAATGTTTCCTCTCTATTTATGTTATTGAAAATTTTGGCTTTAATGAAATTAAACATTGTTCATCAAAGATCATCATAAACTGAATAACTTGTGTTGGCAGTATGACTGTTAACACATAGCCTTGTATAAGTGATATACAACAGACATCCTGTCACCAACATTAAAAGAAGAGAGTGATCAGCAAACATTGAGAAGACATTTGGCATAAAACAAAACTACTACTAGAAAAGGTCATGTTGTGATTCATCAGCAGGCAAGAAAACAGGGCAATAAAATTGACTTTAATGAAATTAAACATTATCCATCAAAGATCTTGTAAACTGAATAACTTGTGGTGGCAGTATCCCTGTTAAATATAGCCTTGTTGTTGCAACCTAGAGAAGGTTACTGAATAGAATAATTACATAAAGGTTGGTAATGAATGATAATACTTAAGACATGAACAACACATATAAGATTTGCCAGCAACACTTAAAAGAAGTAGTCAACAGCTAGAAGTGAGTCAAGTGAATTTCACAATAAATCTCCAAATGCAGACCAACATACAGTATTTACTATTGTATTTATGTGAATGGGGACATACCAATTATCGTCTGTAAGTATGCTACAACACTTGTATAAGTGATATATAACAGACATCCTGCCACTAACATTAAAAGAAAAGAGTGGTCAGCAAACACCAAGAAGATATTTGGCATAAAAAAAAACTATTAGAAAAGGTCATGTTGTGGTTCATCAGCAGGCAAGAAAACAGAGCAATAAATTGGAAAGGAAATATGTGTGTGAAATAAACTCCAAACTAATTTATTTACATTATTACAAATCATGATTTGGTGATTGCTGAATATGTGTTGAAAATGGAATGTTCATTAATAATGTGGAGTGGGGAGGTAAATATAAATTTCAGTACCCTTGAAATAAAACATTTTTGGCCAAGGGCAGCTCGTAGTCTGTTGTTAATATACAATGCAATCTTCATGTCAGCTTTCCATCAACTGGCCAATGATCACTCCCATATTGCATTTCAATTTTCAATCTTGCTGGTATGTGCTGAAAGCTATGGAAGGGCGTGTTGTATGCTCACAAGTAAACAACATGAAAGACAAATGCCACATTGGGGAATAAGAAAGCTAACACTATTTCCTATATTATATGTAGGTGTTTTATTCAGGGCTTCACCTGCTTGTCCAGTTATATAACCTATACTTGGGACAACTTCTGCTATGTCAGCTCTTCTCTCTACCAACTCCTCCACCCATCTACTCATCCCAATGTAATGGCTTCAAAAGCAGACCAGAAGTTTCTACAATCCCAGTCATGACTCTTAATATAGACCAGCACCCAAATATACCCTATTTTCGGTTTTGCTGACACTTGATCTCCAAAACCCCCTAATCAACACTTTTACTTCCCATTAGCCTTTTGTTAAAGTAGATGATCCTTAAAAGAATAAACTTCAAAAGGATCCATCCACTAGTCTATCAAACAGAAACCTATAGTGAGTTGGTATTTGGATTTTCGTCCAGTGTCAGAAGATGGTAATGTTGTTGGATCATAAGAAATAACACAACATGCAGTTGGAAAATTAAGGCTCAATTTTTATTGACGTACGTATGTATACTAAACTCAGAGGTAAGAGAGTGATTGACCTCAATATGATGTTGAGGGACAGTGGTGACTTCATCTCCTTCCCTTAGGACCACTGCAAAGCACATCTGAATCCAATGATTCAAAAGTATCAAGAGAAAGACAATCTCCTTTCCGGAAGTGGGGTCACAAACTTTTCACATGACTGGAAACCCTTCTTTTAGTTTCCATTTGCATTATGAGGAAATGAAATTATTTTTTATTATACATTTTTTATTTATTTAATTTATTATTTAATTTATTATTTAATTTTCATTCTCCCACAAACCCTTGAAATTGAGACAAAAACACCTCTTCCCTTTCTATATGGGTATCTATAGTATCACATACATTAAGTCGAATGTATGAAATCCAGAATAAAAATTATTTATAGACTTTTGGAGGCTCCAAAATCTTGAAAATATTTTTTTCTCGTTTCTAATTAGTTAAAACATTTTTTTAAACCACATGGTGCGTTCTCTAGTGCATCTTCATCTAAAAATATTTGACTTTCAATTTTTATAACCTTGAACTGATATTCATCCTTTATAAATTTTTGTCACCTTGTCCAGGATCCACATTTTGGCACAAAAATTTTGTTAACACTAACTAAGCCTATTCTTAACTTTTATAAACTTTTAAATATCAAGTTTATAGAAAGAATATGAAACATTCTAAATTAAAATAAATCTGTTCGAATAAAAAAGATATTTAACTCTTTGCTTTATCAATGTGGCTAAAATGCTAATCTTGGTATCTCATTCTTTTTGCATTTAAAAACGGCTAATGGTATCTAGACTTTTAAAATATTTAATTAAAATCAATATGTTATTGATCAGTGGAGACATGTGCTCTTGATTGCTTTGTTCCAAGGAAATCTTCTTTCATTTTGTTTTAATATTACACGCTGCTTTCACAGGGCTCTTGAAGAAAATTATGACTTTACAAATTTGTTAGTAAAACTTGTTTCTTTTTTCAATTTTCTTTAAATCTTCTCATTTTAGAACTTTTACAGTTTTAAACTCATTATTTGCTGAACAATCTTCCAGGAATTACCTTGTTTCATTATTTAGGCACAGCACACACACACACACACACACACACACACAAACAAATGCATAGTATAAAGCCAACCAATGCTTGAGTCCAGAGAGGCTCAAAAAGCTTTGAGCACTTCCTACTACAAATAAACTGGTGATGTGTATTAAAAATACGCAACAACTAAAAAACACACACACATATATATGTGTATATACACACAAACAGTTGGTGAAAAGTTCTCAGCCCAAGAGAAAATAATTTTAATCATCTCTCCCCACCACAAATTCTGACATTTGGTTTTAGAAATGTTAATTTTGGAGAAAAAAGGTCAGGCTGATAACTTTTCAGTGCTCTTTTTTATATATATATATATATATATATATATATATATATATATATATATATATATATATATATATATATATATATAAAATAATTCTGAATGATCTCTCTTTCATCTTACTAAAATTACCTCTTGATTGTTTTTTCATGTTTTCCTCAGACAGAAAAGATTGATTCATGCCTTTCCAAAGGGCATCTGTGCAAAGATGAATGCAATAAACTTGACCTGATTTTAAACTCGGTTTGTTGATGCCCATTTCCATGTTGGTAACAGTTATGACACATTTACATTCTCAAAGTTACTGATATTTATTAAGCTTAGCTTAGTATGACCCAAGTCCACAAATCTGTGATATTCAATGAGTTTCAAAGTCCTTACCATATTTATGGTCTGTGAAACTAGTTTACCAACCAGTGACCATAGTTTAGCTTAGTCTGGCACAAAGTCACAATAGCGGAGCTTTCAGTGAAATTTAAACTTGCTGCACGAATATTCAGATATGTTACTACTTCAGTATCTGTCTATATTTCAGAGATGAGGTATTATGTACACTATTTACATTATTCGGACTATTGTCCTCATCTTTGTCGCCATATTTATTACAATGTTTCAGCCGTTGTACACTCCAGCCTTTTCAGGTGGTTGGAATGTCGAACTGAACCCTCACTCGAGTAGACTGTTCTAGTTCTACGTGCCATGTTTAATGGATGTCAGTTATCAGTCAAAGAGTGTGAGTTCAATACCCGGTTACACACTTTGGTGAGTTGGGTCCTGACAGGACCCAAAGAGTGTGAGTTCAATACCCGGTTAAGGCAGTGGAGAACTTGGAGAGAGGAATTAACAGGAGATAACTGATAACTAACATCCATTAAACATGACATGTGGAACTAGAACAGTCTACCCCAGTGTGTGAAATAAAGGGTTCAGTTCGACATTCCAACCACCTGAAGAAGGCCAGAGCATACAACGACCGAAATGTTGTAATAAATATGGCGAAAAAGATGAGGACAATAGTCCAAATAATGTAAATAATGTTACTAATT